>JALGBA010000475.1:1800000-2292465 GCA_023970755.1 Azemiops feae | reverse complement strand
CTTTGGCTGCAGAGCACATAGTCAATCTGATTTCTGTGTTGACCGTCTGGTGATGTCCATGTGTAGAGACGTCTCTTGGGTTGTTGGAAAAGCGTGTTTGCTATGACCATCGTATTCTCTTGACAAAATTCTATCAGCCTGTGCCCTGCTTTATTTTGTACTCCAAGGCCAAACTTGCCTGTTATTCCGTTTATATTTTGGCTTCCTACTTTAGCATTCCAATCCCCCATGATGATAAGGACATCATTTTTTGGTGTTGATTCTATAAGGTGCTGTAAGGCTTCATAGAACCGGTCAATTTCATCCTCTTCAGCACCAGTGGTTGGGGCATAGACTTGGATTACTGTGATATTGAATGGCTTGCCTTGGATTCGCACTGAGATCATTCTGTCATTTGGGGGATTGTATCCCAGTATTGCTTTTCCTACTCTTTTATTGACTATGAAGGCTACTCCATTTCTTCTGAGGGATTCTTGCCCGCAGTAGTATACCTGATGGTCCTCTGAATTAAATTCACCCATTCCTGTCCATTTTAGTTCGCTGATTCCTAAGATGTCGATGTTCAGTCTTGTCATCTCTTGTTTGACCACGTCCAGTTTGCCTTGATTCATGGATCTTACATTCCAGGTTCCTATGGAAAAAAAATCTTTACAGCATCGGACTTTCCTTTCACCACCAGATGCATCCACAGCTGAGCGTCCTTTCGGCTTTGGCCCAGTCGCTTCACTCTTTCTGGCGCTACTAATACTAGCCCTCTGCTCTTCCCCAGTAGCATATTGGACACCTTCCGACCTGAGGGGCTCATCTTCCAGCGTCATATCTTTTTGCCTTTTAGTACTGTCCATGGGGTTTTCATGGCAAAGATACTGGAGTGGGTTGCCATTTCCTTCTCCAGTGGATCACATTTTGTCAGAACTCTCTGCTATGACCTGTCCGTCTTGGGTGGCCCTGCACGGCATAGCTCATAACTTCATTGAGTTACGCAAGCCCCTTCGCCACGACAAGGTAGTAATCCATGAAGGAGTTATTTTGTATACTTTTCATATAAAGCTTTGCAAAACTCTACAAAGAAGAAATTGTGTCTTCTTTTCCCATTCAAAGTAGGTTTAGGAAAACAAATGGAGTAAAATGTAAATGTAAAGGAACAAAGTTATTTCAGTCCATGTTGCAGTAAAATACGGAAGTTTTTTTAAACTTGGCTTGATCTAGAATGCTCATACTCTCCCACTTTAAACTATGGTTCAGCCTGTCCGTGTCTTGTGCAATTAAGGAGTTTTCATCCTGTCTTCTGACTGCTAGTCTTGTTAGTGTATATGGATGTGCTCTGTAATATACTGTAAACAACAATCATTTTAAAGGGTAAAATAAAAAGTTATACTTTTCTTCCCCTAAATTCTTATAACAGAAACTCTTGTTTTTCCATGTTTGCATTTCTTTCAATTCATTCCCAAACTAGGTTGTATTTTTTTATTCCGCATTCTGCACATTTTTTGTACCAACTTTCTCCTAATAATCATATTTTGTATACTTTTAATATAACAGCATTGCAAAACTCTAAAAAGAAGAAATTGGGTCTTCTTTTCTCATTCAAAGTAGGTTAGGAAAACAAATGGAGTAAAATGTAAATGTAAAGGAACAAAGTTATTTCAGTCCATGTTGCAGTCATCCTGCTCTAAGTGGTAAAGCCAATTATAACGTTCACCATACAGGTTGTGCCATGAGACGTTGACCCTATAGAGTGTTTCTCAGCCTTAGCAACTTTAAGCTGTGTAGACTTCAACTTCTAGAATTCCCCAGTCAACATGCTGACTTGAGTTGCTGAGGATTTTTGCCATCTATTCAAATCCAATTTTATCTCTTTCCGTATTTTACTGTTAATTCTGTACCGTAACTCATTTTCTCAGTAATCTAAAAAAAACTTGTTGGTATTTCTCTCTTCCATACAAAATGATTAATTATTTCAAGCCACTGTTATTAAATCAATTAGGGTCCATGAGACAGGGAGGTATCCAAATTCTAACACATAGCCAGCAATTAACTTGATGATGATGATGATGATAATAATAATAATAATAATAATAATAATAATAATAATAATAATAATAATAATAATAATAATAATAATAATAATAATAATAATAATAATAATAATAATAATAATAATAATAATAATAATAATAATAATAATAATAATAATAATAATAATAATAATAATAATAATAATAATCTTTTGCAAAGAGTGAAGTTAAAACAGAGGCATCTTTGACGACAAAGGCTGGGTGGACATGATGTCAATTCTCTTCTTGGCAAACTTACCAGGGAGAAGAAATGTATTGAATATTCACTCACCCACCTCCAGACAAGGAAAGCCGTCCATCCAAGCAGCTTCAGGGCGGTTCCATGTTACTCCCTTTCTAATCCAGGAATAAAATAGCTACAGAGACCTGCTTAGTAGCAATCAAAGCAGCCATTTGTCTAGCAGTATAAGCATATGTGCTGCTACTTCAGAGCACCATACTGGGCAGAGTCTCATTCTGGGTGGATCCCTTTTCTCCTGCCTTTTTGTTCATAATGATATTTTGAGGATCAATTAGGAGAAGCATTGCACAAATAATGGGCAAGACTGGATAAAATAATGAATAGGGACAAAAGCTAAAATTTTGTGGGAGCATCCATATTCTCTCTATCTATTTCTTCCTTGTTTTCTAATATATCATTCTTTCTTCCTCTTCATATAGAAGACAGAGGATGGTCGATTATTGCCAGAGTTATGAGCAGTTGTTGCAGTAGTGTTGGTTGTTTTGTAATTAATGTTTGATATTTGGCTAAAGATTTGCAAATATTTTTATTCCATAGTGTAATCTGATAGCTTTTGTAAACTTATTGCATTAAATATGAATTTGAGGTGAAAGTTGGGGTATAAATGAAATAGATAAATGAGCATATCATGGCTGAATTCAATCGTTATAAATTTTGTATTAACAAGAAGTCTGCATT
Source organism: Azemiops feae (assembly GCA_023970755.1). Lineage (NCBI taxonomy): Eukaryota > Metazoa > Chordata > Lepidosauria > Squamata > Viperidae > Azemiops > Azemiops feae. The sequence goes on along the minus strand of JALGBA010000475.1, from coordinate 2,289,468 downwards.
AAAATTTGTATACATATACATGAGCATCTAATAAATTTATTTTCTGATGTACTTTTCCTGGTATGCCTAGTTCAAAGAATTGCATTGAGACAGGAGGGGGAAAAGGGAAACTCCCCCTCCATACCCACAGCAACCAATCACAGTGCAGATTCCTTCATGCAGGAGCCAGCACTCTTCAACCAATCAGCTATAATTGCGTGTTCTGGCCTCCTATTAATTTTAATTCATAGAAGTGAACAAAGATAAACTTATGAACAGGAGATCAGTCTCTGCAACTTCCAACTTCCAGTCCAGCAAGCCACGTGGCCTTCAGGGGAAAAGTTCTCTATCCACACGAGAAGAGTAAGGATGGCCAGTCAGCTTCCATTAAAAGGAGGAAGAAACAGGATAGCAACGGAGGTGTTGAGTATGGATTGGGGTGATCCAACTCTCAGCTTATCCTCAACCGTGGATCACTGTTAGCTGGTTGCTCTCTTAGTCCAACCTATCTCAAATGGTAGTTATTGTAGAGATCTAAAGTGAGAAGGACCAGCCTCCTCCTGTGCTCTGACTTGAGCTACAAGAGAAAAGGAATAATAAATGAACCATCTCAGATCGATGGGATCGGCCCACCCCATCCATGGATGCAGAGAGGGCATGCTGCGCACCCCCGTCAATCCAGGAATTTTGGCTGATGCTGTCTAGGAGAAGAGCCTTTTCTGCCCTGCCCTTCCTGCCCTTTGGGATGTTCTACCACCGGAGGTGAGGTCTGTCCCCTCCTTTTTGGCCTTCCATAAGGGCTGAAAACCTGGCTGTGCCAGCTGGACTGGGGCCCCCACTGGGGTTCACCATTCTGGAGGTGGCCCCCATCTTTCCTCGTGTACTTAGTGTCCCCCTCCTCTCCATCTGTTAACTATATTAAGACTCTTTTTATTTTTTCTGCTTTCTTATTTTAATATGTACTAGTCTCTGGACAAGATGGGCAGCTTGTAAAAAATAAAGCAACAAAACAAAACAATAAAATGATGAATACTCCAGAATCTAAGGTATATTATCAAGTACATTCATGGTAGCCCAACACCTTCACTTTAAAATTTATCACGTTGTTATGAATGTGTTCGATACATTCAAGGCAACCTGATTCAGGACCAGGAGAAGTTGATCCACCTCAGTTCCAAATCATAAGACACACTAGAACTTTTTACATCACTTTTTTAGACGAAAGGAAGGCAAACGCTAGGAAGACATGGAATATGTGCTTTCAAAAAGCATTTTGTTGCTAAATGTTGCAAGTGGTAGCTTTAACTGACCAAGTTAGTTACTCTTGCTGACCGATCTGCTCAGATAGAGTACCTACAACTCCAGGAGGTAAACTGTTCCATCGGAGTGGTTAAGTGGGTTTTCACAAATACAAATAGATATTTTTGAATTGAGTACTTCAAGTGAGCAATTTTTAGTGGCTCTATTTGAGGAGCTTTTTCCACTGCAGAATAGGAGTAGAAGTGGAGGGATGAGAGTCTGGAAAACCAACTCCTCTAGTCTCTGAAAGGAGAAATCTCCCACTGTTTCCTTTACAGAAACGTGGGAGAATCCCTGCTAAGTCTCTTGCTCCACCTACTATGCAGCTGTGGGGCCATGTTGTCTCTTGTGTGACTGCTCCCTCTCTTTGACCAGTCTCCCAAGGTCTTTCCCACAAATAAATTACTGTTTCTAATTCAAAGGATACTAGATACTGGAAATGCCACTCCTTCCTATTTTCTTGAAGCTTATCCTGCCTGTTATCAGAACAATGTGTGTAAAAGAATGTCTGGGAACAAAAATACAAAGTTTAGGCTTCCGGTTCCGGATCGCGGCACGCGCAGTCGCACGGAGAGAGCCGTCTCTCCTACCGGCTGCTTTCCCTCCGCCGGTAGACCCTTAACTGGGTCGAAAGTTGCCCCGTAGAGGCGACCACCGCTTGAGGAGGCCCCTGCTTGACTGGGGAAGGGCAGCAGCTCTCCTTAGTTCGAGCTATCTCCTTAGGGCCGTCGGAGGAAAGATCAGCCAGCAAAATGGACGATCACTTTGCCGCACCAGCTGAAAGCCAGAAGAACAACTAAGCGTAAAGAACCCCTGTGGAGAATCCGGGTGAGACCTTTCCTACCCCTTTTTTCCCTAATTACTCTCCTGTCAAAAGCTTTTGTGCTTGAATTACTTCCCTGCTGTGAGGGAGCAGCGTTGGGGCATTCGGGAAAAACAGCTTTGGGGAGAAAAAAAACCAGTTAATTTTTATGGACTATTTAAATTTTGGAATACTGAGGGGACCTGAAAACATTTTATTCTTGATTATTATTGTTATAACTACGCATCTATTACTTTGGAGAGTCCTTTCTTCATCTTTTTCAACAAGAAAAATAAAAAATCTATTAATTTGGAAAAAAAAAAAGATTTTATGGTCTGCTGAGGACATCTTGTGACGAAAAGTGGTACTGCAACTGTATATTTTTTTATGGCTGGGGATGGCTTTGACCTTCAAAAGATGATAAGCATAAGATAACTGAAACAGCTGTGTGGTGATCTGGTCTATTGAAAATTGGAGGTGAACATTTGTTTGATTTCTATGAAATAGAGCCTTCTCTAAAAGATTAAAAAATCTTTCTACTACTGATATGGAACCTAACACACAGCTGGACTATGAGCTCATATTGGAAAAGATTCTGGAAGCCACAGAGGATATGAACTCTTACTTTCAAACTTTGACAGATCAAATTATAGACCGAAAGACAGCGCAGAAGAAGCAGATTGGCGCCAAAGAGATTAGTGAACAATATGTACAACCTAAAGAGGAACCACGTCAACAACTCAACTATGAAACTACACTGAGAGAAACTGTGGAAACCAAAGAACAAATTAACTTTATACAACGCCAAACGCAATCTATGGAGAAGCCTGACGATCAAAGAATAACTTTAACAGAGATGTCTGAAGCATTAACATCAACAGAGACTGACACTCAGATACAAGTTATTGAAAATTGTGATAAGGTGGATAAACAACTGGCAAATATAACATGGAATAAAACGGCTTTTACCATCCAAAGGCTACTAGAAGAAAGGAAAGAGAACTTTGACCAATTTGAAGCATTAAAGAATATGGACCTTTTAATGTTGTGGTTTGATGATGCAGGAATTTTATTATGGAAACCGTTATGGCACAGAAAGAAACCTAGAATTAGATTTAAAAATGTATTTTAAAGTTTTATTTAATGGGTTTAAAAAGGCTTTGATTTTTTGACTGAGTTAATAACTAATGGAGCACGTGAAATTTCTAAGAGGATACCCTTTGTAACAATACTTTGTTTTAGATATGATAATTACTGGAGAGGTAAACTTTATTTACTGGTTTTAAAAGATTTTCATAGATATAGATGAATTGATAGAATATATACTTAAATTAGATAGAAATCTATTTGTTGGTTTGATATTTTTACTCTAAATAAGATAATTATTTTGAAATAGAAGTAGAATAAGAGGGATGGGTGACAAGAGAAGAAATGGTATTAATGAAGAAAATATAAGAATATTACTGCGGGAATAATATACCAGATATAATTACTATGTAAAAAAAAAAGGACACCCGAAGTTTTAATAATATGTCTATCTAAGGCCAATTGGAATATGGTAATTGTAAGTTAGTAAAGCTTAAAAACAGGACCTGGATCTTTAGAATTGAAATGTGAGTGATATTTGATAGGATTGTTTGAAGCTTATATAGAAATGTATTAATCTGAATATGCAAGACTAAATGAGGGAATTAGAGAGGGAATTTTAAATGAATTGATTTGGGCTATATATTTGTGATTGTTTTTCTTTTTTTTGGATGTTCAATATACCCACCTCCACGGTGGTTCCTAAGCACTCTGATGTAACCCTTTTACCCCTATAAAAATCTAATAAAATATATTTATAAAAAAAAAAAAATGCAAAGTTTACTGTCTTTACATTGGCAAAATCCAAATAATTAGTGAGCTTCGTTTAGTTGTATTGTTCCCAAAATCTTCTGGCCAAATGTGAGATGAAGAACTATCAAACAATGTTACCGATGCATTAAAAAAAGGTAAATGTTTCCCCAGTTGTGTCTGACTCTAGGGGGCACTGTTCATCTCTGATTCACAGCTGAAGAGCTTCTGGGGTCATGTAGCCAGCATGACGATATGCAGATAGAAAACAAATATCTAGAATGTGTTTAAGGGTGCAGTTGAGACTCATACACAGTAGGAATCTGTAATCAGGGAATTTCCACCTTTTTGAATCCAGAGAATCTTTACTAGCAGTCAGCATTTAGAATTGTCATAGAATCATAGGTCTGAAAGGGATCTTGGAGGTCTTCTAGTCCAGGGCTTTTCAACCGGTGGTACGCGTACCACTTGTGGTACATTAACGAGTGGCAGGTGGTACGCAGCCCTGCCTAGCCAAGTGTAGTGGGGGAGGGAAAGAGCCAGTGCAGGCAAGGACTTACAGTGAGAGAGTCCTCTGGAGCTGTAGAGGCAAGGAGGAGAGAGGGAGGGAGGGAGGGAGATGGAGAGTGGACGGATTCGTATGTGCTTTTGTGACTTTGAAGTTCTGGGATTTGTGCAATGTGGGCTTTGTGTTCTTAAGGAGTGTTTGGCAATTTCTATTTGGCTGATGGTTGATGTCTCGTGTTAGCTTCTATTGCTCTGCTATTGTTAGCTGTAAGTTTTGCTGCAAGGGATTTTGAAGTATTTTTCTCCTGAATGGATTTTGCCTGTAGATTCCTTTACTTATGAATGGAGCCATTTGGGGAGGCTGCCTTAGCCGGCAGCCAATACTTACTACATTTTTTTTTTCTTCCTTACTTTCCTTTCTAGCCAGTAGCTAATTCTTAAAGGGGAATGTGCCTTTTTAAGCTAGTTCACTCAGCAGTTTGTCTTTTCTGTTTCTGGAGGCTTTTCCTTGTTTGATGAATATATGGAAGAGACAAAATATGGGTTGTTTTTTTCAAATTCTTCCTTCAGAAGGAGGTGGGCATGAGAAAGAGGGAGGCAGGGAAGGAGGGAGGGAGGGAAGTCCTGCCTTAGCACTTGGCCACCAGCAGCCCTGCCATTGACTTTACTTGTCAAAAGGTTGCAAAAGGGGATCACATGACCCTGGGACACTGTGACCATCATAAATATGAATCAATTGCCAAGCATCCAAATACAAATCACATGACCCTGGGCATGCTCCAATGGTCATAAGTGTGAAAAATGGTCATAAGTCATTTCAGTGCAATTGCAACTTTGAACAGGTTTTTTTTTTTGGTCATCAAGTTTTTGACACCTTGCTAGGTGGTACTCGAATATTGCCATATCCTAAAAGTGGTACAATTGGTGAAAAGGTTGAAAAGCCCTGTTCTAGTCCAACCCTCTGGCCAAGGCAGGACACCTTATACCGTTTTGGACAAACAAATGCCTTGAAAAGCTCCAGTGATGGAGCAGCCACAGCTTCTGGGGGTCAAGCCATCCCACCAATTAATGGTCCTCACTGTCTGTGGAGACTCTCAATCATCCAGGTCATGACTGGCCCAAAGGTGCTGTTCAAAAGGCAACTGGACTTTCTTGGTTGTTGTTTTTTTTCTGAATATTTAAGGTAGAAATATTAAAACTGAAGGTTTTTTTAGGTATTAGGGACAAACCAATTGAAAAACAATTTGGGACGTTATCACTTTATATGATGACTGCTGCGAGGATTGTACTTGCTAAGCACTGTGCTGACTGTGGAAGAATGGATCTTGAAATTGTCTGAACTAGCAGAGATGGCAAAACCAACTGCTTTCATCAGACAATGGACTAGACAGGTTTATAAGAGACTGGAAGCCGTCGGTGGACTTGTTGAATACAATAATAGATGGATTCTCTCATCTGGAATATTTGTTTGTTTAATATAGTAGTTTTCTCAAATAAGGATGGGAAAGCTTATAACTATTTGTAGACCCATTACGTAAGAGAAGGAGAACCTACCGTTTTTTTCAATGTTTCATCATCCAGCCGGGGTGGGCTCTTTTTGTTCCATGTCAGACATGAATGAAGGAGAACATACGTGTCCCGGATAATGTTGCAGGACCAGTTTTTGTTTCCTGACCTTTCAGACTCGTGCTGGACACAGAGATGGGCTCTGAGGATGGGCTCCAGCATGAGACTGGAAGCTTGGAAGACGAAACTTCTGGTCCTGACGACCGACCCAGATTGAATCCTGCAATGTTAGATATATTCAACATTAAAGGGTTTTTTTTCTTCCCTCCTTTTTTTGTACTCATAAAAAACCCTTCCTTTTTCCTTTTTCTTCATTCTTAGTGTTGGTGTTCATTTTTCTGTTTCCCTGTTTTTATTTTATTCTTGTTGACAAATGAAAATAAATATTTTTTAAAAAGAACATGTTTTGCTTCTTATCCAAGAAGCTTCTTCAGTTCTTCACTTGGATGAGAAGTGAAAGATTTTCAAGGAAATAAAACCAAGAAGGTCCTTCTGCCTTTTGAAAAGCACCTTTGGAACTGTGTTGCAATACGTGGACGATTTATTGTTAGGGGCTCCTTCTGAGACAAAATGCTATCTTTTGAATTTTCTGGAATGACTGTCAATAAGTTGCTTTAATGCCAGTAGATAATTCACCTAATGGTTTACCTCAGGATTGCATGCAAGTTCTTGATGCGGTTTACTCCAGCAAACCAGATTTGAAAAATGAGCCTTTACAAAATGCAGAATGAGAATAGTTAGTTTATTGATGGAAGAAGCTACATCTTGGAAAGCCAGCGTGAAATTTTGGGAGAGGAAGCATTGAGTTCGAATATGCCAGCTCAAAAGGCAGAACCTGTTGCATGAAATGTGCTTTGCAATTGGCAAACGGTAAAATGGCCATTTTATTTATTTATTTATTCTGACAGCAAATAAGCCTTTGGTGTTGTACACACCCATGGAGCTTTGTGGCGGGAAAAAGGTTTGATTACAGCAAAAGGTAAACAGATTAAATATGGAGAAGAAATATTGCAGAATTTAGATGCCATCTGGAAGCTAAGGGTGATTTACTAGTAGGATGCAGGTTCGCTTTGGACGTGAGGGAAGCCAAACCTTCTGGAAGAAGGATCTCAAATCTGTGAGATGCCAGTGGTTGATTAGTAGGCTGTAGTCACATCAACACAGTGCCTATTGCTGCAGACCTGAAAGTCAAAGCAAGAGATTATCAATAGAGTAAGACAGCAGTTTTCTACACAACAAAACTCTGTTATTCCTTATAACTAACCCAAACGTCTTTCAGGTTATAAAAATCAAGGGGAAGTGATTCCTGATCCTTTAAGACAGGGGTGTTAAACTGCTGGCCCATGGGCCGGATGCATCACACCAAAACCATGCCAACACCATTGCCGGCAATGGGAAAAAAGTTGCGATATGTCGCGACACATCACATGACGTCACAAGTTTGACACCCGTGCTTTAAGATAAGCTGTGGGATTGCTTCAGCACTTCTAAATGGCTTCATTGAACAGGTAACCTTTAGAGCTCTGCCCTGCTTTTCTCATTTCTCTCTTCCACCTTCCCTACGGAGATGCCTACAAGTTGAGAGAAAGGACTGTCTCTTGACAGTGTGTCCAGAAGATGCTGCGAGAGAGAAGCACAAGGCTCTGAGAAGGCCAGGCATTTATGTTCTTGGAAGAAAGGAACAGCCCTGGACATTCACCTCATTTGTTGGGGTTGTTGTCTGAAGGAAAAACAAAATAACAACAACCAAAAGAATGTTAAATGGATACTTTTTCTTCTTCTTAGATTCACTGTAGTGAGAAAAATCTAGACCAGCTTTCAGCATTGATAGGTTGCAAAATTATTTTAGTGATCACCCCTTGGAATCAGACTTTAGAGCCAACAGATTAGAGGTAATCTTTTACTAACCTTTGCATTTCCACATATTGTTCCATGATCAACCATTCCATAATCTGGGTCTTCTGAATAATCGAATTTGCATGTATTTTTAATAAGTTCGCAGAATAACCTGCCACACTTCACATCCCTGAAAAGGAAACAGTGAATTCATAGTAATTAACAAGAAGGAGTAATGAGAGGCCGGTTCCTTTGCTTATTTGCAAGCATTTTGTTTGCTTGTTTGTTTCCATTCCCCCCATCTCTTGGGTGACTTACAATACAATAAAAATTTAGAAATTGCTAAAAACAATTAGAATAAAAGTTAAAAATTAAAAACCAAGACGATGGGCAGTCTGGGAGTGAGAATACCTTCTCTACCCAGTCAGCCCTCCCCAACATAGCAGGCCCATGCTGGGGACCCAGGTAGAGCCAAGTTTATAGGCTGTTCCAGGAGACCAGAATTCTGGGGGCAGACCTCACCTCTGACAAGAAAATATTGCCAAGGGGGGGCCACAGCAGAAAAGGCTTTCCTCCTGCACCTCTCCACCCAAAAGCTTTTGGTTGGCAGAATCCGAAGCGGGCCCTTTCCACGGAAGCACCGGGGCAGGTTAGTCCCAACAAGGTAAGGCAGTTCCGCTGATATCCTGGACCCATGGCACAAAGGGCTTTAAAGGTCATGACCAACTCCCTGAATTTGCCAGGAGCACACTGGCAACCTGTGCAGCTGGTGTAACAATGGAGTCACATATGCCACGCCAGGGCCTCCCGGACTCTCAGCGTCATTGGCTTCTGTACCAGTTGTAGCTTCCAAACGCTCTTCAAGGGTTGAGTCAGGATTCTTATCTTAAGAGCAAGGAATGCATCTGTTATCCACCTGGAAAACTCCTAAAGTAGATTTTAGGAGGCTTGGTTTTTCCAGATCTCTGGCTTAAAATTCTCGTAATCGCTGATCAGTGGATGACAGGGGATGATGGGAGTTGAAATCTAAAAGCTGTGGCAGCTGCACTAAACATTGGAGAGGGAAATTGCCCTGAAAGTGGCTATTATTCCATTTCAATTTAATAAAAATATTAGAGTAAAGAGGAATAAAGATTGAAATTGCCTTGTTTTAATGGGAAACAATGGCACAGGGGTCTGTGTGTTTGTGTAAGAGCTAAAGGTAGAGTTTAGATTTATACACATTACTAAAAGAAAATGTGCCTTATTGTTTAGTTTGGGTTCAACATGTGGTGCAAATTTAGCCATTGTGGTTTTTAAATCATGATTTATGACTAAATGAAATTCCTAAACTCAGCCAACAAGGGTTTATTCAGTAATATGCAGGGTAAATAAGCTGGGTGATTATAGTGTAGTCCTTGACTTATGACCACAAATGGCTGAAGAATTTCCATTTCTAAACAAGGCTGTTGGTAAATGAGCTGCACCCAATTTTATGACCTTTTTGCCATGGTTGTTAAGTGACTCACTACAATTGTTAAATGAATCACATGGTTGTTAAGCAAATCTGAATGTCTATGGAGATTCTCAGTCATCCAGGTCATAGTTATCCCAAAGATGCTTTTTCACAACGCAACTGGACTTTCTTGTTTTTCCTTGGAGACGTTTTGCTTCTCATCCAAGAAGCTTCTTCAACTCTGACTGGATGGCACGGATTTTAAGATGCAGACAACACAGACTCATCCCCAACAGCCTGTAGCTGTGTTCAACAGTGAAGGGACACAGGGCAGAAAACATCCTGCAGAAAACACAGCTCCAACTTCTAAATGAAAAAATAAGAGAGGCTAATTTTACAATTGAGGTTTTGAAAGACAGACTGGAACACAAATTCCAAGAGCTGAAATCACTTCTACCAACAGAAGTATTAGAACAGGTCACAGAATTTACAAAGAAAGCACAACTAGTACAATGCAACAAGAGCAAAGAGCAACAAATAGGCAAATTTTCCACCCTACAGCTTCAACAGGAAAAAAACACAAAAACAGAAGAACCAACCCACTGAGAAAGTGAGATATCTCAGAAAACTGACCGATGGGTGAAAAATCTGTCTGACAGAGAGCTTACCCAAACAGAAAATAATCTTGTAGCCAAAGGACTGAATTTTGCAGTAACACAAGAACATCCACCAGTTGTATATCTCCCCCCAGTCACAGAGTCAGCCATCAGGAACAATAAACTGGCAGAACCATAGGGAGAACAATTAAGGATGACGGTATTTGCAGCCCTCGCCAGTGCCAAAACACCCCCTTCCAACCTCACAATTCAAGATTGGAGAGCAGTGACATCCCTAGGAAGAGACCCAAACATCACCATCTTGCCAGCTGATAAAGGAAGATGCACAGTCATCCTGAACACAGATGACTACAAAGCCAAGGTGAACAGTCTTCTGAAGGACACTGCCACCTACGAGATTCTGAAGATTCTGAAGAGAGATCCCATCATCAGTTACAAGAAGAAGGGCATTGATTTCTTGCAACAATTACTAATGGATAATGCCATCGACAAGCCACAATACTACCATCTTTATCCTGGGGAAGCCACGCCATGCATATATGGAATCCCCAAAATCCACAAAGAAGGAACACCACTCAGACCAATTCTTAGCAGCATCAACTCCATCACCTACAACATTGCAAAATATCTAACTACCATATTAACTCTTCTAGTTGGTAACACCATTCAACACATCAATAATTCACACGACTTCCCCAGCAAGATTTGGGAAATAGAACCGGATGCTGGACCTCTGCCTGATCACTATCTATTTTCAATACAGTGAAGGTTTCTACTGACAAAAACACGGCTGCGCCATGGACTCACCTGTGTCCCCATTGTGGCCAATCTCTACATGGAAGAGGTAGAAACCAAAGCTCCAAACTCTTTCACAGGAATTCCTCCCACTCACTGGTATAGGTATGTGGACGATACTTGGGTCAAGATCAAAACACAGGAATTGGAAGCATTCACCAAACATATCAACTTGGTGGACAGATAGATCAAATTCACACATGAAGATGTTAAGGAAAACAGTCTAGCCTTCCTAGACTGAGCTGTATACATTAAGGAAGAGAAAAGCCTTAACATTGAAATTTACAGAAAACCCACTCTCACAGATCAATATTTATATTTTGATTCACACCACCCACTGGAGCACAAAATGGGAGTTATCAGAACCCTACATCAAAGGGCTGAAGGCCTGCCCAGCTGCAAAGAGGGAAAAGAAAAAGAAATAAAACACATCAAGGAAGCTGTCAGAACATGTCGCTATCCCAAGTGGGCCTTCATCAAATCTCAAAAAAGTCTTAGCAGGAGCTCCTCTGTAACAGATGAAGAAAATAATAAATGAAACAAGGTAGTCATTCCATACATTGCAGGAATATCATAAAAGCTCAGGAGAATCTTCAGCCAACACAATATACGTGCACACTTCAAACCTAAGTATACACTAAGGCAGAAACTTGTCCACCCCAAGGATAAAACACCCAGACACAAACTGAGCAACATGGTATATGCAGTGCAATGCAGTGAGCCATGTGCAGATCTGTACATTGGTGAAACGAAACAACAACTTTATAAATATATGGCACAACATAAGAGAACAAACCCATTAGGACAAGAGTCAGCAGTCCAGCTGCATTTAAAGACAAAGGCCACTCTTTCAAAGACAGCAAAGTCCACATTTTGGACAGAGAGGACCACTGGTTTGAAAGAGGGGTGAAAGAGGCCATCTATGTCAAAATTGAACAGCCCTCTCTCAACAGAAGGGGAGGGATCCGACATCATCTATCTCAGGTCTACAACACAGTCCTTTCAACAGTTCCAAGAAGGGTCCACACCCATTTGCACTACTCAGGTGACCCTGAAGACATAGATAAGCCTCCAGGTAGCTTTAATGACTCGCTAAAAGAATGCAAATGAACAGCTTTCTGCAGGAGTATAAATCTTTCCATTCCCCACCATCCAGTCACAGCTGAATAAGCTTCGTGGATGAGAAATGAAACGTCTTCAAAGAAAAACAAGAAAGTCCAGTTGCTTCTTGAAAAAGCATCTTTCGGATAAGCAAATCTGACTTCCGCCATTGACTTTGCTTTATTAGAATCTGGCTGGGAAGGTCAGAAATGGTGATCATGTGATCTTGGGACACTACAGCCCTCAGAAATATATGTTGGTCACCAAGCACCCAAATTTTGGTCACAAGACTATAGGAATGCTGCAACAGTTGTAAGTGCAAGGACTAGTTGTGCGGCACTTCTTTGAAGTCATTAAACAAATAGTTGTAACTCAAGGACTATCTCTCCTTTCTGACACAATCTTTTAAAAGGCACTTCTATCCTCATGGCACACCTTTTACACCCAGCTTTTGCTCCACCTTATAACCCAAGATGGAAAACAAAGGAAAATTAGCCATTGAGAAATTGACTCACATTTCTGTTGTTTTAGCCAGGTGATAGAATCAAGTTCCAACAGATGTGGACATAAAAATATTTCTTATATTATCCTTATTTTATATCATCATCATAGCAGGAAATAATTTAGATTGCTTACTCTTGTGCACATGGAATCTCTATATCATTTTCCTTTCTGCAGTAGAAATAACTTTGGCCTTTCTCGTTCCATTCAAAACATCCATCTTGACCCACAGTTGCACCTGCAAGAGGGAGTGAGGAACCTGAGTGTGTATCATGCCAACAGGGTAAAGAATGGCTTAAGACAGGGGTTCCCAACCAGGGCTGTTCGCACCCCCTGGGGGTGCGAGACAATATTCCAGGGGGTGTGAAAACTGGATGGAGTCAGATATTATTTGCTTATTATTTGCTACTTAATATTTGCTTATTTCTAATCTATTATTTTGTAATCCATTATTTATCTAACCCTCAGTATGCTTGAATCATTCTCTATCTGATACAGTACTACACTAAACTTACTTATTTCATTTTATGGACACAAAAGCTGAAGCCACTTTATGCAAGTTGCAGAAGACCATGCAGTAAATCAATGGCGAAGGGGAATCTGAGTGCAACTTCATTCCTCTGTGTGCTCATTCTCCATTTTCCAAGTTTAACACTATTGTAGATACATTCCTGTGCTGGAATGCAGTGAGGAGGGGGATCCCCATGTGGGTGGGAGGGGTGCACTCCAGATGAATAAGAGGCAATTCAGCCCCGATATCACATGTGAGAGAAAGAGAATGAAGACAGCTCCTCCCTAATAATTGACAATGTATAGTAGATGCAGATAGTAGAGTCCTTAGTCCAGCAAGATTTTGTCTACAGCAGTGAAAGAAGAAAGAACTCAACATGGAAAAAGCATCATGTGTCATTCTTGGTATGAGGTCTGTCAATTTCTGGGCATAAGCCTTTCTGAATATAGCTGGATTACTTGCAAAAGATTGAGCTATTTCCACTCTTTGGAATGTTACATCATTTTATGCTATTAAATAAAGATTTCTTTGTTTGAACTGAGAGTTTCCATTTTCAAAGCAATGGAAATAATCCAGCAAGTGTCCATTTATTTATTAATCCAATAGATGGATTGATCAAGCAAGTGAAACAATTTTCTAATTTGCAATTCGGATTCCCAATCACCATCACATGCCATCTGACCCTTCATAAACAATGTAGACAAGGGAATAGAAGGGCAAGTTATCAAATTTACAAATAACACCAAGCTGGCGGGAATAGCCATCTCTACAGAAGATAGGCTTAAGATCCAGAAGGATCTCGAGAGACTTCAACACTCGATCCTATCTAACAAAATAAATTCAATGGCGAAAAAAGTAAAAAAAAGTTCTATATTTAAGCAAGAAAAACCAAATCACAGGTACAGAATAGGTGATATCTGGCTCAATACTATAACTATAAGTGGCATCTCGGAGTCCTAGTGGACAACCACTTAAATACGCACCATCAATGTGCTGCAACTGCCAAAAATCCAACACAGTCCAGTGGTGGGATTCAGCCAGTTTGCACTACTTTGGCAGAACCGGTAGCTAATTTTTTGTTGCCCAGGCCCAGAATGGACTTCCGGAAGCAGCATCCACACAGAGAACTGGTTGTTCACATATTTGAATCCCACCACTGACACAGTCCTAGATTATATTAACAGAGGGATAAAATCAAGATCATGTGAAGGGTTATTACCATTTCATAATGCTTTGGTAAGACCACACTTGGAATATATCATTCCAGTTTTGTTTGCCACGATATAAAAAGGATTTTGAGATTCTAGAAAGAATACAGAGAATAGCAGCAAATATGATTAGGGGATTGGAGGCTAAAACTTATGAAGAACAGTGGCACAAATTGGATATGTCTAATTTAATGAAAAGAAAGACTAGAGGTGATATGATAGCAGTGTTCCAATATTTGAGGGACTGCCACAAAGATGAGGGGGTCAAGCTATTTTCCAAACACCAGAAGGGAGAACAAGACCAATGAATGGAAACTAATCAAGAAGAGAACCAATCTCAAAACAAGGATAAATTTCGTGTTGGAACAATTAATCAGTGAAATGGCTTGCCTTCAGAAGTTGTGGGTGCTCCAACACTGGAAGTTATAAAGAAGAGATTGGAAATGGTATACAGTTTCCTGCTTGAGCAGGGGGTTGGGCTAGAAGACCTCCAAGGCTCCTTCCAACTCAGTTATTCTGTTAATTTTGACTCTTTTAATTAGTGACCTGAAACCTGTGTTTGGGCTTTCTATATGCAAAGCCTCACTGCACCCCTGATCTATGGCCAAGATAAATCTCCCTGTTTGCTGAAAACTATCTACTTTATATGAAAAGGGAACATATTTTCAGTTTCCTTTTTCAACATAAAACCATTCTGAAAATTTTGTGAATAGTCTGAAAGTCAGGAATGACCAGTGACAAGAATCACATCCCCCAACATCTGTTTCTTCAATTATTATGCCAAATGCAAAGAAAACTTCAATCTCAGTGTTTGAATATTCTTAGCACACAGTCCCATAATCAATTTACATTATCTCTCATTGAGATTGTCTCAGATCTTTGTCCAATTTCGGAATGTATCGACAACCCACAAAAGCATCCTTCCCCCAAAGTCCATCTTTCCAGATTTCTGGTCTACAACTGCCATCATCTTTGACCATTGGCCGAGTTCTCAAGGGATGACTGGAGCTTTAAACCAAAAGATCTGGAGGGCTGAGCTCTAAAGCCTTCAAAGAAAGAACTTCATCTTGAAAAACTATTCCATCTGGACAAGACCTTCAGAGGTTGTGGGTGCTCCAACACTGGAGATTTTTTTAAAAAAAGATTGGAAATGGTATAAGGCTTCCTGCTTGAGCAGGGAGGTGGACTAGAAGACCTCCAAGGCTCCTTCCAACTCTGTTACAGAACAGAAATGTAATGATGATTTACTATGGATACAAAGGAGAAAATATCTTTCATTAATGGCAATGACTGTCTTAATCTTTTATAACACCACTATTCTGAAATACTAAAGTTGACTTACCTGACCCCCAGCGAGCAATACATTGGTTCTTCATGATGGGGCACGTCCCATTGTAACAGTAACCGTTGTTGTTTTGGCATGGTTGTCCATTCCTTTGGAAGCGATCTGTACACTCAGCAGATCGGCCAGTGCAGAGATCAGCCACGTCACACTCACCCTTTGCTGCCCGGCATTCGGTTCCTGCTCTCCTAAACTGTGGGTGAGAATCAAAAATACTCCCAGCTATCACTCTTCAGCAGCAGAGATCAAAGAGCCAAACCATGATTCACAACACATTTCAAAACCTCCTCTTCATGTGTCTTGAGGATCACCAAGCAAGGCATCCCTGCCCGGTTACAACTGTGTGTGGTGCCTAGAAGTCCCAGTCTATCTTATTTGCTACGGGGAAAATGATTGCAATGAAAAGCTCAATTCCTGAAACACAAGTTCTACATGTTGGCCAACCATAAAGTGAAAATCAATTGGGCTGCCATGAAAAATCAGCAAAAAGTTAATTGCTGAACTTCTCATGATATATTTTTATTTCTTTACATGGGAAGAAGCATTCATAGAACTTTCTGTCATGTGCTGAAAAACTTGTGGCTCCCTTCTCTTGCTGTGAATCTAGGCTTGTGATGGAAATATGGTAATCACAAAATGTTTTGGGCCACTCTGCTCAAAAAGGTTCATTACAGAGTCCACTGGGATCCCACATAGAAAGAAGGAATGAGGAATTTGCACTTGTCTTTTCATGGTCCTGCAGCACCTCCAGAATGCGCCACCAAAACACCTGAATTTAGAGCTTTATAGAGCAGGTAGAGAACTTAAGGCGAAAAAAGGCAACTTTACTTCCAGAAGTCTCCTGCACCTATTTCCATCCTAAAAGGCTCAGAGAGAAAAATGTCACAGAATTACCAGAGAACTCTTAGAAACTTCCAGAAAGTCAGGAAGCTGAGTTAGGGCATCAATCTCAAATATTACCTATCCTTGTTTGAACTGGGTTTCCATGCAATCTCAGTCAAAGAACAAATATATTATTTTCACAGACATGATTTAACATGTTGAAAGAGTGCATTTGAGATTGAGACAAGACTGAAATTTTGTTAAATTATCCTCCCTATGCATATGTTCATAAGAATCAAATAAACTGGAAGATGGGATAGAAATAGGGTTAAAATGTTTTGATCACAGTACACAGCCAACAGATATTACATTTCTATATGGCTAGTATGGAGCAGAGTAAAATCTCTCCTGGTGTTAAAAATAAATAAGTCTTACTCTGCATTGCTCACAACACTCTCCAGATTCACACTCTACCCACGAGTGTAGTTTACACGATGCAGCATCACAGCACGGATCTCGACAATTCTGAAAACCAAAACATATCAAATGATGTCATAGATTAGAATTTTCTGCCTGGTCTTTTTTTATTGGTCTGTTTTGAAGAGGGAAACTGCTAAGGAAAAAGATATTTCTGCAATGTGTTCCCTCTTATAGGTTCATGCTAGCAAATGCACAAATTGTTTGTTATTGCAAACGGATAATGGCATCTGTCTGTGAAAGAGCCTTATCTGATATTTCCTATGTGAAAAGAATAAAACAAAAATATCCTCATCTCCTAATTGTGAAGCCCACATAACCTAAAGGCCACATTCCTTTCTTATTCATGATGGATTTTCTACTCATCATGCCAGCCTTTGAGGTAGTCCAGAGAAGAAGCACGTACCATGAGTATTAACACTACCTTGATTGTAATGTTACAGTAGCAGACTCTTGAGATGTTTGCCAGGCCCCATTGCTTCTGCAGGCTAATCTACTTCTTATATGATCATTGAGTAGACGTTTCCTCCTTCTTTTGACTCTCAAGGACATTCTCACAGACTATTACAAGTGTACTTAACAATATAAAAAGAACACTAAATTACTGTTCTTATAAAAATATTGTTAGGATCAGAGCATAGATTAAATATCATCAGTTATGGGAGGAAGCAGCTCAAGAAAATAATGGGATAGGCTTCCGGTTCCGGATCGCGACACCAGCAGTCGCACGGAGAGATCTCTCTCTCCCACCGGCTGCTTTCCCTCCGCCGGTAGACCCTTAATCGGGTCGAAAGTCGCCCCGTAGAGGCGACCACCATTAGAGGAGGCTCCTGCTTGACTGGGGAAGAGCGGCGGCTCTCCCCAGTTCGAGCTTTCTCCTTAGGGCCGCCGGAGGAAAAGATCGCCCAATAAAATGGACGATCACTTCGTCGCACCAGCTGAAAGCCAGAAGAACATCTAAGTGAAAGAACCCCCGTGGAGAATCCGGGTGAGACCTTTCCTACCCCCTTTTTTTTTTTCCTAACTACTTTCCTGTTAAAAGCTTTCTTTGAACTATTTCCCTGTCGTGAGGAAGCAGCGTTTGGGCAATGGGGAAAAACAGCGTTGGAAAAAAAAAAATATAAATAAAAACCAGTCAATTTTGATGGACTATTTAAATTTTGGAATACTGAGGGGACCTGAAAACATTTTATTCTTGACTATTATTGTTACAACTACGCATTTATTATTTTGAACCCTTTCTTCATCTTTTTCAACACGAAAAATAAAAAATCTATTATTTGGAAAGGAAAAAAAAAAGATTTTTTGGTTTGCTGAGGACATCTTGTGTCAAAAAGTGGTACTGCAATTATATTTCCTTATGGCTGGGAATGGCTATGACCCTGAAAGGGTGATAACTACAAGATAACGGATGCAGCTGGCCTATTGAAAATTGAAGGTGAATGCTTGCTTGATTCTTATGAAGTAGAGCCTTCTTTAAAGATTAAAGATTAAAAAGCCTTATTACCATCGATATGGAACTTAATACACAACTGGACTATGAGCTTATATTGGAAACAATTTTAGAAGCTGCAGAGGATGTGAGCTCCTATTTTCAATCCCTTTTCCCTACACTGAGAGAAACCGTGGAAACCACAAAACAAACTAATTTTATTCAACTTCCAACACAACCTATCGAGAAGTCTGATGACTATACAACAACTTCAACAGAGATGTCTGAAGCATCAATACCAATACCAACAGAGACTGACAATCAGATACAACTTATTGAAAATCGAGAAAAGGTGGATAAACAATTGGCAAATATAACATGGAATAAAACAGCTTTTACCATCCAAAGGCTATTAGAAGAAAGGAAAGAGAACTTTGACCAATTTGAAGCGTTAAAGAATATGGACCTTTTAATATTGTGGTTTGATTATGTAGGAACCTTACTATGGAAACCACTATGGCATAGAAAGAAGCCTAGAGTTAGATTTAAAAATGTATTTTAAAGTCTTATTTAATGGGATTAAAAAGGCTTTGATTTCTTGACTGACTTAACAACTAATGGAACACGTGAAATTTTTAAGAGGATACCCTTTGTAATATTACTCTGTTTTAGATATGATATGTATTGGAGAAGTAAACTTTATCTACTAGTTTAAAAAGATTTTTATAGATATAGAGGCATTGATAGAATATATATTTAAATTAGATAGAAATTTATTTGTTGGCCTGATATTTTTATTTTAAGAGAATTATTTGGAAATAAAAGGAGAATAAGAGGGATGGGTGATAAGAGAAAAAAATGGTATCAATGAAGAAGATATGGGAATGTTGTTGCGAGAACAATATACCAGATATAATTATGTAAAAAAAAAAAAAGGGCACCCAAAGTGTTAATAATATGTCTATTTAAGGCTAATTGAAATATAGTAATTGTAAGTTAGTAAAGCTTAAAAAAAGGATTTGGATTTTTAGAATTGAAATGTAACTGATATTTGATAGGACCGTTTGAAACTTATATAGAATTTATTAATTTGAATAAGTAAAATTAAATGAGGGAATTAGAGAGGGAAGTTTAAAAGACTTGAGTTGAGTTATATATTTGTGATTGTCTTTCTTTTTTTGGATGTTTAATATACCCACCTCCATGGTGGTTCCTAAGCACCTTAATGTAATCCCTGTACCCCTATAAAATCTAATAAAATATATTTAAAAAAAAGAAAAAGAAAATAATGGGATAGATAATGTGGCCATGTCAACAAAATAGGAGTTTTCAGGAGGGAATTATTTTCTTGGTCAATCACCCATTTTTAAAAATATGCCATCTTCCCCAAATGGTAGTGAGGTACCAGTTCTCCATTCCTCTACAACTGATTAAGTAAATCCAAGAAACCCCTTCATACATGCATGCACATAAACGGCACAAATCTATGCCATTCACAAACCAACCTCTTGGATGGCTCAAACCACTTAGAAAGCCAGATCATTTTTCAAGGAATCCCATTTTTGAGAACATTCTTCAAATCATTTGGGTTGATTAAAACAAAAAACTTACTCTAGGAGAGCCACAGTCACATTCTTCTCTGTTGCAACCATTTCAATAGCTTAAGGTTTCATTTATGCTTTTAAGTTTCCATTTCCTGAGTTAAGTTAAAGGTTTCGTTTATGTCTTATTAAGTTTCCATTTCCTGAGTTAAGTTAAAGTACCCTTTTAAGTTTCATTTCCTGGCAAAACCCACCCTTTACAACCTCCTGCTGTGACATAAGTGTACCAATAAAAGAGAGGCACGCAGATCCTTCTGCGCTCTCGCTTGCTGATTCAACCTGAAGAAACATGTTGTCCGTGTGTTTCCTATCTACCAAACGCGAGGTCCGTTGGCCCAGGCTGACGTACGTCACTGGTCCGTCCAGCAGGCGCTGGACCCCGGGATTCAAACTCCCACAACTGGTGACCCCGACGTGATTCACTCTATGACGTGATTCACTCCACGGCGTGTTCTCTGTCTAGGGAAACGCTGCTCTGGCTCCTGTATTTATGCACCTGGCAAAGGCTCGATTATCGTAAGTATGGGTCCTCACTTTCCAAGGTTTTATCCAAGCATGTGGATGAACTTTCCTCTTTAGCCAGAAAGGCAAATTGTTTGCAAAAAGTTAACGGAACAACTGTCTATCCCCAGACCCTTCCTCCCAACCTGTGCCTACTACGGAAGACGTTCCAAAGCCGGCACAGCCAAAAAAAACCCCCCTCTTCGCTCTATCCTTCTCTCTCTCCTCCAAAACAGAAACAGGCAACAATTTAGAGATATAAATTAACTCAAACTGCACTCCTCTGCAATGCGTTTTGAACAATTGGAATGTTTTGAAACTCTTTTGTAATCTGTTAAGTTTGAACCCTGTCAGACAATGTCTGGTGGTGCTTTGTGTTGATGTGTGTGTTTTGTTTTATATATGTTTAATTCCTAGAACGTTACGTTTGGACTTGGAATGGTGAGAAAAATAGGAGATGGTTAAAGGGCCCTATAAAAACCACATGTTTGGTTGGAATCATCTCATGATTTTCTCGCTTCTTGCAGGACAAGCCATATGTCTAAATAAATGTTGTTTTAATGGTATTTGTGTATATATGTCTGTCTGTGTTGTTTTGTGTTATTTCCAAGACTTGGAAAAGGGTCAAAACCCTCTTTGATAACAACAAACAAAAAGGCCTTAATTAAAAATAAAAAGTTTTGCTTGAAACTTTCATATGTTTATATGAAATGAAATATTTGTATATGGAATGGTGTAAGTAAACAGAATGGAAGTGAATGAGTTAATTTGCTGGTGTAAATGTGTGTGTTAGCCCTCACCCCTCCACCCATCCCACGCTGTGAAAGGAATAGTAACATTGTAGTTTTTATTGTTGTAACATGGGAACGCAATGGTATGAGTTTGCATGTGCAAAGTTTTATGGAAGAGGTATAAAAGAATTTATACATGTGACTGCATGTGAATTTTTTTGGTGGTGAGATTTTTGCAAAGTTTCTTTTTCTTCCCCCCCCTCCTGCCTCTTTCGTTTTTCGCTGGCTGTATTGTTTTAAGAGCAAAGGAAGGGCAGATAGAGGAGGGGGGGCAGCTGTCGTTTTAACTATTTTTTTTCTTCCTTTGTTTAGAAGTTTGGGTTAAGGAAGGGGGGTGGATGTGAAATTTGATGCCCACTCTTGCAGTTTCAGCTTGCTATTTTTTTACTCGAAAGAGGAGGCAGTAATTGTTGGGCAATTCTTTTGCAAATTTTTGAGTTTTAAATTGTTTAGTTAGACATATACATCCATCAACCAAAAGAAATGATTGAATTGTTTTGCTTAGATTTGTAAATGTTTTTCCTATTTCATGAAAATTTGTTTCATCTGAATGGAATTTGATTAAATTGGAACCCCAAAAATACAATCTAATTGGCTTTTTGAAATACAAAATGATTCAAGTATCTATGGATTGCAAGTTGCCTTGGAAAAGATACAGTTACACTTTATCTTTATTTAGGGCATAAAATGTTGCAATCTTATTCTGTTCCAGTTTTTGTTATAAAAAGAAATCAGGCAAATGGCGTTTCCTCCATGATTTACGTGCAGTGAATGCTGTTTTATAACCTATGGGAGCATTGCAATGCGGCCTCCCAAACCCAAATTTAATTCTAAAAGATTTTGACTTAATGATAATTGACTTAAAGGATTGTTTTTTTTTTTCTTCATTTTTTTGTATCAACAGGATAAATATTTATTTGCTTTTACAGTGCCTGAGTTGAATAATTTTCAACCAACTCAGCGCTACCAATGGAAGGTTTTACCACAGGGCATGCTAAATAACCCTACAATGTGTCAGTTTTTTGTTTTCCATGTTTTGCAACCATATCGGGACCTTCATCCCTCTTTTTTGGTTTACCATTACATGGATGATATTTTGGTCGCAGCACCAGGCCCAAAGGGTACTGTTTTTGCAACTTTGCCAACCCTCACAACAATTTTGCAAAAAGGAGGTTTGCACATTGCTCCTGACAAGGTCCAAACCTCCCCTCCTTTTCAATATTTGGGCCATAAATTATTGGCCTCCCATGCTGCACCACTTTTTCCCTTATTAAAATTATCACACCAACCAACTTTATTTCAATTACAGCAATATTTAGGTGCTATTAATTGGATTCGACCTTATATAGGTCTCACCACTTTTCAATTATCACCTCTTTTTTCAGCCTTACCCAAAGGCAAACATCCTGCAGATGTTATTTCACTGCAGGACAGTCATTTAAAAGTGATTCAATTGGTCAACCAAGCCCTACAAATTCAGTGGGTTGACCGAATGACCCCAAACATTCCCTTTTCTCTTTTATTGTGTAATACTATTTCTTTACCTACATGTGCTATTGTCCAAACTATTCCCTCCTTGCTGATTCTAGAATGGCTTCATCTCCCTCACACTCCTAGAAACACAATTAGCCAAAAACCTTTTCAATTTGCCTCTCTCATCTCTAAGGCTCGCCTTCGAGCAAAAGCCCTTGCAGGAATAGAACCTTCTGTCCTATATGTACCATGTTCTCTCACTACATGGGAAACCATCTATTCTAACTCTGAAGCCTTGCAGCTTGCTCTCACTGAGTGGCCTGGAAAGATATCCTGCCACCCTCCTGCTGATCCTCGCATTCAGCTCCTACAAAATATCCATGTTTCATGGGATACCCAATTACAACGCTTTCCCATCCCACATGCTGTCACACTCTTTGCAGATGGCAGTAAACAATTTGGTGCTTGTGCCTGGTATATTCATGACCAATGGCACACAAAAATAACGCCACCCCAACGGTCTGCTCAGCGTGCGGAACTAGCCGCTGCCATTCTAGCTTTTCAAACATTTTCCACTCAACCTATAAATCTCATTCTTGACAGTCTCTATGTCACTCAAATTGTCACCACTATTTTTCAATCATACCTCTCTCCATTCCTGGACCCTGATTTAACTTCTTTATTTTCCACCCTACAAACTGTAATATCCAACAGGAAACATCTTTACTTTGTCACACACATAAGAAGCCACCAACCTTTTCCTGGCTTCTTGCAAAAGGGAAATGATATTGCAGACGCTGTGGCCTCTGCTACCTGCCTCATGTCTCTTTCTCCTGTCTCCCCTTGGGACAGTCATGCTATTTTCATCAAAATAAAAAAGCACTAATGAAACAATTTGGAATCACTATGGCTGAAGCTACAGCCATAATTTAACAATGCCCAACCTGTAGCCTACAGTCTAAAGGTATCCCACAGGGTGTTAACCCTAGAGGCACTGAAGCCTGTGATACCTGGCAAATGGATGTAACTCAATATCCTCCATTTGCCCCGTGGAAATATCTACATGTTACAGTAGATACGTTCTCCGGATTTATTTTGGCAACCCCACAAAAAGGGGAAGCTGCAAAACAAGTGATTAATCACTGTATTCGTACCTTTACAGTGCTGGGATGTCCAAAAATATTAAAAACAGACAATGGCCCAGCTTATGTCAGCTCACAATTTTCACAGTTTTGTCATCACTGGTCCATTGTCCACAAATTTGGAATTCCTTTCAATAGCCAAGGGCAGGCTATTGTTGAGCGAGCAAATCAAACTTTAAAAAATGCATTAGATCGTTATATGGGGTCCAAGGGCTTATGCCCCCCAAACCTCCCGGCACTGCAAAACGTGTTAAATGTTTGTCTGTATACTCTCAATTTTCTAAATCTCACTGGCACTCCTTCTTTGTCTGCTGCGTCTCGACACTTTACTAAACCTGTTGTCCCAACTTCAAGACCACTTGTATACTACAGGCAGCTCCCGGATCCAACTTGGAAAGGTCCAGCTGAACTCATCACCTGGGGAAGAGGCTACGCTGCAGTTCAACTACCCGACAGAGTTTTGTGGGTCCCTGCTCGTTGTGTTCGCCCATATTTCATCACTCCACACAACCCACCAACTCCATCGGATGTGCCATCATTGCCTTTGTGAGTGTGGATGTACATGCTGTTATTGGTGTAACAACTGCATATTGCACCACCCATATTATCCAGGGGTCCAACACTTTTGCATCAATCATGTGGACCCTGCTTTTGATGACACTCTTGACAAGTTCCTTCCCCATGATGTCCACACTGCACCTTCCCATGATGACAAAGCACCTGAGAATTCCTCTAAATTTTCATAAAGGCCTATATTGTGGTCCTGTTGTTTTTTTTTTTTTCTTGATCTCAATACTACTGCCCTTTTTCATTGTTATGACCGAGGTCAATCCTTTTGTCCCTTTGTGTTTTCTCAGTATCCTAATCGTGGCATTCCTCTACCACCATCTCCCTCTATTTCCCTCACCTATGCTCATTACCCTTGTCACATAACTCTTGCTATTCTTGTGACCCCTGAGACTACGGGGCGCTATTATGTGTCTGGATTTTCATCCTATGGTACTTATACTACACATTCTTTTGAACTCGCATCAGTGGCGAGCTATGCAAAACCTCCTTTGTCTCCTCGTTTACTTGCCTACAACTTTGTTCCTCATCCCCGCTCCTTCCTAGACCTGGCCGCCCGTATTTTTACCTCACCTCACTTACAACACTTTCATTCCACAAAGCAACCTCGCTCACACCAACGCATCATTCATTCTCGACGACGGCGATCTCCTGATCCTAATCCTCATCGACCTCTCAACTACACATGGACTGTTCGTGACTTTGAAAATCAGGTATTATTCCAAATCTCCAAATACACAATATGGCCCTGGTTCCCTATCTTACATTTTGACTTTGCCGAAATGGGTACCGGGGTCAACAAATTTGCTTCAAAATTTCTCCAAACTAACAAATGGGACAAACAAGGTTCGTGTACACCTTCTCCACTAGAAGCAACATGGTGGGACCTGTATTTTTGTCCCGAACCAAAGACACCTGAGGAAAAATATCAATGTGGCACTTTTTTGGATAAATACTGTGCCTCATGGTCTTGTGTTTCTACGGGCGCTATATCCTGGACTGCCCCTCGCTCAAATGATTATATCGCCATTACCCGTAGTAATGGCAAACCCCCTTCTTTTTCCTGCCCTTTTAATTTGCATTGTTGTGGTGAGCGGAAAAATCCAATGAACATTACATTCACATCCCAAGGAAAGACTTTGACTGCAGAGCAATGGGCTGTCGGATATTCTTGGGGTGGAAGAGAATGGAGCGACTCTGGAAACGACGGCGGAGTTTTTTCCATTCGTCTCACAATCCAGTCACCATATTCCCCTCCTATAGGTCCTAACAAAAGCATTCAACCTGTTTTTTTACAGTCCGTTGTACATAATATGCCTAATCCCTTGATTAACCTTGTCAATGCTTCTTTCTTTTTGTTAAAAAGTGCTGTTAATTCTTCATCACAAACCGACCACTGTTGGCTCTGTTTATCAGCCACTCCACCCTTTTATGACGCTGTTGGCTCCATCGAACCTATTAAGAATGCTACTAAAGATGACTCTTGCAGATGGAACTCAACATCCATCACTATTACTTCTATTATGGGACATGGTTGTTGCTTGGGAAACATTCCTGCAAATTATTCTCAATATTGTGCTAATATCACCACTGGCAAATACCAATGTGATGTTTGGCTCACCCAGAAAAGATCGGGCAGTGTAAATACGGCAGGTTATAACTCTCTTTTTACCTTGAGTAATGGTAATATTTCTGCCAGCTTAAAGGGCCAATTCTTCATCCCCGGCAACAACTCCATCTGGGCTTGCTCTACAGGTGCCACAGCCTGTGTATCAGGGGATGTCCTTATACAACAAAAAGCCTTTTGTATTCAGGTACGCTTAGTCCCTAGAATCACTTATTATTCCCCCTCTGATTTTGTTTCCCTTATGGAACCACCGGAATACCACCTACGTGTAAAACGTGAATTTGTTACAGCCCTAACCCTTTCAGTTCTTTTAGGATTAGGTGTTGCAGGAGCAGCTACTGGAGCTGCGGCTTTAGTTGTCAACCAACAACAAATACAAAAACTCAGTCTAGAAATAGATAATGATCTTTCCCGCATTGAGACTTCAATTTCTGCCCTTCAAACTTCTTTGTCGTCTCTTGCTGAAGTAGTTTTGCAGAATAGGCGTGCCCTCGACCTTTTATTTTTAAAGGAAGGTGGAACGTGTGTAGCCTTAAAAGAAGAATGTTGTTTTTATTCTGATCAATCTGGCATTGTGCGCGACTCTATGAATGAGTTACGCAAACGATTAAAAGACAGGGAACAGGAAAGGTTTTCCCAACAATCCTGGTATCAAAGCATGTTTAATTTCTCTCCCTGGATTACTACATTGCTTTCTGCTATTTTAGGACCTTGTATAATTTTGCTTATATTATGTATGATTGGCCCATGTGTTTTTTCACGCCTTTTGCAATTTCTCAAGGATCGTTTGAATGGTTTGGATTCTAATCTTTCTAAGATTAATGTTATGCTTGCCTCAAACAATATATATGAACCCTTGAAACCCAAATTCCACCCCTCTTGAAAAGGTTGCCCTACTGACACTGTCTGACACGGACTCCAACTGTTCCGATACTGAATCAGACTTAGTCATGGAGGCTCTTGCCCCCAAGCAAGAATCTCGTATTCTTATGGAGTTGCCCTCTTCTGTTTCGGAGGATGCAGATGATGGCTACGAGTAGGATAGAGATTGAACTTTAAAAAATAAAAACAGTGGAGATGTTGCAACCATTTCAATAGCTTAAGGTTTCATTTATGCTTTTAAGTTTCCATTTCCTGAGTTAAGTTAAAGGTTTCGTTTATGTCTTATTAAGTTTCCATTTCCTGAGTTAAGTTAAGGTACCCTTTTAAGTTTCATTTCCTGGCAAAACCCACCCTTTACAACCTCCTGCTGTGACGTAAGTGTACCAATAAAAGAGAGGCACGCAGATCCTTCTGCGCTCTCGCTTGCTGATTCAACCTGAAGAAACATGTTGTCCGTGTGTTTCCTATCTACCAAACGCGAGGTCCGTTGGCCCAGGCTGACGTACGTCACTGGTCCGTCCAGCAGAAGCTGGACCCCGGGATTTGAACTCCCACAACCACTGGTCCGTCCAGCAGGCGCTGGACCCCGGGATTCGAACTCCCACACTTCTCCCACCTGCAAAAGTTCATTTCCACAAACTGCAGGGGAAACAATATCTGTGCTCAAGGGTTTATTGAGAATGCATTGTGGGGTACGATCAATAAGATACCTCCGATGTTCCTCCTTACTACAATTGCTGAACTGATAGGAAGGTTGATGGCTGTAGAGATGAACCAAAATAAGACCATGACACCATCCATATTTGGACTAGGAACAGAATTCATTGCAAAAACATATAAGATGGAAAAGGAATGGCTAATGAACAAATGCATTGATTTTTTCCCCTCTAAAGCTAACAAAATAGATAAGAGTACCATTTGTACCCCTTGATTGTAGTCCAAGATTATGCTCCCTCAGTTTAATTCCACTAACTTTCCTTTCTTTTTTAACAAAATAGATTTGCAATGAGAACTCCATGTGATATTAGTTGATTGAGCTGCATCTTGTGTTTGAGTGGGCTGCCTTTTATTTTCATTTTTAGTCAGCCTCTCTGTGGAAGGAAAATAATATAATTGAAGGGAAAACAGTGGAATTTTGATCCAGTTTCTTCATTTGGAGGGACGATACTTTTTATAACAATGAATGGAGAGCTAAGTATGTTAACTCTCTTTTTCCTTTAAAGTATTTGTTGTTGATTTCTTTTGTTGAAAGGGTGATATTATTAGCAACATGCCACTGATCTCTGAAGCTGCGTACTTAAATAGATGCAAACATGGCATCCTAAGCCCAGCAAAGCACCTTCCTAATGTTAATACAAATCATTAGGAATATAATCATTGGCCCTCAAGTTAGGGGGTGGAAACAAGAACGCAAAGAGAATCTGCTGGTGGCCATTAAATAGACAAGATGGTCTTCTTTCAAGGTCAAAGCTGCACCAGACCGCTTTGGTGGAGTTAATTGAGCAAAATTGTTTTCTAAGCAAAGTCTTCTGTACAAAACACCACGAAGTGTCTAGAAGTATTAAAGAGTAATCATGATGCCCGGAAAACATGAAGGACAGGAAAGGCTACGTGACGTTCTCCATACTTCCTGGCCTCCTTGCCTTTGCGTGAAATAGGAGGCAACGAAGTCCTAGGGCTTTAGCTGAAGAAACCAGAAATTGATCAATAGCTGGGATGCTCACTGAGCCTACACAAAACTCTTACACAAAAATTATGGGAAGTTTTGCAAAAGACAATTGCTGAGAAGATAATAATAATAATAATAATAATAATAATAATAATAATAATAATAATAATAATAATAATAAAGTTGGAAGGGACCTTGGAGGTCATCGAGTCCAACTCCCTGCTCAGGCAGGAAACCCTATACCATTTCGGACAAATGGCTGTCCAGTCTCTTCTTAAAAACTTCCAGTGTTGGAGCATTCACCGCTTCCAGAGGCAGGTTGTTCCACTGGTTAATTGTTAATTGATTTTGCTTCCTTTTTCCTTTTCTTTTTCCTTCTTGATGAAGTAAGGCCTAAACCTGCACCCGGAAGAAAATATTGGTAGTCCTTGACTGGCTGTCACAACTGGGACCAGCATTTCCATTGCCCAGCAAGCCAGTTGTTAAGTGAGTCGTGCTTATTTTTACAACCAGTTTTGCCACTTTGTTAAGTGAATCACACAGTCATTAAGGGACCCAGCTTGCTCCATTGGCTTTGCATATGGGAAGACAGCTGGGAAAGTCAGAAATGAGGATCCCATGAATGCAGGATGCTGCAAGTGTCATAAATACACGCGGGTGTCACCAACTGCCCAAATTTTGATTCTGTGACTGAAGGGAGGCTGCGATGGCTGTAATTGCGAGGACCGGTCATAAGTCACTGTTCTCAGGGCCATTGTAATTTCGAACGGTTGCTAAATAAATGGTTGTAAGTCAATGACTTCCTGTACGTTGCTACCTGTTGATTTCAGAAGACTGCAATATATGACAGAGATGTAACATATCCTACCTTGATGAAAGGGTGAGGCAGGAAAACCCCAAGGATGCTAATTTATCTTTTTCTTCCTGCTGTTGCCTGGTTGAGAATATTTTTTTTTCTCCATGCTGCTTCCCACTTTAGGAAAGTCTTTAATGTCTAACTTGGTTTCCTCTTTTATCCATCACAGATATAAATATTTGGTTTCTTGGCCTATGCTTATTACACTGTTTCTTTAAACTCTGGTGTTTTGGAGGAAGCTACTGAAGGATGGCTATTCAATTGTTGAGAACAATTCTCCCTTTTTAAATTTGACAAATGTTGACTTCACATGGTAAAATGACCAAAACCCTCTTTTTTTGTAACTCCCTGACCATTTCATTTTTGTAAGTTCTCAGCATATTTTATTTAACAATTAATTCCAACCATTTAAAAAAAATAACTTGATTGGAAAGGCATTAAAAGTTTCCCTCAATCCTTACCTTAGCACGGCAGCCATAACACATGAGTTAGCACCGCAATTACACTGATTTCCATCATGATTAATGCCCAGATTATGACCTATCTCATGGGCCATTGTAACTGCAACCAAAAGATTTATTGCGCTATGATCCTGAAGAAAGAGAATACTTTGTTTATTGTTAGTCCGCCAAGAAACTGAAAGTGAATCCAATTATTATTAGTACTAAGTGGCTAAAACTGGTGACTAAGTGACCAATTTTAAGTTGAGGGTACCATCTCAGGATTCCTCTAGCTCTTCTGAATGGATGTGTGCCCACCAAGACTCCAGAACATACACAAATAGATCCAGAAGGAAACTTTAAAGCCCAGAAGCTACAGCACAGGAGAAGATCAAAACTTATGCATCCAATTGCTGTCTGCATTTATTTAGTTACTAAAACTTACAGGCAACTTCAGTCCAAAAACTACTCAGTGTCTTTTGCTACAAGTTCGCATTTTCAGAATATTGAAGGTAGCGATCCTAAACAGACTTAAGAATGAGTTGCTCTTTCTTAATAAAATTACCTTCTTGATCAAACAGGCTTAGGAATAACTCGTATTACCATTATCCTAATTCTGCTTATTAAGAAACGAAACTTTATGAGTTTTGTTGTATAAGTTTTGTTTATTATCATGTCTCTCCATTCTTTCTACGTGAAGAAAAAACTAAGTTTACTGTTTCTCAATAAATGCATAGCATCAACTTAACTAATATGGTTTTCTTGCAGGATCTTAAAATACTGGAGTTTTTTCCTTTTAAGTAGATTTAGTATTCTTTCATTTTCTCAATGTACTAGAATTCTGTCATATGCAATCTAGATACTAAATTTCTTGGAATGAAAGTAGGGTGATTCATATTTGTCATTAGGATTGCTAAGAATATTATTCAGAAGCATTATTTGGAAGTATTGTAACATGATTTGACCTGCTCATTTGCCAATTAGAGCACAGTTTGACTCCTCCTGATCCAGAAACATTATAATATATTATTGTCTTTGACATAGACAAAGTATAGAAAGTGGAAAGAGAGGCACATAACAAAGTCAGAATATCAGCAAATAGCCCGAGCCTGCAAAGATGAAGTGAGGAAAGCTAAGGCTCATAATGAACTAAGGCTTGCAACCAAAGTCAAAAATAACAAAAAAAGCTTCTTTCAACATGTAAAAAATAAGGAAAAAGTGAAGGAAATGATTGATCCATTAGTGGATGAAAGTGGCAAGAAGGTGACAAGCAATAGGGAGAAAGCAGAACTATTTAACTCGTTTTTTGCATCTGTCTTTACACAAAGGGAAAAAAACAGACCAACCTATCAAAAATAGTGCCATAAAAAACAGAATAGAAACACAAGTTAAGATAGGCAAGAAAATGGTAACTGAGCACCTGTCCAGCCTAGACGAGTTCAAATCACCAGGACCAGATGGATTACACCCCAAGGTTCTCAAGGAACTGGCAGATGTGATCTCAGAACCACTGAACTATATTTTTCAAAGATCCTGGAGCACTGGGGAACTACCAGAGGACTGGAAAAGAGTTGATGTAGTTCCCATCTTCCAAAAAAGGAAAAAAAATGGATCCAGGAAACTACAGACCTATCAGCCTGACCTCAATACCTGGGAAGATTCTGGAAAAGATAATCAAACAAACGAATCAGCGAACACCTAGAGGCAAACAAAATACTAAAAGCCAACATGGGTTTGTCAAAAACAGATCATGCCAGACAAACCTTATTGCATTCTTTGACCAAGTGACAAAATTAGTGGATCAGAGGAATGCTGTGGATATAATTTACTTGGACTTCAGTAAGGCATTTGATAAAGTAGATCACAACCTACTACTTGATAAGATAGAAAAATGTGGGTTAGACAGCATCACCACCAGATGGATTCGTAGCTGGCTGACCGGCCGTACTCAGCGTGTGGTCCTCAATGGAACCGCATCTACATGGAGGGAAGTGTGCAGTGGGGTGCCCCAGGGCTCTGTTCTGGGGCCAGTGCTCTTCAACATCTTCATCAACGATTTGGACGAGGGGATAGATGGGAACTCATCAAATTTGCGGATGACACCAAGCTGGCAGGAATAGCCAACACTCCAGAAGACAGGCTTAAGATACAGGAGGACCTGGACAGACTTGAACACTGGGCGCTATCTAACAAAATGAAATTCAATGGTGAAAAAAGTAAGGTTCTACATTTAGGCAAGAAAAACCAAATGTACAGGTA
This sequence comes from Azemiops feae, assembly GCA_023970755.1. NCBI lineage: Eukaryota > Metazoa > Chordata > Lepidosauria > Squamata > Viperidae > Azemiops > Azemiops feae. The sequence goes on along the minus strand of JALGBA010000475.1, from coordinate 2,257,594 downwards.
TAGTATAGGGGGTACCTTGCTCAATAGTAGTAACTGTGAGAGGGATCTCGGAGTCCTAGTGGACAATCACTTAAATATGAGCCAGCAGTGTGCTGCAGCTGCCAAAAAAGCCAACACAGTGCTGGGCTGCATTAACAGAGGGATAGAATCAAGATCACGTGAAGTATTAATACCACTTTACAATGCCTTGGTAAGGCCACACTTGGAATACTGCATCCAGTTTTGGTCACCACGATGTAAAAAAGATGTTGAGACTCTAGAAAGAGTGCAGAGAAGGGCAACAAAGATGATTAGGGGACTGGAGGCTAAAGCATATCAGGAACGTTTGCTGGAATTGGGTATGTCTAGTTTAATGAAAAGAAGGACTAGGGGTGACATGATAGCATTATTCCAATATCTCAGGGGTTGCCACAAAGAAGAGGGAGTCAAGCTATTCTCCAGGGCGCCTGAGGGCAGGACAAGAAGTAATGGATGGAAACTAGTCAAGGAGAGAAGCAACCTGGAACTGAGGAGAAACTTCCTGACAGTTAGAACAATTAACCAGTGGAACAACCTGCCTCCAGAAGCGGTGAATGCTCCAACACTGGAAGTTTTTAAGAAGAGACTGGACAGCCATTTGTCCAAAATGGTATAGGGTTTCCTGCCTGAGCAGGGGGTTGGACTCAATGACCTCCAAGGTCCCTTCCAACTTTTTTATATTATTATTATTATTATTATTATTATTATTATTATTATTATTATTATTATTATTATTATTATTATTATTATTATTATTATTATTATTATTATTATTATTATTATTATTATTATTATTATTATTATTATTATTATAATATAGCTCATTGCAATCAAAAAGCTTGTTCTACAACATATCTAGAATGCATTGTGCCAAAATGTCATCAGTTGAGGCAGGACCTGGAGATGTCAAATCCAGAAATAAATATGGATGAAAATGATGTGGATCAAAAATAAGAAGAGGCTTCATTTGTAAAGAAGTTTTGCCTGTATATAAATTTTCATCTGAGTGCAAATAGATAACAGGTATCCTTTCTACTAATCTGAACAATTCCTGCAGAATACTTTGTGTCGCACATGGTGCCCACACTAGCCATTCCTATGGTTGGTCCATCGAGGTCAATCGCCCTATAAGAAATAAGGGGAGGGGGATAAAATTTATAGAAGATAGAAGCACGTTATGTAGTCTTAGGGCATACATAACTATGGCTTTCTGCAACCCCCTCAACCTGTCCTCAGTTACTACCAGTTTTCAGAATGTTAGAATTCATTTTAGGCTCTAGTCTCAGAAGCCGTTTAACTAAGCAGGTCTGTTAAAAATATTCAGGATGCATTTTCACTATATGGTGAGTTTGGCTGGTATTAGCATGAATTAGGTTGGGGAGAGGGGTTAGCATGTTGTCTGAATCCAGCCCATTGGGTTAATTTAATTCCATTATGTATGCAAGCCCCAAATACATATTTATTTAATAGATTTTGTCTACCAATTTAGCTGTGAGGTTATTGAAGACTAGATGGTTTTGGGAAAGTTGATTGGGTGGCAAGTCAAATCGACATCTATGGGAAAAGTAAAATGGATTTTTTTTGTATTTTATAATATTCTCCCTTGCACTTAGATCTGCCCTCCATCTAGCCCCTATTTCATAAGACCTACTTGTTATGCAAGTATCCTGTAAGATTGCTCACAATACAATTGTTATTTGTGCAATATCTTATAGATATAAGACAATAAACATGATAATTTCCCACTCATGAAATTGTATGACAATATTTAGACTGATGGGGTGTGGAACTGAGCAGTCAAAACACTGGGCTTGTTGACTGGAAGGTGGACAGTTTGAGACCTAATTTCTGCCTGATGCAGTGAGTTCCTGTTACTTGCTCCAGCTCCTGCCAGCCTATCAGTTCAAAAGCACAGAAACATAAGTAGATAAATAGGTACCATTTAGGGGAAGATAAAAGCATTCCGTGTGCTTTTGACATTTGATCATGCTGGCCACATGACCATGGAAGCATCTTTGGACGATGCTGGCTCTTCAGCTGCAAAACAGAGTTGAGCACAAACCCCCAGAGTCGGATATGACTGGCAGGGAAACATTCACACACACACACACACACACATGTATATGTATATATTGCTAAGCACTATATATAGAATGGATACTTTATTGTTTTACTTTATTCTTGGTTTATCTGTTGTATAATGCAAGTGTTCATCTACTTGGTGCAGAATGGGAACCAAAACATTATTTAATCGAATTAAAAATGCACGTGTAAGTAGAGCAAAAGTATAGCAGGATAATCATATAAGCTTCAATTTTAAATCCAGGTGAAATGAAATCAAGCTGAGGTTTTCACCTGCAATCATTCAAGGACTTCTCAAAACCAGCTCTTGACTACAAAATTAAGTGCTCTGTGCAAGCACTAACCTCCCCATAACCCTCCACTCCCAGCCACCCCACTCCCTTTCCCCACAATGAGACGTACGTGATTAACTGAGCATTATCATGTCTTTTGCGATTCAGCAAATCTGTTTTTCTCCATTCTCGAAATGACTCCAAAGTATCATTTGCTGCTGACGTCACATTAATCAAATCTCCATTGGACCAAATTTCTAGGCCAACCAGTGCTACACGAATATTCAAAGGTATGTAAATCTGTCAGGTGGACATGGCATCAATCAGAAACTCAAACAAAAGTAAACCTTGAGCAACATTTCAAGATTAAGAGGCAACTGTAATTGGTTTCTACAAGCAGGTGAAAAAAAAATAGATCTAGGCATCAATAAAAGAGAAATCTCTGGAGCTCAAGGTTGAAGTCCTTGGTGCTCTGAGTTTGCTGCTTTGCTTACTCATGTAAGTGGTCAGATAATGAAATGTCTGCAAGGAAACCACCAAGCTCAGACAGCACTAAGGACTCTATATATTGGGAAATAATAATAATGTATTAAGCAGGAGAAATAAATAAAAGGATAAAAAGAAGCAGGTGATTATTCTCTGTAAACAGGAACAGAAGAGTAGGAGGACTAAAAGGAGAGTTGACTCATCTATCTTCCTGTTCTCTCCCTGTTTCTAACTGATCATCAACAGTGAGAATGTAAACAAAGCTAATAGGAGACTACAGTATGAGTGTATCTCCTCCTAAGTACCACAATCCAAGCCAAGTTGAGTTCCTCTCTCCAGGTTTCTTCTCAGAGATCAGTTTCATAATCAACTGAGCTTGGAATAGGCTGACTCTGTCCATCTCTTTCTAATCTCTGAGTTCAGAACCATTAACCATAGCCTGAAAGAATCCACCTACAGATATAGTTCTGATTGAATTCTTGCAACACTTTTGGATTTGCATCCTCCCAACACAGTGACTGTATTCCCATAAGAGGCTTATTAACCTAGTTACTGATTTAACCCATTTTCTGGGATGGCCTCATATGCTGGATCACCAGCTGGCTAAATGACCTACTTTTACCTCACTCAAAGCCACAAAAGTTAGCATTCTTGTAGAAATCCATCTGCTCTCTCTCTTTACCTGGTTAAGTGTGTTGTGTGAACACAGTGAAAATCTGGGCTGGGGCTGAGAGAAGTTTAAAATCAACAAATGAAATAATATTTGCCATGTCCTCTTACCTCATTTACAGTGTTGACAATTTCATATACCCATGTTCTTATAGCAGTTAAATCGCCGTTGTATTTCGTGACCTACAGAAAAGATAAAAATGTTAAGATGAGATTATAATTATAGGAAGAAGGGAAAGAAGGAGGGAGAGAAAGAACATATCAGTGAAAGGATCATTGAATTTGTTGATATAATAATAATTTTTATCCAAGCAGTACAAAAAATTCTTTTCTGCTGATTTTTTAATCTACATTTGTACTATTAATATATTAAGGTTTTTAACTTTTCAGCAGCATACATGGGCCTTTTCCTGGTTGGAGAAAATTTTGGTCAGCCTACTGAAATGCTTTCCTAAACTGGATGCTATATTTCCAGGTTCAGAGATGTGTGAGATAAGCGTTCTTCACTATACCTCTTATTCTTTGTGTGTTGTCAGCTTGGACAAACAAAGAGTGCGGGAACGTTTCAAAGAAACCTACAGAACTGTTTAACCAGTGTGGGATAAAACCACTGTGCAAATTAGAGTATATTTACAAAGGACTCTTAACTTTATAAATATTGGTTGGGTCCAATAACAAAAAATAAAATAAAAAAAGCACATGATAAAGCACATTTTAAGAGAAAGCCAGTTAGGATGTTTATTAATGTCTTCAAAAATGCCCACAATAAAAAAGCCACAAAGAAAATGCTGTGCTCAAAGCAGAAAGAAAATGAAAAGATATCCAGGATACTCACCATTCCGTGGTCCACAACTATGATAAGCTCAATGTATTTTTTGGTGTTCAAGTATCTTTGTTGCTAAACAGAACAATAAACAAAAGACTGTTTAGACATGTTGCTCCCAGCAGCCAACAAGAATGTTGGTCATCATCAGATAATCAGAAAAGTGCTTGTTTTACTCTCTGGTCAAAATACTTGAACTTTCAGAAATATTGGTTCTTTCAAGGAGACATTTATAGGGAGACAGCTTGTTAAAATTTTAGCCCTGGGCCTTGAGTCCTTCGGAACAGGGCCATGGAAGTGCCAGGTGAGCGCCTGCATCTCCACTTGCAGGACCAGCGAGCGAGCATGGGTGGGTGTGCTCCATTTGCATGAGTGGGTGCCTGTGCCCACTGCTCGCACAAATAGAGCTGGGTGCACGCATGACCCCGCTGCTCACGTGGAACCATCCCCTCCCCCCCACCTGTCCGCAAAGCTGGAAAGGTTGGGGAACTCTGACTTAGAGAAAGTGCTGACAAGGTTTTGAGGAAAAAGTACATTATGCAATGGATTGTCAAGCACAAACAAAAGTGGTCACCTTTAAAAAAATTCACTTTCTTTGTATTAATAAGGTGTGGCACTTGTTTCCAATTAAATTGTTTTTGGAATTTATGATGCCTACATTTAAAGATAAAGGTATATATGAATACCTAATTCTGAAAAGAATTTAATAGGAATAAGAACAGGCATGTGAGGAAATTGCTCTCTTTGACCTGTTTTTCAGGCTGTCAAAATGATGCTCCAATGACTTTCTCACCTTTCCTTCCCCTTCTCAAACAAAGGATCCCAACCAATCACGTGAGAAACACGGTGATGTGGTCATGCTATGGAACCAATTAGACCTTGCCTGCAATCAGTCACACTATGCATCAAAGACAAGGTAAGGGGAGCCAATCAGAAATTTTGACCCACTGAACTCACTCTAAATGGCCAAAGAATTGTACCTTTCTTGTGATGTAATTTTAAAATGATTACTGAAATATTGCTTCAGACTTCACAGGCACAAGGAACAAGAAAACATGGTTAATTGCTCAGAGTAGTTTCTTTATTGCTGTTCTCATATGGACTAAAGCACACTGTGTGTAACCATGAGATACACCCTGTGAAGGTTTTAGGGAGGATCCCTTCCGGGCTTCTTTCTGCAATCCAAGGACTCATTGCTGATCTGCCTCTTATTTCCCTGGCAAAGAGCCCCTCCCTCCTGCATCCCACTGTTAGATTCCACCACTAGAGCACCCAGGTTGCTCAGGAAGTACACTTATGCTAAGACCTGGATGTGTGAGTGTGCATTACTTGCTTCTTTCCCTAGGAAAGTGTACTCGTGTTTTTTTCAGCATACAGAACTACAAGGCCAAATTGCTAATTCCAGAGTGCAATTTCTCTCCTTGCTCTCTGACAGCCACTTTCTTAACTCTGCTGCACTAGATCCAGTTTGACCTGACATTGAGACAAGAACATTCAAGATAGAGGACCAATTAAGGACCAATTAAACATAATGTGTATATAACCACAACTTGCTGAGGATAAAGATTCTTAAATTGCCAGAAACACTGAAGCCAAAAGGGAAACCAGAGTTTATAATCAGTTTTGGCATGTGCACTTGTATTTTGGTATTCCATTGTAACAACAACTGTTGTTCCATGTTAATTTTAACATTTTAATAAAAAAAGTTGAGATTTTGAACTTCTAGATATATTTCAGCCAGTTTCTTTTGCCACCAAAAGGAAGGAAGGAACTGTCATTTTGGATGCAATGTTTTGTTTTCTAATTTTTGTCCCTCCGGTAAAGGAGGAAAATATTGGGAGTATGAGGGTCAATTGTGACCAGATTCAATTTGTCACTTTTCATTCAGTCATTGCATCAATCCAACTTGATGATTCAAATCAAATTGGAAAATGGAGTCAAGATTATGTAATGGTCTTATCAGACATCTCAAACCAATTAAATATTTCAAACCAGTTTCTCCCCCTATCCCAAGTCCTCTCTGCATGCATAAAAGAGGCATCCAAATTCATAATTTGACTACTTTTCAAAATTGACCTAGAAAGTTCTAATCTCCAAACTAAGTTTGTATGCCCAAAGAATATTCTATAAGCCTGGAACATGTATTTTCTGTTCATCAAGTTTCCATTATTTCTTTTATAACATGGCTAGAATAAAAAAAATAGAAATAGGGGCTCCTCCCTTTGGAATTCTATCTAATCACCCCCACCCCAAAGAATTTCTCTCTTACTTTACATTTTAGAAACAAGTAAATGAATCCCGGTTCTCAAACAATGTTTATTATGAGACTTACTTCAGGAGTAAGAATTAACTGAGAGGCCTTGATGGGCTCATCTGATTCCCAATTAGTCTGGGTTACCCCACACATTTTGGGGGTCTCATCCTCTTTTTCGAAGTTTTCATATTTGTAGACTGCATGGGCTTCACTGTCGGGAAGCTTCAAGGGTTCAATAAAGTACGTCTCCCCTTGAAGCTTGAAATGTCCTCTGTAAAACAATGTGGAAAAGGGTGATCAGAGATGGAGAAGCAATAGAAGAGAATTTTGTTAGTTCAGAGATAATCTGCACTGATGATGTTAGCTAGTTGGGTAATGAAACTCAGCTCTGAGACCCATTTTAACTAACCAAGTCAACATTCCCTGTGGTTTTTTTGTTTTTTTTAATAACAAGTTTTATTGAATTTTTTTTAATTTTACAGCCAAGTGCTTAGGACTCATCGTGGAGATAGGGCACTCCATAAAACAAGATAAAACATATATTTATACATAAACAATTTAGATTACTTTTTAAAATTTCCCTCTCTATTTTATCAATCAAAAAAAAACAGAACAAAAAAAACAAAACAAAACTATCAATAGTATTTCCACCCGTCGAGCTTAATTAACTATTAAAATATTCCAATTGGCATTACATAAACATATAGTATACAATTCGGGTATCCTTATAATACAAACCATATTACTCCAAATATTCACTTTATATTTCTCAATTAGATTCTATCTCTTATTCTATTTCACATACATATTTTATAAACACATATAACTTTACATTTTTAAACCATTTTAGATTAATTTGAGTTATTTCTAATTATTTCTAAGCTAAACTAATATTTCATCAATCGCAATACTCCTTTAATTTTAATTTTTCCAGTTTTCCATAGTTACCATTCCCAGCCGTAATCAAATCCATAATTCAGATCAATATTAATCAGAGTAATATCTTAAACCTTAAAAATCTCGAAAGTATTAGCTCATTTAAAGTCTCTAAAAACCATTTTATCCATCCAATAAAGTTTTAACACTCATTTTTAAACCTAATTCTAGCTTTCATTTTATGCCAAGCAGGTTTCCACAGTAGAGCCTTTAGCTCCTCCCATCTTAATATTTGATTATACAGATTTTCCCACAGTTGCGTCTGGACATAGTCTTTTCCTCTTTTTCCCAATATTGTCTGCACCATGTAATCAGTCTTAGTTAGTGTAGTGATTATTCGTTGTTTGTATGTATTGTCAGTATTTTTAATGTCTCGTATTAAAAGGTCCATTTCTGTTGTTTTTAAATCTATAGATGTTTCAGTTAAATTCTGCCTTTGGTCCTCAAAAATCTCCATCTTTTGTATATAAGGTGTAGCATCTTCCTCTTCAGTGAATTGTAAATATAAATCCTCCATCTCATTAAGTTGTAAATCCAATTGTATATCATGGTCAGTTGGAGTTTGAAACTCAGTTTTTAACTCTGAATCATTCTGATTCCTAAGTGACCTGAAATGTTCACTTAATTCTTCTCTTGTTTCCAAGATTTTTGCTAATATAAGTCCATAATTAAGCTGTGGATAAGCTTCCATTTCTTTTCTCTCTTCTTTTTTTTTTTTCTATAAGCAAGGTAAAGCAATGTCTGGGCGTAGCGCCAAGTTCAGCCGTTACAATGTAACGATAAGAGTTTCTGGGCTTCAGGCCAATTTCCTGGATACATTGTAACTCTCCAATCCACATAACTCCACCCAATAGCCGGGATAGTTTTTCCCCCCTTTTTAAAGTAGATAAAAATGTTCAGAAGGGGGGGGGGAGAAAAGAAAAACACTCCACCCCCTCCCTAAAAATTTCCACTTAAGTTGAAGACAAGCAAACAGCGAGAAAGAGTCACAGTAAGGCTTTTTTTTTTTTTTCCCCAGGATCCCCCGAATTCCAGCAGTTCAAATACACAAAGAGTAGTTACTTTTTTCCCAAGTATTCAAACGCTGCTTTTTCAAAGGAGGGAATAGTTTCTAAAGGCTTTTCATAGGGAAATAAAAAGAATAACGAGGGAAGGAAAGGTCTCACCCGGATCTTCCACGGTGGTTCTTTTTGCTTAGATGTTGCTGTGACTTTCGGCTGGAGCAGCTAAGTGATCGGCCATGTTATTGGCCGATCTTTTCCCCGTCGGCCCAAAGGTGATTTTCTCGGACCGCAAAGGGAGCTGCCGCTCCTTCCGCGATCAACGAGTGCCCTCCTCTACGGTGATCGCCCCTCCAAGGCGACTTTCGACCCTATCCAGGGTCTACCGGTGGGGGGAAACTGAACGGCAAGGAGAACGAATTCTTTGCACGTCCACTGGCGCTGCCACCGGATCTGGAAGCCTCAACATTCCCTGTGTTTTTGAATCCCTTCTTAACACTCACTGAATTTTTTATTTTCTTTCCTCAGCACTCATATCGCTTTCTCATACTTGTCAAAGATACAGCTGTGATCAGAAAGATATAAGAGATTTCACACAGTCAATGCAACCACGAAATATCTGTACAGTATTTGTTTGGAGATACTTGACATGGAATCCAATATTGTATATTTCCTAGGATGTTAAAAAAATAAAGTTTCTAGCTATGCAAATGCAAGACTAAAGCTATTTGAAAGATTCTGTTTTTGTGTAAAACTTTATCTCATAATGGTGAAATACTTTATATTTGTCATATATATGACCAACAGATAAAGCTCAAGAATCACAACTACTTATGATAAAAAAGGAAAAATATAACTATTTTAAAATATCTAAAATGTATCAGAGGAAATACTGCAATTTACTTTACAGAGTATAAAAAAGTATTTGGCTGTGGTCAAGGAAATAAAATCAATTTGATCTGATAGCAATTTAAGATAAGAGTCAGGATGACCAGGATATTTAATAAAGAATGGAAATAAGAATTCTTGGCAAGCATCTTCATAGAAAGGGCAATGCAGAATAACAAGGAGCTGGAGGCTGAAACTTATGATGAATGGTTGCAGGAACTGGGTACATTCAGGTAATGACAAGAAGGAGTAGAGATGACATGATAGTCTTTCAATATTAAAGGGGCTATCACAAAAAAGTGTGGGACAACCTATTCTCCAAATCACCTGATGGCAGGAGAAGAAGCAATGGATGGAAAGTAATCAAGGAAAGAACCAGCTTAGAACTAAGGAGAAATTTTCTGACAATTGGAACAATTAACCAGTGGAAAACTTTACATTTAGATATTGTGGGTATTCCATCACTATTGCTTTTTAACAAGAGATTGACATCTATTTGTCTAGAATGATATAGGTCTCCTACTTGAGCAGGAGGTTGAACTAGAAGACTTCCAAGGTCCCTTCCAATGCTGTTATTCTCTCATTCTGTTTTTCCTTTATTATTCTGTTGTTATTCTGCTGTTTACAATCTTTCCATTTATTCCTCCACTGCATGGACAGAGTCTCTGTTCAAACGGGATCTTATAGTGTCTTCCTTCACTAACAGATTTTGAGAGGACGTTGATTCTGACTAATGATAAGGACCTTCTGAATTTTGGGATCTTTATGTGGCTAAAATATCAACCTGGTAGGAGAAGGTGTGCAGAGTGGCTCAACAAAATATTTCTGGGTAGAACTGAAAAGTCTGCTTTCCTCTTTCTGTACACTTTCTAGCAAGGTATGCAGTCTGAAATCTACTTTTCTTCTCTAACTGTAACATCACCTCCTATATATAAAGGAGACAGGGGCTTGGAAGCTCCTTTAGACAGATGTGATTTAGCTCCCTCGTGTCTCTACTGGCTGGCAGCAACTCTTCTTGGTATTCAACCAAAGTTTTTCTTAATTCTGCAGAAGTCTTGGATCACACCCAACTCATTTGCATGAAAAAGTGATGTCCTTCATTTTAACTGTGACAACTCCCAAGAGGAGTATATTATTCTTAATAAAATAAATAAAAGATTAGAGATTATCCTACTTCAAACCATTGCATGCACTGATGCTTGCAGTTGAGTCAGCATCATTCTGGATGTGTCCATGATAATAGCAGTGATCCTGTAGGGAGGCAAGAGGACTACACTGGTTAAAGCTTGTTTGTAGTGTGATTTGATGAGCAGAAGTACAGTTCCAATGTATTCCACCACATCAATGAAATATTAAGACAGCCATTATTCAGAAAATTTTGATTCAGAGGGACAGAAGACCTACTTAATATTGATTGTTGCAAAATGAACATAGGATAAATGCAAGTCTCCATAAATTAAGTCACACTGCAGGAGGAATCCCACTGATGGCACAAAGCTGAGAACTTTTGGGCAGACAACCGACACACAAATATAAAATGATTTCTTGGAGGTCAACTCTAGTGCTGAACCACAGGATTTGCTGAAGAAACTTTCAGACTTGATGGTTGTCCTCTGTTCTGAAATCTTACCATAGTGTATGAAAAATTCCACATTTACTAATGATACCAAATAATCGTTATTTCCTTGAGCTCACACAAGGAAAGTTTCAGAATATACAGACAGATATAATTCCTAGCATTATATGGACAGAGGATGCACTTTTAGATGAATTTGGGGGCATGGAGCCAAGGACTTCACAAAGCATGTTAATACTATAATTTCTTTGCAGCTGGTAGGTCCATATCCTGGGCCCTTTTAATGTTAAATATATTATATGGATTTCTGTGTAGGAGCAAAGTCAATTGTTATCACTTTTGGTATTACAAATAAAAGACTTTGCATGTATCCCTGTAGTGTGGTTTAAAAACGAAACTATAGATCTTATAAACCTGATGTTCTCATAATAAATCTATTTGTGAAACGCACTCCCCAAAATGTTGGCTTTCAACCAGTAGGAAAGAACTGGATGATTGAAATACTGCCATGGTAATTCAATGAGTAAAATAAACTGTGTTTAAAATCCATACATCCTTATAAGAACATATCAATATAAGATACTTCATAGATATATAGCCCTTCTTTTTTGAGTAGCCTGGTCTCGTTCTTGTATATTTGTAACATTGTGCACAAACATTTGCTTCAATTACTTCCTAAAAGCAAGACTCTTAAAAGTGAGACCCTACCTCAACCGGAGGTTTTGTTGTAATTTCTCTGTCATCAGGGGAATAATGAGTCTCGCTGTAATCTTCTGAAAAAAGTCCTCTGCAAAGAAGAGAATATCTATGTCAGGAATTAAGTAGGACTGAGATAATTTTATAATAAGTTTACAACTTCTGTATAATGGCATATTAAACATCTTGTTTGGTATCAAAAGAATGGAGCAGGTATTTCAATCCCATGGCTATTCAAGTGGAGGTCTGTGCATACTAGATTCACCCGAGGATAGAGATTTACACCAAAGAAGCTGTGCAATTGTCTTCATCAAGGCTCAGAGGAGTATGATTGACCAGGAGAAGACATTTTGTATTGCGTCTTCCTTTTACTCTTCTGGTCTATGTAACAATCTGATGAAACTGCTTGGTCTATAAAGGAGAGCAGTATAGTTCTATTTACTAAAGAGTAAAATGAAGCAACCTCAAGGAAATGGATGTCTTGAACCTTCATACAGAAGCAACTCTCTTGAGGCTTTAAACCAGTATAAGGAGTCACTTTCCACTCCTGGTGTCACATCTATGCACTTGGCATTCCCTTCCATTTTTCCAATATAGAAATCCTTGCTAGTCTTCCCCCTCTAGCCCTGCTTTGCTTCCATGCCAAAACAAGATCATCCAGATGCTACCATTGAATTTATGTATAGCCTTTATATTTAAACAAAACAAAAGGGGACACTTGAATTTCTAAAGCACACATTAGAATTTAGCGTGAAATGTCTCCAGTGGAATAGGATAAAGTGACACACAGATACTCACATATAGGGCAATTTCTTTATAGCTTATACTTAATAATAATGACAATATACATTTAGAGACACATATAGAATGGTCAAAACCAAAATACATGCTAAAATCAAAGCCAGGCAGTCTGTCAGGATCCAGTTATATTTCCTTTCTTTCTATCTCCTCTGATCTAAAACCAATTATTACTGTTTCCTGGGTCCTGCCATACTCCCAAGGGGGAGGAGAATATGCAGAGGGGTTTTATTACTTTCACTTCCTCTATTCACTACAAAGTAACCTTTTGTTTATTCGCCTCTGCTAACCATTACAATGGAACCATTTGCCTCTTATCCTATGACCCTCTGAACTTCTCCTCCTTACCGGGCAGCTAGAAAAAGGGAGGTTGAAAAGATACAGCCTCCGGAATCTGGTTTATTTATCCATCATCAAAATAAGGTGTGAGGAGCTGTTGCATGATCATGTACAACGAAGCTGGATTGATGTTATCTTTCCTGGATTTAACACCTAGAAATCTGCCGGTCTGAATCGTCCGGAAGAACTGCAGGGTGGGGGTTGCTTAGGGACACTTTAAAACATCGATTTGTGAGGGAATCCCTCAGATCCTGTCTATTATGCCTACTATCAATTTCTCTTAATAAAAGTTCCTGTTGGAAGAGATTGTTTCCAAGAGTTCTGCTTTCTTAAGATGTGGATTGAAGTGGTTCCTTTCACAGTCATTCCCAATGCACCAACTTTGTATCTCAGTCTTAACGCTAGTATTAAATTGCAGCAGGCTGCAGAGACATGTTTACAGTGTAGTGGCTGCCATAATAATTTAAACTGCGATACGGCATTTACAGGTTTCAGGGTAATGAAAATGGCACACTTTGTTTTAGTGGTGTTCATGGTTTATTTTCAGGTGAGAAATCCAACCTACAACTAAGAGAAATTTCCTGAGAATGAGAACAATTAATCGGTGGAATGGCTTGCCTTCGGAAGATGTGGGTGTTCCATCACTGGAGGTGTTCAAGGAATGATTGGACAGCCAAGGAATGGTATAGCCTTCTGCTTGAGCAAGGGGGTGGACTAGAAGGTCTCGAAGGTCCCTTCCAACTATGTATGTCTGCTGTGCTGAAAAATAGTTTCATTCCATTGCTGTGGCTTATATTTGCATAATGTTTTTATTCATATCTTGATTTACATGTCAAATGGAACACCATTGAGAAGACCCACATGGCATTTTTTTAAAAAAGTGTAGGGAAATCTGGGCTTATTTAGGTCAAGTCCCCTTTTGGTCCTTAATAGGAGATGATATTTCCTGCCTTTCATGTTTTAACATATAAATTCTGATGTAAGTTGAGAAGCTATGCAGGTCTCATAGGAAACATTATTCAGATTGATGGGATATTTATGAAGCAACATAACCAATCATTTTTGAATCTCTGCAATATTTCATAACTAACCTAATTAATTCACGTGATAGAAGGTTATGAGCCTTGAATGGTTCAACTTTGTCTAAAATTGTTATTGTCCAGCGGTGTACCACAGGAGAGCAAGAATAAAAAAAATCTCAGTTCTGAGGTAAGATATAATTAACATACTCAATATCTATATCCACTTTTCCTACACAGTAACATTTAATTTAGTTTTAATTTCCAAACAAAGGAATGCAATTATTATTTCTCTTAGATTGTGTCCAGGAATATACATTTTCCACATTGTCCAAGTAAAGTTAAGAAATAGTCTGAGTTAACATACTTATTTTTTTCTAGGTGAAGGACCACTGGCTCTCCATTCACTTTAAATTCATATTGCATGGTGTCTTCATACTGAAAAGCAAAGAGTTCAAGCTTTACTTCTTAAAAAATTAGGCAAATAAAATGTGTACCCTCTTAACAACTCTACACCTGTATCAATTTAAATCTAATGAATAATTTACCATATCCAAATTATTTATTAGATTTAGAGTATTTCATCTGGTGATTTGAACTGTAAGATCATAAACTAACTTTCCTGCATAAGTTCAAGATCTCATTCTCTAATTGAACATCTTGGTGAATGAGGTTGAGCTGGGACAGAGAGACTGACTCAAAAGTCATCCAGTGATAGACCTGAATCTGGTTCTTAGAACTAATCTTGAGCTGTAACCACTATACCATCTTCACCTAGAAACACAACTTTTATATTTCTAAGTGATGCATGTAGACATGCAGAGTTTAAATTAAGTACTTTACTGTATTCTGCCTGTAATACAGGAATCTCCCTATAGACTGCTTACCTTCTCTTCAGAACAGATAGATAAACTTTAATGGAATTTCCTGGGGTGGGGGGGGGGGAGGATGTCTGTCCTGGATCTGTTGCAGCTATGAAATGACTGAAGGCTAATTCCCTACTTGATCCCTCCTCACTGCACAGCTGGGTGTCTCCCAACACTTTATTAGTTATACTAACCTATTAATGTTAGGAAACTCTGTTTCTAAATTGCCAGGAGTGTCCTCAATTTTCTGTGAATTGGGAGGCCATATAAATTTCTTTAATAAATAAATAAATATTTCAAACAGGAACATAGATTGCAATGCAAAATTCAGATAACCGTTAGATGGCAGCAAAGGAATATCAAACTTTCTGTGGAATGACAAGAAATAATTTGTTGATGAAACAAAGACCTTTTTCTTACCTTTTGCTCAGGCTGCTTAACTGCTCCTTTGGGCAATGCAGTGCCTTTTTGTGGATACACTACTTCATAATCATTCACGTTCCCAGATTCCAGGATTATAGAGCTCCCTTCGTAAGGAAAAAGAAAAGAAAGGTTTGGTTTACTTTGGGATGTTATTCTACCATTCTCACGTCCACAACACAATTTGTTATTCAGTTATCAGTGAAGAATGGAATCTTTTTGTAGTGGGACACAGCACAGAAATTCAGATTTTCTCTGGGAATGCAGTTTGCTGAATCATGTTTGGCAGATGGAAGTCTAAGTGGAGACATTTCTTTGGGCAGGTGCAAAAGAAACATTTTGAAGCTTGAATATTCAGAAAAATAAACAAATATATCTCAACCAATCTACAAGTTTGTGCACTGAGTGATAAGGATAACACCAGGAATCGTAAATCACAATAATCTGATTCACACAATTCAGTAAACCATACTGCATTATGGTTTAGCATATCCATTAGTCAAAAAGCTAGGCAAACTTAGATTTTTATGCAAATGCAGCTTATTAGGAATTCCTTTCAGTTGAACTGCTATTTTGCTGCCATCCTAATAGTTTTGCTAACTTTCCTTTCTTTCATTTTTAAAAGAATCTATGTACAACCCACAGCATCATAATTATCACTGGAGCACCTAACAACATGTAAATAATGTAGTGATTTCAGAATTAGACCAATAGCTGAAAAATTTAGAGTTGGTCCCCATATGGACATTGCATGGTCACCTGATATTTGTTCCTTAACTTATTTTGTAAATGTGGCAGTCTGACACCTGCAGGTACTCTTGGATGTACAATCACAACTGAGACCAAGTTTTGTTAGCAGATTAATGGAAGGGAGGGGTAAGGTTGTGTTTATAGTTGCAAGTGGAAACAAAACAATAAACTGAAATATCAATAACCACAGGGTATGGGAAAGAAACTGCTAGCCAAACACCTACAGAATTGAGACAGAGACAGAGACAGAGACAGAGGGAGAGAGAGAGAGAGAGAGAGAGAGAGAGAGAGAGAGAGAGAGACTAGCATTTGGCTCTGAAAACGTGTCTTCTCAGACTGATGGGCAGCCCCAGACAGAAGAATACATCTTCCTCATACCTATTTATGTACCTACCCATTTGTACCTGATGCTCCCAGAATCATGGGAGGGGTTCAACTCCACCTACTAGCAAGCAAGCTTACTAATCCTCTCTTGCTTAGAGCACAGAATAAGCAGCAATTTCCCTTCCATCTCCCTTTCTTCTTTCCTATATTGTTCTCCATAAATTACTCCTGGTAAGGGCATCCCCATCTTTCCTTGCTATTTTTTTTAACCAAAAAAAAAAGGGCTACCGCAGTGAGTCTCTAACCCTTAATTGTGTTTGGCAACTTCTGAATCAATTGAGGATCGCTGTTTGTAATGATATGTGGGAATGACTTGGGAGACAGAAAGAAGAGCCGTAGATTGTTCAACTGGCATGTAAAAAGTATCTCAGCCCACAGAAGGAAACAGAACGTGGGAAGAATTTCAGAAGGGACCCTCCCTGGTTTTCTGCAGAGTAAAATGAAAGGAGGGAAGAAACAATTTAAGATAATTCAAAATCTTGCATTGAGAAAAGCTAGTGTCATATTATCTTGAGTACAGTTAGAAGATTCTCTGTAACAACAATAGCACTAGCTTTTGTTTGGCTGAATATTATGCATGCTTAGTTACAGGATGTATAACTGACCTATTGAAAGAAAATTAAAACCAAAAACACTTTATTTTTCTTTAACATTTTGCTTTCTGAAATTTTCTTGCCACAAACTCTGTCTCTGTCCAGTCTTCTAATCCTTTTTTTTAAACTCACATCATTGAAAAACTTGAACATGCTTTTCTTCTGAAGATCTTAGGACTTTTCATTCTTAGGATCTGCTCGTGGCTTGACAAAATTTAAGCAAATACCAAGAAACCATTTATGTAACTTTAGAACAAATGTGATCCTTGAAAGCATTCTTTTGCTAAATCTATAGAAATTGAAGTGGAGCAAATGTTGGTTAATTGTCAAAAATAAAACCCAGAACAAAACCCATCAACATAGCAATCTGTTGGGTGCAATCGTCTTTTAGCACTAAGAATCTGAACAAGGGAACCAAAGAGAACATCTTACCTTGATATGGAAAAACTGCTAAGCATATAGTTACCAAGAGAACTGGGATCATTTTGGAGGCTGGATTTGGCTGGAAGACAGGCAATCTCTTCCTGCTTTCAAGCCAACCTGAGCTCTTCCTCTGTTGACTATGAGAAGCAAATAGAGTCCTTCAGCTTCATTCATGCCCTTATATGAGAAGGTGTTTGCTAAAGGATTTGCACAAATTCTGAGTTGTAACAATACTACTGGAGGGCAGTTTTCCAGCTGGCTTAGCGCATGTCACTCCAAAAATGACAGCTGGGAGGGTTCATTCAAGGCATCCCCCAAAGCAAAAGCCCAAAGGAGACTATTAATTGGTCACAGCAGACCTTTCCCTGGCTCACATGTTAACACAACTGAATTTGGGGCCTCTGGTTCATGGGGTCTTAAATGCCAAGAGTTGGTTTTTACAGTATTTTGTGAGTAAGAGGCACATTTGGAGCAATCTAGCATCCTTTCAATATTGCTAGCATTGACTGAATCCATGTCAATGCATTTGCCTAAGGGATCCCTGATTTCACTACAGGGGGAAAAAATCTGCTGTTTGATCAGGGGGCTGGACTAGAACAGGGCTTTTCAACCTGTGGTACGCCTACCACTTGTGGTACATTAACAAGTGGCAGGTGGTACGCAGCCCTGCCTAGCCAAGTGTAGTGGGGGAGGGAAAGAGCCAGCGCAGGCAAGGACTTACAGTGAGAGAGTCCTCTGGAGCTGCAGTGGCTGGGGAGAGACAAAGGGCCCAGGCTCAGTTCTGGCTCACCCTCCCCCATGAGAAAGAGGGAGGAGATGGAGAGTGGAAGGATTCTTATGTGCTTTTGTGACTTTGAAGTTCTGGGATTTGTGCAATGTGGGCTTTGTGTTCTTAAGGAGTGTTTGGCAATTTCTATTTGGCTGATGGCTGATGGCTGATGTCTCGTGTTAGCTTCTATTGCTCTGCTATTGTTAGCTGTAAGTTTTGCTGCAAGGGATTTTGAAGTATTTTTCTCCTGAATGGATTTTGCCTGTAGATTCTTTTACTTATGAATGGAGCTATTTGGGGAGGCTGCCTTAGCCGGCAGCCAATACTTACTACATTTTTTTTTCTTCCTTACTTTCCTTTCTAGCCAGTAGCTAATTCTTAAAGGGAAATGTGCCTTTTTAAGCTAGTTCACTCAGCAGTTTGTCTTTTCTGTTTCTGGAGGCTTTTCCTTGTTTGATGAATATATGGAAGAGAAAAAATATGGGTTTTTTTTTTCAAATGCTTCCTTCAGAAGGAGGTGGGCATGAGAAAGAGGGAGGCAGGGAAGGAGGGAGGGAGGGAAGTCCTGCCTTAGCACTTGGCCACCAGCAGCCCTGCCATTGACTTTACTTGTCAAAAGGTTGCAAAAGGGGATCACATGACCCTGGGACACTGTGACCATCATAAATATGAATCAGTTGCCAAGCATCCAACTACAAATCACATGACCCTGGGCATGCTCCAATGGTCATAAGTGTGAAAAATGGTCATAAGTCATTTCAGTGCAATTGCAACTTTGAACAGGTTTTTTTTTTTGGTCATCAAGTTTTTGACACCTTGCTAGGTGGTACTCGAATATTGCCATATTGTAAAAGTGGTACAATCGGTGAAAAGGTTGAAAAGCCCTGGACTAGATGACCTCCATGATCCCTGTTATCCTGTAAGGGCCATTTAAAGGGGAACTCTGAGATGAATCACAGAGCAGAGTGAATCATTTCAATTGCCTTAAGGGGACCCACTTTTTCCTTATAATGTCTCCTCTTGTCTCCACCTGGGATAGAAATCTATAAAGGCACAATAAAGACGAGTGTGGAAAAAGGGGCACTACCCCCCTCCTGTTAAAGGCAAAGCAGAAATCTTTGGTGAATGAAAAGGAAAAGAGGAAAATCTACTTTTGATTAGTCTGTTTGGCAATTTTGGGGGAAAGAAAGCCCACAGTAGAAACAGCAGCTTCATTCCAAGAGGACAAAATAACCATCTCTTCATTTAGAAACAAGGAGGTATGTGAGCCCATGAAACTCTCTTTGGTGGCCAACTTGTTTTCTTTCAGAACTTCTGCCCTTACCATCACCAGGGCTCCTCTCTTGCAATAGCAGCCTGAAAAATAGGTTTCTGACACTTATTGTATATCTAACACACTCCCTTATCTAAATTTGCTTTCAATTTTTTTCTTTAGCTAAGTCCAAGGTTTTTTTTCTCCATCTCTTCTTCCACATTCTGGGCAGTGCAAGATGTTAGGATTCTCCATCTGTTCTCTTCCTCCACATGCTCCCTCATTTGGTAAAATCACCATTATTTATTTATTTTTCTACCTGCATTTTATTCAACTGGGTGAATGTATGTACACGTATATGTACTCTAAGCATGAGGATTTTTCTTTCAGAATCTTTTGCCTTACCTTTACTACTATTAGTAATAGTAATAGTCCCTTAGACTTCCATATATTGCTAATCAACTGGGCATCTCTCAGCAGCCCTAAGCAGTGTGGTCAATATGTCTAGGTTTTAATTTAATAGCATCTGGAGGTCTTAGGGTTTTGATCCCTTCTACAAAATTTATAAGGACTTGTTGCCAATTTTTCAGCTTCAAGAACCCTTCAGCCCTCTTTGCTGATGTAGCAGTTCTTGTCTAGGTTGAAGTTGCCTCTTGGATTCCTATACTCTATCATGCATGCCGTTCTTTAGAAGAAGAAGCTTCGGTACATCTCAATGATCTGTTTGTTCTTTTCAGTTATATTAGGAGGTGAACCTCTTGAGGTCCTTGTATTAGAGGTAGCAATCATAAATTCTTCTCTGCCTTGAGTGCAACAAATGGTCTTGGTTATGTGTGCTTGACAGGCCTCTTTAATTGTGATTGACAGATTTTAGTGCTCCTGGAGCAATGCAATACATCCCAAATTGCAACTTTATGGGTTTCTTGGCCAGCCATCACCATGATGGGCCATGAACATGCACTGGCAGCTGATCTCAAACAGTGGGCCATTGATTTAGAGCTGTAAGCAGAGTCTCCAGCTCTACTCGTGGAGAATAAATAAATAAATAAATTCTCAGAAATCTCTTCTTGAGCTACTCTGCACATCTTCTCCAACCAGTCAGATATCTCAGTCATACAAGTATCCCAAAATTCAGAAGGACCTTATCCCTAGCACAATTCAATGCCCTCCCAACAGCAATTCCTGAAGGAGGATACCAAAAAATCCCCTTCTGTCCATGTGATAGATGAATTATTAAATTGATTGAACATGTTATTCTCTAATGTCCTCTCTATGCAGGTGCTTGCCAAGAATTATTTCTATTCTTTACTAAGTAATCTAGTCATTTGATTTGGTTTATTTCAAGATGTTATTATAATTATTGGATCAATCTTATTTTATAACTTTGACCATAGCCAAGTACTGTTCTATAATTTGTACAGAATGCCATATTTACTCTAATCCTTTTTAGATATTTTAGAACAATTATATTTTTCCTTTTTATCCTATTTTCCTTTGATGTTTGTATTATATTTGCTGGTCTCTTATTATCTATTGTCATAATCTAGGAGTTATTAGAAACTAAATCAAATTATATTATCTTGGTCAAAGATAAGAAACATAAAGAGAAAACTCATCAATGTAATCTAAGAAAATTGCTGCATAAGAGCTATATTCAAGAATCTATTTTATTCTCTTACATTAATCTCCCACATTTCCTCCATGGAACTCAAGTGACATCACTTCTCATTTTATCCTCACAGCACCAATCTTGGGAGTTAGTCTGGTCTAAGAAAAATAATTGTCCAAAGTCATCCAGTGAGATGCATGGTAACTGGAGACCTAAACATGGCTATCCTGAGTCCAATCCAACATCTTAATTTATATCACACTGGCCCTTGAAATAGATACCAAAATAGATACCACTTCCGGTTGGTGATTGCAGCCCTGCTGGACATATGGAGGCAAGTCTCGTCTCCAATGTCCAGTTTTCTCCCGCTGGGGGACCCTGGAAAGGGTTGAAAGTCGCCATATAGGGGTGATGAGCAAGGAGAGGACCCCCATTTGATCACGGAAGGCTGGCAGCCCTTCCGTCTGATCTGGGGCAACTCTTCAAACTGATTAGAGGGGATTTTATATTCTCAATTAGAGGGTTAAAGGGAGATGTTGAGATAAGGGGAATTTTGGTTATTAGACTTAAAATAGCTGGAAACTAGTTGATAATAAGGATTTGATTTGATATAAGGATATTTGTTTAATATTAAAAAAAAAGATCTAAAAGGGAAAGAAAATTAATTATCATGAACATGTTTTACTTACTGATTAACCCAAGCAACTTATATAATGGTTTTGATTTATTAAAGGGGATATTGTATTATTAAGTAGAGGATTTAATATGGTGGGAAATAGATAACTTTCAGGAAATAGAACAAGGTTATATTTAAATAGATAAAAGGTGTATTTTGGACATTATAGTTTGTTATGAAGTGAGATAATGGAAATTTTGGTTACCCAAGGTTCGAAAATTGTGGATATTAAAGGTTAAATTGGAATATTGATGACAAGTTAAAAATTATATAAAAATTAATAACAGGATATGGATTGTTTATGAAGATTGAATGTAATTAAGACATGTAAAAGCTAAAAACTTATTGATAAATGTAATAATAATGTTTTTATTGAGTTGATATAATTAGAAATGTACTAGACTGAATATGAGATAGTAAATGTTAAGGGAAAAAGAGAAGAAATATTTGTCGTTGTAACCTGAGATTTCCACTAAAGATTTTGTTATGGAATTATTGATTAACCCAGTCACCATGTTGCTTTTTAAATACTCAATTGGAAAATTGGAAAATTAATAAAATATTATATATAAAAAAGAAATAGATACCAAAGTAAAATAAATGTTAAAATTCATTGGAAAGTCTAGGATAGACCTCAGTAGATTTGCAGATGATTCAAAGCATGCTTGGATCATTCTTCCTTTTTGTAAGTTAACCTTTAAAAAAAAAAAGTTAGGCAGTGAACCTCAGAAGTATTTTCTCCAGGAAGTTAATATCCGTTTCACCCCATTCATCAGTTGATAGAGCAAGAAAAAGTGAAAATATTTGTGTGGGCACAGACTTTGCAGGCTGAAAGCCCTCCTGAGTCACAACATCAATAGAAAAGGAAGGAGAACAAAGTCTCATTTGTCATTCATGAGCTGTCAGTAAGATGCTTTCACCTGGACAAGAGGATGATGTTTACTGTACTCGAGAAGAAGTGGCTCCTTGCCAAGCCACAATATTCCATAACTGGCAGCTGCCATTTCCAATACACTTATAGCATTGTTGCACTGGGATTAAAGTCTTATTTTTCTTGGAAAGTAGGCATCAAAGAATGAAGGGCCAGATTTAAGTCTTTGGAACCATGACCTGTCCCTGGAGGCCTCTGAATATCAGCACTACCCACATTGTGCAGCTCCCATAATGTAATTACAGACCTATTGTCAGTTGCAGATAACCAAGAGCAATCATAGAACATAGAACAATGGGGTTCGAAGAGACCTTGGAGGTCTTCTCTTCCAAGCTCTGCCCAGGGCAGGAGACCCTATACCGTTAGAGACAAATGGCTGTCCAATCTCTTCTTGAAAACCCCATCTGAGCGTAAAAAAGTATTTCACTATTTGAGAAAACTTAATGCTGATATAATCTGTCTTCAAAAAACACATATTAAAAACAAGACCAGAAATATTTAACAAATAAAAGACATGGGGAGGAATTTATATCTGCTGGGCTAAAAAAGATTAATGGAGTGTTTTTTTATATATAAAACCCCAATTTAAACCTAGGCTACTTTGATCAGATGAATATGGTAGATTTGTAACAGTGGAAATTGAATTTAATGGAACAAAATCAATAGTGATTGGTCCTTATGTGCCAAATGAGGGAAAAAGCAATTTCTTTGAGTATCTTATGGACCAACTCTCACCTTTTTCATTTGAAAATTGGCTTATATTGGGGGTTGGAATGGTGTGACTTCACCACTTTGGGATAGAACATCTGTTAAGGGGATCAAACCCTCCCAGGGTAAATTATTAAAGACATTATTTGAAACGATGGACAATTTAATGCTAATAGACTCATGGAGGCATAAAAAAGGCTCTGCAAGAGAATATACTTTTTTTTTCAGAAAGGCACAAATCGTTTTCAAGGATTGACATGAGATGGACCTCTAAAAACTTAGCAAATAGATTTTTGAAAGTTGATATCCTACCTAAATCTTTTTCTGACTATAATCCAATAGTTTTGGTACTTAGAAAAAAGAGTTTGAGTTATAGATGGAGATTAAATGAATCTATTTTGCAAAAGGAGACTGTAAAAAGAAATTACATGAATATTTTGATAATAATCTAGGTAAAGGGACAGACCTAACAACTGTCTGGAACGGTAGTAAGGCAGTTATGATGGGTTACTTTATACAATATAATCAGTTAGAGAATAAAAAATCTTTGGAAAAGACCCAAAAGATATTCAATGCAATCAGAAAGAAAGAAATTGAATTGCAAAAGTCACCTTTGGACACCTAAGAAAAATAAAATTAGGCAAAGCCCCTGGCCCAGATGGACTTACAAGTCAATATTATAAATGTTTTGAAGATGAACTTCTGCAGCCATTAAAGAATGTAATGAATGTTATATTACAAGGGGGAAAGATACCCCCAACTTGGACAGAAGCTAATATTGTGTTACTTCCAAAGGAGGGTCAGGATGCTATGATGATAAAGAACTACAGACCAATCTCATTATTAAATGAGGATTCACTATAATTTTGGCAGAAGACTAAGAAATGTTTTATAGGTAAATATTCATAATGATCAAGCTGGCTTTCTGCTAAAAAGACAGTTAAGGAATAATGTGAGTATGGTTTTGAATATTATTGAATATTTACAACATCATAATAAACAACAGGCAGCTTTAATATTCTTAGATGCTGAGAAGGCTTTTGACAACTTAAATTGGGTCTTTCTGTTTAAAGTCCTGAAAGAAATGGATTTTAGTGGGAATTTTATTCAAGGGGTCAAAGCTAATTATACATCACAAGAAGCAAAAATCGTTATTAATGACGATCTAACTAATTCATGTGAAATTCGAAAGGGTACAAGACAAGGATGTCCATTGTCTCTACTGCTGTTTATCCTGCTGTTGAAAGTTCTGAATAGAAATTTTGTGCAAGATGGGAAAATAAAAGTTATAAATGTTAAGAAGGGAAT
Source organism: Azemiops feae (assembly GCA_023970755.1). Classification (NCBI taxonomy): domain Eukaryota; kingdom Metazoa; phylum Chordata; class Lepidosauria; order Squamata; family Viperidae; genus Azemiops; species Azemiops feae. The sequence continues at coordinate 2,233,048 of JALGBA010000475.1, read as the reverse complement.
TTATTAACTGAGTGCCTTTGCTGATGATTTGGTGATATTTCTGCAAGGCACAAAACATAATGTAGAATATTTGATGAGGAAACTAAATGAGTTTGGGTCCTTGGTTGGTTTTAAAATAAACAAGCAGAAAACATCAATGTTGATTAAGAACATGACCTCACAGGATGGTGATATACTGACTAAAAAGTTTGGTTTTAGGGTTGAGAAAAAAGTGATACATTTGGGGATTATGTTAACAAACTCAAACACAAAATTGTTCAAAAATAACTATGTGCCTCTCTGGAATGGTATTAAAAAATATGTACTAAGTTGGGATAAATTGCTTTTATCATTATTGGGTGGAATTTCTGTAATGAAGATGAATGTTTTCTCAAAGATGCTTTTCCTGTTTCAAACATTACCAATACTTGCAACTGATATTCTGCTTAAACAATGGCAGAGGGATATTTCAAAATTTCTATGGCAGGGGAAAAACCCGAGAATCAGATATGAATTATTGCAAGGAAAGAGGGGGGTTGGGTTTACCTGAAAGTGTACTTTGATGCTTGTTGTTTGGTTTGGCTAAAAGAATGGGTGAACCTTCCAAATAAGAGGTTACTGGACCTAGAAGGCCATGAATTAAGGTATGGCTGGCATGGTTACTTGTGGTATGACAAAGTTAAAGAAAGTTTTGATTTTAACGATCATTTTGTTAGACGTGCCATTTGAGAGTTTGGAATAAATATAAAACAAGGTATCCTACGAAGGTGCCACTTTGGGTTTCCACACAAGAAGCCTATTTTTAGAAAAGAGATGGTGATGAGGCCAAATTGGTGGACCTGTGGTGAAATAATATCTTTTCATTTGGGGGAGCCATTCCCCTCAAATCGAAGGAGGAGCTAGAATCAGAAGGTCATGTCTGCCATTGGTTTACATATATGCAATTGAAAGGAAGATTTAATCTAGGCAAAAAGAAATCATGGGTTTAGTTTTGTTAAAAATGAATTTGAAATCCTATGATGAACATATTCTTGCTAAAGTTTATAAATTGTTGTTGAATTTAAATCTGGAAAATGAACAAGTAAAACATTGTATGATTCAGTGTGCAAGGGATTTTGGGTATAATGTAATGTTTGAACAATGGGAGAATATGTGGAATAAAAGATTAAAATTTACATTAAACTATTAGTTAAAAGAAAAGTTTTACAAGATGATGTACATTGGTATTTAACACCAGTTAAGTTATCACAACTTATTTCAAAAGAATGTTGGAAATGTAAATGTAAAGAGGGGACTTTTTACCATTTATGGTGGACATGTGATAAAGCAAGAAAATATTGGAGTAGTAGTATTCATATGTTAATACAGAAAATTTTCAAAGTGAATATAGAAAAAATCCCAGAGACTAATGGACAAAGAACTGGAAAAAAACAGGGAACCTTGATGTTATATAAGTTGACAGCAGCAACATCACTCTATGCTCAGAAATGGAAGACCACATCAATTCCCACAATGGAGGAATGGTTACAAAAACTGATGGAGCTAGCAGAGATGACTAACTCGACTATACTGCTTAAAGAAAAGAATATGAATACTTTTATTGCTATGTGGGAACCACTTCAGGACTTTGTGCTTGAGATGGAAAAAATGAAATTTTGATTTGGGGCTTTATCACTTTGATAGGTTTAAATGGCTAGTTTACACTATTTTGTAAAAGTAAAAAGTTGAGGTTTGATATTGATATTTTATTTTACTTCACCAAAAGAAGTCGGAAGTCAGTGCCTTTTTTCCCCTTCCCTTCCCTCACTTTTCTATTCCCTTTCCCTTCCCTATCTTTCCTGCTATTTACTTTTGTATTTTCTTTGTATCATATACAATATATATATAAAGAAAACCTGTAGCAAACCCACTACTTCCAGAGACAAATTGTTCCACTGATTAATTGTTTTCATTGTCAGGAAATTTCTCTTTAGTTCTAGATTGAATCTCTTCTTCAACTTGTTACTTTTTGTCCTGCCTTCAGCTGCTTGGAAGAATAAATTGACCCCCTCTTCTTTGTAACAGGCCCTCAAGTACTGGGAGGCTGCTATCATATCACCCCTAGTCCTTCTCTTTGTTAAACAGGACATACCCAGTTCCCTCTTCCTTCATCATATGATTTAGCAGCCAAACCCACTTATCATCTTCTCTTCTCTTCTCTTCTCTTCTCTTCTCTTCTCTTCTCTTCTCTTCTCTTCTCTTCTCTTCTCTTCTCTTCTCTTCTCTTCTCTTCTCTTCTCTTCTCTTCTCTTCTCCTCTCCTCTCCTCTCCTCTCCTCTCCTCTCCTCTCCTCTCCTCTCCTCTCCTCTCCTCTCCTCTTCCCTTCCCTTCCCTTCCCTTCCCTTTTTGGAAGCTGCAGCACACTGCTGGCTCATACTTCAGTGGTGATTCTACTAGGACCTCTAGATCTCAATTACAGTTGCTCCTGTTGATCCAGGTACCACCTAGTCTATATTTGTGCATTTGGTTTTTCTTGCCTATGTATAAACCCTTATTCTTCTGACCACTGAATTACATTTTGTTGGATAGGGCTCAGTGTTCAAGTCTTTCATGGTCATTCTGAATCTTGAGCTTATCTTCTAAAGTGTTGGCTATTCCCCCCAGCTTGGGGGTTGCCTGCAAATTTGATGAATTCCCCTTCCATTCATTTCCTGTGGATCTAACGCTGAGCGCATTCTGGCTTTGATGGCCCCCACCAGTAGATCAGTACCATGCCCGCTCCCTGACCTAGCCTCACAGCCACCAGGCTTCCCTTTCACTGGGACCGCCCCTGCAATAGCTATGGCCAGCAGTAGCACGGCCACCAGCAGTGCTGGCAATCTCTCCCCCTCCCTTCCTGAGCATGGAGGAAGGAAAGAGAAGCAGGGAGGGAGGGAGGGAGGGAGGGAGGGAGGAAGGAAGGAAGGAAGGAAGGAAGGAAGGAAGGAAGGAAGGAAGGAAGGAAGGAAGGAAGGAAGGAGTGGCAACTTGATTGGAAATGCCTCAATTCAAAGGAGAAAGCAATTTTCTATTGTTTTGTCACAGACAGAACTTTGTTGGCAATCCAAGTTAACATTGGTATTCTTGAATTGTGAGTTCTTAGGAAAGTATCTCCTCCTTGTGTGTTGCTAACAGCCATTTCCAGTCGGGAAAACAGGACAAAGCAGAGTGGGGAAAATATTTTCCTTTGCTATATTTCCAGTCTGAATTAGACCAAGGCAGGGTCCCTACAGAAAAGCCCTTTTAAGGATTATGTATTAATAGAAAAGCAACTAAGCTACCTCTGATCCTAAATGTTAAAGCTATTGCACAGAAAACGCTGAGGAGCTCTGATCAACTATCACAGCCACAATTTGCTGTACTGTTGTCTGTGGATGCCCGCACTAAATGCAAGAATGGGATAAACTGAGCCTGGTTTTTTTCAATCTTTTAAGTGGCCACAAACTACTAGCAAAAGTGGCATTTGATCACAAGGCAAGGAGGCATCAAGAAATGTTTCCCCTTTTGCATTTGAGCATCCAAGAAAGGAAAGGAAAGGAGAAAGGGAAAGAGGAAAGACAAAGAAAAAGAAGGAAAGAGGGGAAGAGAGCAAGGAAGGAAAAAGAAGGAAAGAGGGGAAGAAAGAAGAAAGAAAGGAGAATGAAGAGGGAAGGGGAAAAAAGAAAAGGGAAAAAGGAAGGAAGGAAGGAAATAAATTATAATGAGAGGAAGGGAGGCTCTGAGGGAAATCCTGCCTCAGCATTTGGCCACCAGCAGCCCTATTTGCCCCCTCCTCCTGGCCTATCCTGCTGGTCTCCCATCCTATCGCGAAGGATGCTTTGGTTACAAACCTGGGTCTCCTCACATGGAGAAGGAATAGGCCTCCCTCTGACCCACGCACTTTGCCCTCCTGCACCCACCATGAGCAACCTGGCCAAGGAGAGTCAGCACAGCAGCACCAGCAGCCTCGAGGAGGAAGTAAGCGCAGCCGGGCGCCCCCTCGGGGAAGTGGGGCTGGACTGGGATGAGCTGCAGGGTCCTAGTGCCTGGGAGCTCGAGGGCCAGGCTGGGCGCTTGTCTTCCACTGCCCAGGGTGGAGTCCCCCGCGTGGCCCAAGAGGGACGGTGAGGCTCCTCTGGTGGACCATGCCGTGCCCACCCCGGTCCCACCCCCTCCACTGGAGACCCCTGGATCCACACCATAGCCCCCCAAATGCGCCCCCCGACCTGAGCGATGTTGAGCTGGCCATGCCCCCCCAGCCATTGACTTTTTTGTCAAAAGGTTGCAAAAGGGGATCACATGACCCTGGGACAGTGTGACAGTCAGAAATATGAATCAGTTGCCAAGCATCCAAAAGTAAATCATGTGACCCTGGGGATGCTGCAATGGTCATAAGTGTGAAAAATGGTCATAAGTCACATTTTTCAGTGCCGTTGTAGCTTCAAACAGTCACTAAGAGAACTGTTGTAAGTCAAGGACTACCTGTACTTTATCACTTTTCCCTCTTTTTTGGGGGGGTCATCGAGTTTTTGATACCTTGCTAGGTGACTGGTGGTACTTGAATATTGCCATATCCTAAAAGTGGTACAATTGGTGAAAAGGTTGAAAAGCCCTGATCTAGATTATGAAGATGTTGAAGAGTACTGAGCTTAAGACAGAACTTGGGATACTTCACTGCATATGTCCTGCCATGTAGATGTAGTTCCATTGAGAACTACCTGCTGAGTGTGGTTGTTCAGTCAGTTGTGAATCCATCTTGGGGTGGTACTGATTATTCCATATTGTTCAGTATTACCAAGAGGTAGGCTGTGGTCTACTTTGTTAAATGCCATATTGAAGTCTAGTAAAACTATGTCCACAGTGTTTCCCTTACCCAATGATTTAGTCATTTTGTCAAAGAAAGAAAAAGGTGCCTTCCATTAATTCTGAAAAGAATTAAGAGCTGGTGAGCTGGTCAGTTATACTGGATTTAATTCTTATTAACAGAGATGGAATGATAGAGGGGATTGAAGCTGAGAAACTTTGGCAGAGGGTGACTGTGTCATGCTGGGATTCAAGACAATGCAGCACAATTAATTAAACAAAGCCATTGAATTCAAGGCACAGAAGGGTTAACTCTTGCCAGTATAGACAAGAATCTAGTCAACTAATGGTCAGTGCTGATTTGCCATGAGAATTGGCATGTCTGTTCTTCTCCTATATCTGTATGATATATGGCCAAATGTTTTGTTCTTGATTTCTAGTTTTTATTTATATTTTCTCCCCGCATTTATTATTTTTTTATAAATAAGTCAAGGTCGTGCACATGCCTAATATTCTTTCCTAGTCCTATTTTCCCCAACAAGAACCCTGTGAGATCAGTTGGGCTAAGAAAGAAGCCCAAAGTTACCCAATTGGCTTTCATGCCTAAGAAAGGCTCACAGTCTCCTGGTTTCTAGACCAGCATCTTAACCACTACACCAAACTGGCTCTTTATGACTCCATTCGTCAGCCAGGAATTCTGGGAGTTGAAGTCCACAAGTCATAAAAGGGCCAAGTTTGAAGACCCCTGCATTACACTAAACTGGCTCTTTATGACTCCATTTTTTTTTCATTTTGCTAATGAATCTCTTCCCCAGTTAGAACCACCACTAACAATATCCAGTGATTTTCATGAGTTTTGACTGCAGCTATGGGCATCTGCAGGGAGGGTTAATAAAAAAGTGTCAAGATGGGGCCACAAAGCCTTCTCTCTTTCATATTGGCAGGTGAAATGTGTGTATCCTTGACTGCCACTAATTCTAATGTTGCATAAGCACCATATGACCCTTTACAACTTTGGAAGATAAAATCAAAACAAGCAGAGAAAACAAAGAAATAAAGAAACAGATCAGGAAATAAAATGGTTCCTTTCTACCTTCTCCTTGGCATTAATCTCCTTTAATCTCATTTTGTCTGTTTCTTTCAATCAGATGCTGGCAAGACACAAGGCAAAACAATTGTCAAGAATTATTATGCTTACCATTTTGGCAATCATTTATTATTATTGTTATTAAGATTACATTTTTTAGGATGCAGGCTTTGCTACTGTAAAGCTATTGTATTCAAGTGCTGATATGACTGCTATTTTTAAGCAACTGTTCCTCATGAATATTGTGAGGTTCTTTTGTCTTGCAGACATTTCAATATCAAAGTAGGTAATATCATCAATGCTAGAAGGGAATGGGATCTGCTCTCTATTTAAATACAAGTGGCTTTCCCTGTTGGTGTCAGTGGGAATCTTCTTTGTAATCCCTTGATTAGGCTGTTTTTCCTGTTAGCTGTTTGTCTAAGTTAGAAGTTCCTTGATTGGGGTAGTGTTTATTTGTTGACTGTTCTAGTCTAGTGTTCATCTTGGTGTTGGTGTTTGTTCACCTAGTAGTTGATTCTTGATGAGAAAATATTGGTACTTTTTTGTTTCCTTTTTGGAATTTTGATTTGTCTCTTTTGAATGTTGTGTAGATGACGTGTTTCTCTTTTTTACCTGTTTTTGAGTACCATACTTCCAGGAATACGGTAGTCTTTTTGAACTTGGCTTGATCTAGAATGCTCACAGTCTCCCAGTTGAAACTATGGTTCAGCCTGTCCATGTGTTGTGCTGTTAAAGAGTTTTCATCTGTCTTCTGACTGCTAGTCTAATTGGCATTCATGGATGTGCTCTGTAATATACTGTAAACAACAATTATTTTAAAGGGTACAATAAAAAGGGGAAGTTATACTTTTCTTCCCCTAAATTCTTATGACAGAAACTCTTTTGTTTTTCCATGTTTGAATTTCTTTCAGTTCACTCCCAAATCAGCTTGTATTTTTAATTTCGCATTCTGCACATTTTCCTACCGACTTTCTCCTAATAAACTTATTTTGTATACTTTTCATATAAAGCTTTGCAAAACTTACAAAGAAGAAATTGTGTCTTCTTTTCCCATTCAAAGTAGGTTTAGGAAAACAAATGGAGTAAAATGTAAATGTAAAGGAACAAAGTTATTTCAGTCCATGTTGCAGTAAAATACGGAAGTATTTTTAAACTTGGCTTGATCTAGAATGCTCATACTCTCCCACTTTAAACTATGGTTCAGCCTTTCCTTGTCTTGTGCAATTAAGGAGTTTTCATCCTGTCTTCTGACTGCTAGTCTTGTTAGTGTATATGGATGTGCTCTGTAATATACTGTAAACAACAATCATTTTAAAGGGTAAAATAAAAAGTTATACTTTTCTTCCCCTAAATTCTTATAACAGAAACTCTTGTTTTTCCATGTTTGCATTTCTTTCAATTCATTCCCAAACTAGGTTGTATTTTTTTATTCCGCATTCTGCACATTTTTTCTACCAACTTTCTCCTAATAATCATATTTTGTATACTTTTAATATAACAGCATTGCAAAACTCTAAAAAGAAGAAATTGGGTCTTATTTTCTCATTCAAAGTAGGTTAGGAAAACAAATGGAGTAAAATGTAAATGTAAAGGAACAAAGTTATTTCAGTCCATGTTGCAGTTGTCCTGCTCTAAGTGGTAAAGCCAATTATAACGTTCACCATACAGGTTGTGCCATGAGACGTTGACCCTATAGAGTGTTTCTCAGCCTCAGCAACTTTAAGCTGTGTAGACTTCAACTTCTAGAATTCCCCAGTCAACATGCTGACTTGAGTTGCTGAGGATTTTTGCCATCTATTCAAATCCAATTTTATCTCTTTCCGTATTTTACTGTTAATTCTGTACCGTAACTCATTTTCTCAGTAATCTAAAAAAAACTTGTTGGTATTTCTCTCTTCCATACAAAATGATTAATTATTTCAAGCCACTGTTATTAAATCAATTAGGGTCCATGAGACAGGGAGGTATCCAAATTCTAACACATAGCCAGCAATTAACTTGATAATAATAATAATAATAATAATAATAATAATAATAATAATAATAATAATAATAATAATAATAATAATAATAATAATAATAATAATAATAATAATAATAATAATAATAATAATAATAATAATAATAATAATAATAACAATAATCTTTTGCAAAGAGTGAAGTTAAAACAGAGGCATCTTTGAAGACAAAGGCTGGGTGGACATGATGTCAATTCTCTTCTTGGCAAACTTACCAGGGAGAAGAAATTTATTGAATATTCACTCACCCACCTCCAGACAAGGAAAGCCGTCCATCCAAGAAGCTTCAGGGTGGTTCCATGTTACTCCCTTTCTAATCCAGGAATAAAATAGCTACAGAGACCTGCTTAGTAGCAATCAAAGCAGCCATTTGTCTAGCAGTATAAGCATATGTGCTGCTACTTCAGAGCACCACGCTGGGCAGAGTCCCATACTGGGTGGATCCCTTTTCTCCTGCCTTTTTGTTCATAATGATATTTTGAGGATCAATTAGGAGAAGCATTGCACAAATAATGGGCAAGACTGGATAAAATAATGAATAGGGACAAAAGCTAAAATTTTGTGGGAGCATCCATATTCTCTCTATCTATTTCTTCCTTGTTTTCTAATATATCATTCTTTCTTCCTCTTCATATAGAAGACAGAGGATAGTCGATTATTGCCAGAATTATGAGCAGTTGTTGCAGTAGTGTTGGTTGTTTTGTAATTAATGTTTGATATTTGGCTAAAGATTTGCAAATATTTTTATTCCATAGTGTAATCTGATAGCTTTTGTAAACTTATTGCATTAAATATGAATTTGAGGTGAAAGTTGGGGTATAAATGAAATAGATAAATGAGCATATCATGGCTGAATTCAATCGTTATAAATTTTGTATTAACAAGAAGCCTGCATTAAAATTTGTATACATATACGTGAGCATCTAATAAATTTATTTTGTGATGTACCTTTCCTGGTATGCCTAGTTCAAAGAATTGCATTGAGACAGGAGGGAAAAAAGGGAAACTCCCCCTCCCCCTCCATACCCCACAGCTCCAGCAATTATTAAATTTTAATATCGTAACAGAAGTGAACAAAGATACACTTAAGAACAGGAGATCAGTCTCTGCAACTTCCAACTTCCAATCCAGCAAGCCACGTGACCTTCAGAGGAAAAGTTCTCTATCCACATGAGAAGTGTAAGGATGGCCAGTCAGCTTCCATTAAAAGGAGGAAGTATAGCATAGCAACAGAAGTGTTGAGTTTGGATTGGGGTGATCCAACTCTCAGCTTATCCTCAACCGTGGATCACTGTTAGCTGGTTGCTCTCTTAGTCCAACCTATCTCAAATGGTAGTTAGAGGTGGCTGTTGGATTGGGAAAGACCCCCATCTTTCCTTGTGTACTTAGCGTTCCCCTCCTCTCCATCTGTTAACTATGTTAAGATTCTTGTTATTTTTTTCCCTTTCTTATTTTAATATGTACTAGTTTTAATGTTGTCTCTGGACAAGATGGGCAGCTTGGGAAAAATAAAATAATAAAATGAAATAATAAAATAAAATAAAATAAAAGAACACTCCAGAATCTAAAGTACATTATCAAATACATTCAGGGTAGCCCGACATCTTCACTTTAAAATTTATCACAGTGTTAAGAATATGTTTGATACATTCAAGGAAATCTGATTCAGGACCAGGAGAATTTGATCCACCTCAGTTCCAAATTATAAGGCACAGAGTTTTTACATCACTTTTTTAGACGAAAGGAAGGCAAACGCTAGGAAGACATGGAATATGTGCTTTTAAAAAGCATTTTGTTACTAAATGTTGCAGGTGGTAGCTTTAACTGACCAAGTGAGTTACTCTTGCTGACTGATCTGCTCAGATAGAGTACCTACAACTCCAGGAGGTAAACTGTTCCATCGGAGTGGTTAAATGGGTTTTCACAAATACAAATAGATATTTTTGAATTGAGTACTTCAAGTGAGCAATTTTTAGTGGCTCTATTTGAGGAGATTTTTCCACTGCAGAATAGGAGTAGAAGTGGAGGGATGAGAGTCTGGAAAACCAACTCCTCTAGTCTCTGAAAGGAGAAATCTCCCACTGTTTCCTTTACAGAAACTTGGGAGGGTCCCTGGTAAGTCTCTTGTGTCTGACCTTAGGGGGCAGTGTTCATCTCTCATTCACAGCTTATGGGGTCACGTGGCCAGCATGACTATATGCAGATAGAAAACAAATAACTAGAATGTGTTTAAGGGTGCAGTTGAGACTCATGCACAGTAGATGTCAGGAGTGCTGCAAATATAAAGATCTTTTTTAAAAAACAAATTTATATTTTAAAAAGCTAAATGTTTAAAACTGATGTCTTTTAATGTCCTCTGAGTTTTTAGCTAGGATGCAAACATTACCAAAACAAATAGTCAGCTTCTTTAAAGAGCACAAAAGATAGGAATCTGTAATCAGGGAATTTGTACCCTTTTGAATCCAGAGAATCTTTACTAGCAGTCAGCATTTAGAATTGTCATAGAATCATAAACCTGTGGAAATTGCCCTGAAACCAGGAGGTGAACCTGTGCAAATTCAACAGTATGCTTTTTCTGGGAAAGCTAGAGCAGGGCTGAAGCCAATCATTAATCATTTCCTATAGTATGATCTTCTGAAGAAAAGGAAAATTTCTTTGAATAGTTCAATTCTGCCAGTTAAGAAACGTAATGTGTCTTTTCATCTGGACTTGAGAATTATCAATTTATTCACAGTGACAATTCACCATACAGTGCCAAATCCTTATATTGTGATGTTGTTGATTTCACCTGCTTTTGCATGGTTTACTATATTGCACTTAAAGGATACCCGTTTCTGTATCCCTCTTCAAGCAGACAGCCAGAGATTGTTTGCTTTCCAGTGGTTTGACACTGAATAACAGAATAACAGAGTTGAAATGGACCTTGGAGGTCTTCTAGCCCAACTCCCTGCTCAGGCAGGAAACCCTATACCATTTCTGACAAATGGTTGTCCAATCTCTTTCTAAAAACTTCCAGTGTGGGAGCATTCACAACTTCTGGAGGAAGCTGTTCCACTGATTAATTGTTCTCACTGTCAGGAAATTTCTCCTTAGTTCTAGGTTACCTCTCTCCTTGATTAATTTCCATCCATTGCTTCTTCAGATGCTTTGGAGAATAGGTTGACTCCCTCTTCTTTATGGCAACCCCTGAGATATTGGAACACTGCTATCATGTCACCCCTCGTCCTTCTCTTCATTAGACTAAGACATAGCCAACTGTTCTTTATATGTTTTAGCCTCCACTCCCCTGATCATCTTTGTTCTTCTTCTATGCACTCTTTCTAGAGTCTCAACACCTTTTTACATCATGGAGACCAAAACTGGATTCAGTATTCTAAGGGTGGACTTACCAAGGCATTATAAAGTGATCTTGATTCTATCACTTGAACACATACAAGGAACCGGACTGTGTTACCTCAAGGATTTGAAAATAGTTCAACCATTTTTGGTAAAGCCCTTGGCTCTGACCTATTCAGATAGACCCACCCACCCCCTAACCAGTAACAAATCGTTCTGTACTGCCATATGTGTATGATGTATTGTTAGGGATTCCTTCTGAGACAGATTGTGAACAAAACACTATCAGCCTTTTGAATTTTCTGGCTGATTGAATGAGCAAAATCCAACCTCTTTAATGCCAGTAGATAATTCACCTGATGATTTACCTCATGGTTGCATGCGGATTCTTGATGTGGTTTACACCAGAGGATCAGATTTGAAAATCAACCTTTACTAAATGCAGAATTAGATTTGTTTATTGATGGAAGCAGCTACATCTTTGATTATCATCACAGTGAAAATTGTGGAACACAATGCAGTGCCTTTGAATATGCCAGCTCCAAAAGTAAAACTTCTTCCATTAAAACATGTTTTGCAATTGGCAAAAGTAAAACAGCCAATATTTTTTCTTGGCACACATATACCATGGAGCTTTGTCGCTGGAAAAAAAATTAATTACAGCAAAAAGTTAGTCAGATTAAATTTGGAGAAGAAATATTGCAGATTTTAGATGCCATCTAGAAGTTAAGGATGATTTACTAGTACGATGAAGAAAGATGGGTCTCTTTGGGCTTGAAGGAAGCCAAGCCTTCTGGAAGGAGGATCGCCAAAATCAAATTTGAGAGAAGCTAGTGATTCATCCAAAGGCTATCTCTATGTCAATACACTGCCCGAAGCCACAGACCTGAAAGTCAATGTCAAAGATTATCAATAGAGTAAAGCAGCACTTTCCTACACAACTAAACTCTGTCATTCCCTAGAATTAGCCCAAGATATTCAATAAGCTTCTTTCAGGTTTTAAGTGGTGTAAAAAGACAGGAAGAAGTGATTCCTGATCTCTTAAGAAAAGCTTTAGAATTGCTTCAGAACTTCTAATTGGCTTCAATGAACTGGTGACCTTTAGGTCACAACTGCTCTGCCCTGATTTATCATCTCTCTTCCATCTTCCCTACGGGGATACCTACATGTTAAGAGAAAGGACCGTCCAGAAAGTGCTGCAAGGAGAAGCACCGTGCTCTGAGAAGGTGAGGCATTTTGTTCTTAGAAGAAAGAAACAGCCCTGGACTTTCAACTCATTTGTTATGACTGTTTTTTGAAGGAAAAACAAAATAACAAAACAAAAAGAAGGCTAGATGCTGACTTTTTCTTCTAGATAGATTCCGTGTAGTATGGAAAATCTAAACCAGCAATGCCTTCCCAAGACTGTTACTGGATGGTAGGAATTTTTCTTTTTCCTGATCTGCTGGTTTTGCTGCCAAAGCTGATTCTTTGGCAGTGCTGCTCCCTGGATTTGAATGGGAGCACTTAGGAATGACCCAAGATGGCTTTTGGATGGCCATGGATCCTGCGAAGGGGAGTCTTAAAGAGTGAACAGAAAGTCACTGGTCATCCGTCTTCCTCTCGGTAGTTTGTTTTCTTAAGCATGCCTGGGTTTTAATTTTACTTTTTTGAATCTTTTGTTTTACTTCACTTTTACTTTTAAAACTTGACCAGCTAGCTGAATATTGATTTATTTTAACCTCCTGCTGGACATTTTGTCTATTCTTTTCCATTTTCCCTTTGATTTATGTTGTTGTTTTGAATATTTTTTTTCTTTTCCATAAGGAAATCTGGTGTGTTCTTGGATAATAAAAGTGTTTTCATTCAATTTACATCTATATTGGTCTCTCACCACAGCTTTTTGCAGTTTATAAATTTGCAAAATATTTGAAGTTTTTTTTTTAAAAAATACTATAACTTTGGATGGAAATATCCAGAAAATACCTTCCCTGTTTCTTTATCTATTTCTTCGCTTTGTTTCAACATTCTTTGTTTCTTGTAGACTCTTATCTATCATTGCTATGTTACACAAAGTAACAATGTATCAGATTACAAGCAAGCAATTGTGGCTGATATGTGAAGAAAGACCATTTTGCAACATGCAATCCCTAGTTGAAAACTATTTTTAAAATTTTGATGAAATGATAATGGCTGCAGAAAATATCCACGTACATGTAGCTCTGGATAAATTAGATTCACAAAAGGAATGTGATTTGAATGCAGCAAAATTGTTAGAAATAAATATGGACTGTACAGACTTAGAACTGAGTTGTTTGCACATGGTTCCCTGACGCTGAACAATGCATTTTTTTTTTTACAATAGCGGGAATCTGACTAAGTGGAAAAGTGATAAATTGTTTTTTCCTAGCAGGATTGAAAGTGATTGGGGAAATGAATTTATCATACTTAACTGTACTTTTTTGGGGAAATAGACTAACTTTGGACATTGGATTTATTATTTTTAACCAGACAATGATTGATAGATGGTATTAAGAAACAAATGTGAATATTTGATCAAGGACAAATCACTGTTAATTCCTGGGATGATTTGGGATAGATAAGATGCTATGGTAAATTTTCTACACATTGATCAGAATAACAGTTTGTTAGCAGATGGTTTTGAAACTTTAATTTTGCTTGTTTTATTATTGTTATTCTTGTTAATTATTTTGTCATTAATATAGTATATAGATGACAAGTTAATAATTTGTAAATAATTTTAGTAGTTCGAAAAATTCTGGAGCCTGTTTCTCAAGAGGTGGGAAAATAATATTGCAGTAATATATTAATCAGTATTCAGCTAGGAGGGATAATATGTGTTTATGTGTTAGTTTTTTTTTCTTTTTTAATGTCTTGTTTTCTGTTTTTTCTTCATTTTCTAATTTTTTTTTTTTGAAGTTTTGTGTTTTAAAATAAAAATAGAACCAAAAAAAGAAAGAAAATCTAAACCAGCTTTCAGCAAGATCCATTGCAAAGTTATTCCAGTGATTCCACTCATTGGAATCAAACCTTCCAGCAGACAGATAAGAGCCGATCTTTTACTAACCATTCCTTCTCCACATTTTGTTCCAGGTTCAACCATTCCAACATCTGGATTTTCTTCTGAAAAGCGGAATTTGCACGAATTCTCTTCAGCTGAATCATCTGTGCAGTATAACCTGCCACATTTAACATCCCTGAAAAAGAAACAGTCAATTCCTTCTAATTAACAAAGTGGATTAAGAAGATGTCTGTTTCTTTGCTCATTCGCAAATATTTAAGTTTAAAAAAAAAAAAAGAGAGAGAGAGATGGAGAATCAGAAGCTTGCTCGGCCTCAAAATGAACTGGGTTGCCTTTAACAGGTAAATGAAAAATCTCACAAAGTTTTTCAAGGTTTTGGGGGAAATTAGAGAAACACAGTTTCTGTATCTCCAACTAACTCGCGTGGTTTCCCTGTTTATGAAGGTGAAGATAGTCTGAGTCAGGATTCTTATCATCAGAGTAGTAACGTATCTATTATCCACATGTAAAACTCCTAAAGCAGATTTAGGATGCTTGATTTTTCCAGATCTCTAGCCTAAATTTCCAATAATCTGTGACTAGTGAATGATGGGAGTGTGAGGTGAGTTGAAAACTAAAGGTTAGGGCAATTGCTCTAAACATTAGAGAGGGAAATTGTCCTGAAAGATGGCTATTACTCCATTTCAATTTAATACAATTATGAGAGAATTTTTTTTAATTAAGATTGAAATAGGGATATATAAAATAAGGACTGCTCTTCTTTAAGTAGGAAAAAATGGCACAAGGGTCTATGTGTTTGTGTAAGGTCTAGAGGCAGAGTGAATTTACACACTTCACGAAAAGGTACTGTAGCTTATTGTTTGTATTGGGTTCAATGGTGCACATCTCATCATTGTGGTTTCTAAGTCATGGTTTATGACTAAGTGCAATACATATACATATTCTTGTGGCTCCATATGCTGCCTCCCATTGTTCCTGACCCTCCTTGTGGTTCATGGAGGAGCTACGAGTTCTGAAAAGGGCCAAGAGATGCCTAGAGAGCCTCTAGAGGAAGAGAAGGGATGACTCTGACCGGACATGACTTAGAACCACTATTGAGGCCTACCTCATGGTGGAAAGTGTGGTGAAACAGCAGTATTTCTCTGCTCTTATTGCGTCCTCAGAGTGCCACCCTGTGGCCTTGTTTCAACTGAACCCTGGCAAAACCAAAGGGCACTGAGTACTTGGAGCTCCAGGATCCAGGACTTTTCATCTTCGACTCTGAATGGGGTTGCTCTGCCCCAGACAGATCCAGTCTACAACTTAGGGGTTCTCCTGGATCAGGAGACAGTCACGGCTAGGAGATGCACTAGCTGCGGCCTTTCGTTTATTGGCCCCAAAAATGGCCCCTGTAATACCACTGCTCTGCGAGCTGCATTGGTTGCTGGTCTGCTTCTGGGTGCAATTCAAGGTGTCGGTGATCACCTCTAAAGCCCTTCATGGCATATGGGTCCAGGTTACTTGACCTCACCCACTGGGATTGGCCCATCCCACTCATGCTGGTAGAAGCATCCTGCAGGTCCTGTCAGCCCAATTATTCCAGCTGGCTCATGTCCAGGAGGCGGGCCTTCTCTGCTGTTCCTCCTGCCTCAACATCTTGCCACCCCAATATGAGGTTATCACTATAACAGGATCTAGAATTTGCATTGCTAAGCAAGGCTATTGTTAATTGAGTTGCACCTGGTTTCTGCCATGGTTGTTTAGTGACTCACTACAACTGTTAACTGAATCACATGGTTCTTAAGCAAATCTGACTTCCCCCCTTGACTTTGCTTGTTGGAAGCTGGCAGGGAAGTATCATCATGTGACCTCAGCACACTGCATCCCTCGTAAATACATGTTGATTGACAAGTGCCTGAATTTGGATCCCATGACTATAGGGATGCTGCAACAGTGTAAGTGCAAGGACCAGTTGTAAGACACTTCTTTTAGTAGTGATGTTTCTTTGTAACCCAAGATGGAAAACAAAGGAAAATTAGCCGTTCAGAAATTGGCTCACACTCCTGTTGTTTTAGCCAGGTGATAGAATCAGATTCCCACAGATGTGGACCTGAAAACATTTCTTATATTATCCTTAAATGATGTCATCATCGTAGCAGGAAATAATTTAGAGTGCTTACTTTGGTTCACATGGAATGTTTGTATTGTTTTCCTTTTTGCAGTAGCCATAATCGTTCCCTTTCTGGTTATTCAGAAAACATCCATCTGGAGCTGCTTCTGCCTCTGTAAGAGGAGAGTGAGGAACAAATACATGAGTGTGTAACATGCCAGCAGGATTCCAAATCACCACACGCCACCTGATCCTTTTCATTAGGGACCCAAAAATTGTATTGGAGATATTCTATATATAAAGCATTACTGCATCACTCATCTATGATCAAGATAAATCTCCCTGTTTCCTGTTTCCCAGAAAAATATCTCCTTTATATGAAAAGAAGGAACTTGTTTTCAGTAACTTATGTTCCTTTTTCAACATAAAATCATGGCGAACATTTTGGGATAGTCTGCCATTAAAGTCATGAGTGATCAGTGACAAGAATCACATCCCTAACATCTGTTTCTTTAATTACTATGCCAGGTTTGAAGAAAAATTCAATCTTAGGGTTTGAATACTCTTAGCAAACAGCCCCATATTCAATCTCCATTATCTCTGCTTGAGAAAGGTGGAAGGTGACCATAATTAATTCTTAGAAGAACAAAGTTAAATGGACAAAACTCTAAGCTTATAACAGGTTCTTGATGTAGTTCTTTGCACTTTTCCACTAGTATTGGCTTACTTCACAATATCCGTTGATTTAAGACAAAGAAAATTGGACAATAATTTTGAACTGTTGCTGTAATATACCACATAGCAGTCTGTCTATGGCACACACACACGTGCAGTTCACACATATATTGTCTCAGATCTTTGTCCACAACCCACAAAAGCACTCTTTCCCCAAAGTCCATCTTTCCAGATTTCTACAACTGCCATCATCTTCGACCATTGGCCATGTTCTCTATGGATTCTTGGAGCTTTAAACCAAAAGATGAACTGATCTGGAGGACTGAGCTATGAAGCTTCCAAAGAAAGAACTTCATCTTGAAAAATTTATGCCATCATGACAACACACAAATATAACAGAAATGAAATGATGATTTACTATGGATACCAAGGGAAAAATACCTTTGATCAATTGCAACAACTGTCTTTTATAAGAGCACTATTCTGAAATCCTAAGGTTGCCTTACCTGGCCCAAAGAGAGCAATACATTGGTTGGTCAAAGTGGGACATGTCCCCCTGAAGCAGTAACCCAAGTTGTTTTGGCATGGGTGTCCATCCTTATGGAAGTGATTCATGGGACACTCAGCAGATAGGCCAGTGCAGAGTTCAGGCAAGTCACAGTTATCCTTTGCTGCCCGGCATAGTTCTCCTGCTGTCTGAAACTAAGGGTGAGAATGAAGCTATCACTCTTTAGCAGCAGAGATCAAAGAGTCAAACTATGATTCACAACACATTTCAAAACCTTTTCTTCGTCTATCATGAGGATTACCAAGCAAGGTATCTCTTCAATGTTACAAATGGTCTCCACAAATTAAGACATTGTATATAATGCCTAGAAGTCCCAGCTTCTCTTATTTGCTATGAGAAAATGATTGCCATGAAAAGCTCAATTCCTAAACCACAAGTTCCACATGTTGGTTGACCATGAATATCAATGGAAATCAATTTGGTCCTTATGAAAGAGCAGCGAAACATTAATTGCTGAACATGTGCGTGGTATATTTTTATTTCCTTACATGGGAAGAAGCATTCATAGCATTTTCTCTCAAGTGCTGAAAAACCATGGCTGTTTTCTGTTCCTGTGAATTTTGGCTTGTGATGGAAGTATGGAAACAACAAAAAAGTTTTCAGCCTCTCTGCTCAAAAAGTTTATTATAGAGTCAACTGGGATCCCATATAGAAGGAACAAGAAACTTGCACCTTTCACTTCATGGTCCTCCAGCACCTCCAAAATGTGCCACAAAAATATTTAGGGCTTTGGAGAGCAGGTAGGGAACTTAAGGGTGAGAAAGAAAGCAATTTGACTTCCAGAAGTCTCCTAAACCCATCTCCACCCTAAAAGTCATAGCAGAGAAGAAGAAAAAATGTCATAGCATCATCAGAGAACTTTTATAACCTTCGAGAAATCAGGAAGTTGAGTTAGGGCACCAATCCCAGACATTGCCCACCCTTATTAACCTGGCTTCCCATGCAAACTAAGTCTAAGAAGGATATGTATTATTTTCATAGACGTGACTTAACATGCCAAAGGAATGCATTTTAGTCTGAGACAATGCTGAAATTTTGTTAAACTGTCCTCCCCGTGTTCATAAGGGTCAAGTAAACTGGAAGAAGGAATGAGAACAGGGTTAAAATGTTTTTGATCACATTAAACAACCAAAAGATACCACATTTTCATATTACTAGTAAGGAGCAGGATAAAATCCCTCCTAGTGTTAAAAGTAAACAAGTCTTACCTGGCATTTCTCACAACATCCCCCATCTGCACACTCAGCCCCAGGTTTCAGTTTACAAGTTGCAGCTTCGCAGCACTCGTTTTCACATTGCTGAAAATAAAAATATATCAAATGATGTCATAGGCTTTTCTGCCTGGTCTTTTTTAATTGGTCTATTTTGAAGAGGGAAACTGCCAAGGAAAAGGATATTTCTGCCATGTGTCCCCTCTTATGGGTTCATGTTAGAAAATGAATGTGTCTAATAGCAGCCTGAGTGTTTGTTATTTCAAATGGATGATGCCATATCTACATGAAACATACTTATCTGATATTTCCTATGTGAAAAGAATAAAACAAACAAATAAAAATATCCTCACCTCCAAATTGTGAAGCTCACATAACCTGCAGTCCAAATCTTTTGCTTATTCTGAGCAATTTTCTAGTCAGGATTCCTGCCTTTGAGGTAGGCCAGAGAAGAAGCACCAGTCATGAATATTAAGACTGCCTTTATTGCAAGGTTATGATAACAGAATCTTTCTTGGCTGAAAATACATTTCTCCCCCTCATCATTATGGAAAGATGGGTGAGAGGTGTTCCTCTTGATATGTTTGTCATACTCCATTGCTTCTGCAGGCTAAGCTACTATTTATGTGACCATTAAGTAGCCTGTTTCTCTTTCTTTTGTCTCTCAAGCACATTAGCATAAACAATTACATGTGTATTGACTCCATTTAAAAATCTAAGGAGAATACTTTAATAAATTACTGTTTGTATGAAAAATTACTATTAGAGAGCAGAACAGAGATTGAAGATCTTTAAGTTCTGAGAGGAAGCAGCTCAAGAAAATAGTGGGATAGGTAATGTGTCCATGTTGCAGGATCCAATCCAGGACCAGAGATTTAGTCTTTCAAGCTTTCAAACTTGTGCTGGAGCCCATCCTCAAGGAATTTCTCTCTCACAACTTTTCTCTCACGCATTCTGTTGAGAAAGAAGTTCCCTGAGGATGGGCTCCAGCACAGGTCTGAAAGCTCAGAAAACTAAACCTCTGGTCCTGGTGATTGACCGAGATTGGATCCTGCAACGTTATCCTAGGACACACATATTTGACTCCATTCTTAATGTGGCCATGTCAACAAAGTAGGGGTTTTCAATAGGGAAGGATATTCTTGGAATGGTAAAACACCCATTTTAAAAAATGCATTGTCTTCCCAAAAGGAGATATCAGTTCTCCATTTGTGTATAACTGATTTCCCAAATCCAAGAAACCACTTCATACATGCATGTACACGAAGGACACAAACCTATGCCATTCACAAACCAACCTCTTGGATGGCTCAAACCACTGAGAAAGCCAGATGATTTTGCAAGGATTCCCATTTTTGAGAAAGTTCTTGGAATCAGCCTTGTTGATTAAAAAAAAAAAACTTACCTCTGGAGGGCCACAGTCACATTCTTCTCCCTCTTCCACAAAGCCATTCCCACAAACTGCAGTTGTAACAATATCTGTGCTCAAGGGGTCATTGAGAATGCATTGTGAAGCTTCAGTCATGATATAATTCTTATAATCCCAGAAACTGCAAGAGCTGAACTCCTGGGGAGGTAGAAGGCTGTAAAGATGAACCAATATAAGATTGTGACATCATCCAATTTGGACCAGGAACAGATTTCATTGATCTATGCTCATTTAACAAAATGAATTGCAATGAAAATTCCATGTGACGTTAGTTGCTTAAGCTACTTCTTGTGTCTAATGGGTTGCCTTTCATTTTCATTTTAGTCGGCCTCTCTGTGGGAAAGGAGACTGGAAATGATACAATGCTGTTGCTGATGGGATGAAGAAGAGGTGGCAATAATTCAATTAAAGGGAAAACAGTTAAATTGCTTCTTTTTCTTTACTTCTTTTGGAGAGGTTGAACTTTTTATAACAAATGAATGTTTTCAGACAAAGGGAGAGTTAATATACTTATTGGAATTCTGCTCTAATATCAGCAACTTGCCACTAGGTTCTGAACATACATACTTGGGCAATTTCCTTCCCTTCCCCTTTCTCCTTCTTCCAACAAATGGTGACCACCTAAACCCAATATGCTGCAACCATCATAAATACGTACTGGTTGCCAAGTGCCTGAATTCTGAGTCTTAAATGAGCGGATGCTGCATCAGTCGTAAATGAGAGGATCAATAATGTCTTTCTATCCCACTGTAACTTTGAATGGTTGCTAAACAAATGGTTGTAAGTGGAGGAACATCTGTATATTGCTACCTGTTGATTTCAGCAGACTGCAATATATGAGAGAGACAGAACATGTCTTATTTTTTTCCTCTTCTGGTTCCCACTTTAGGAAAGTCTTTAACGTCTACCTTGGCTTTCTTTTTAATAGCAACTTCCATCACAGTCATTAATATTTGGTTTCTTGGGTTATGCTTCCTATGCCATTTCTTTAAACTATTCTGTTTTGGAGGGAGCTACTGCATGATGGCTATTCAATTGTTGAGAGCAGTTCTATCTTTTTAAATACAACACATTTTAATTACATACTGAAAATTGACACACATTTGACCAAACCCTACTGTTCTGTAACTCTGACAGTTTCATTTTTTTAAGCTCTCAGCATACTTAATTTAGTGTTTAATTGCAATCATTTAAATGTAACTTGATTTGAAAGGCATTAAAAGCTTTTCTGAATCCTTACTTTATTGCAGCCTTCATAATGCATGGGCCATCCTTGCAAGTACAGGAATCTTGGTCATGATCCATGCCAAGATTATGACCCAGCTCATGGGTCATTATAGCCGCAGTGATAATTGCATAGATGCTGTTATCCTGGGAATAAAGAGAACATTTTGTCTACAGTTAGTCCATCAAGAAACCAGAATTGAAGCCAGTTGTTAGTACTGAGCTGAAACCTTTGCTCAGCAACTTTCTAGTAAAAAATCAGAGTTAGAAAAAGAGATTAATAATTTACAGGGCTGAAATTGGATTTCTTGCAGAAAGCAATTGTTTCTTCAAAGTTTGATGGTTTCTAACCTTAGAGATGGAAATTTCCTCCACAATTGACTCCTTGGAATACTTTGATAATAAAGTGTCTTCCTATTATTTTTTTCTAGGTTAAATAATGAAATGTAAATAGAATATTAGCCTCAATTAGATTGCCCTGTCCCCGGCAATCTAAAAATTATAGGGCTATCAGTGCATGTAACATAGATGTGTGTGTGGACAAGAATATCAACCTTGCTGTCAAGCAAAATCAAGCTTCTAACAGTGAGTGCCACACAAAGTGCACTAACCAAATAGGTGGTAAGACAATAGGGGAACTCAGGCACCACACAGGTCACGTAGAAAGTAAACACAGGGTCAGTCACAAAGGACTCAAATGTCTATACACCAACACACAGAGTATGAACATCAAACAGGGTGAACTAGAAATTCAGGTTAATGAGGGCAGATATGATATTGTTGCCATTACGGAAACATGGTGGGATGAAACCCACAAATGGAACACACAGTTAGAGGGATTTAAATTATTTAAAAGAAACAGACCAAATAAAAGAGGAGGAGGAGTTGCTCTATATGTAAGAAATAACTACATCTCTACAGAAATAGAGCACAACAATGATGAAAACTGTCTTGAATGCATTTGGGTCAATATAAAAGGGGGGGGGAATGACATTGCCATAGGTGTATACTACAGGCCACCCAACCAAACAGAGGAAATAGATGAACTTTTTGCTAGTCAGCTAACTAAGATATGTAGGAAGCACATCACAATAGTAATGGGGGACTTTAACTACCCTGACATCAACTGGGAGACAAACTCTGCACCAAGTGGAAGATCAAACAGATTCCTTGCAAACCTAGCAGAAAACTTTGTCTCCCAAAAAGTAGAGAAGGGAACTAGGGGATTAGCCATTTTGGATCTAATTCTCACTAACAGAGATGAAATGATAGAAGGTGTTGAAGCCACAGGAACCTTGGGAGGAAGTGATCATGCAATATTGGAATTCAACATTACGGAAGCACAAGCAATAGAACACAGCCAAACTAGAGTCTTGGACTTTAAGAGCGCTAATTTCAATAAACTTAGAGAGGGCTTGGGAAGGATTCCATGGATGAGAATCCTCAAGGGGAAAACAACTCAAGAAGCTTGGGAAATTTTGAAAAGTGAGATAATAAAAGCCCAGTCTAGCACAATACCAACAAAGAGGAAAAATAACAGCTCTCAAAAGAAACCAGCATGGCTGCATAAAGAACTCTCTGGTAAATTGAAAGATAAAAAGGACAAGTATAGAAAGTGGAAAGAGGGGCACATAACTAAGTCAGAATATCAGCAAAAGATGAATGAGGAAAGCTAAGGCTTAAAATGAACTAAGGCTTGCGACCAAAGTCAAAAATAACAAAAAAAGCTTCTTTCAACATGTAAAAAACAAGAAAAAAGTGAAGGAAATGATTGGTCCATTAGTGGGTGAAAGTGGCAAGAAGGTGACAAGCAACAGGGAGAAAGCAGAACTATTTAACTCATTTTTTGCATCTGTCTTTACACAAAGGGAAAAAACAGACCAACCTACCAAAAATAGTGCCATAAAAAACAGCATAGAAATGCAAGTTAAGATAGGCAAGAAAACAGTAAGTGAGCACCTGTCCAGCCTAGACGAGTTCAAATCACCAGGACCAGATGGATTATACCCCAGGGTTCTCAAGGAACTGGCAGATGTGATCTCAGAAACATTGAACTATATTTTTCAAAGATCCTGGAGCACTGGGGAACTACCAGAGGACTGGAAAAGAGCTGATGTAGTTCCCATCTTTAAAAAAGGGGGGAAAAATGGACCCAGGAAACTACAGACCTATCAGCCTGACCTCAATACCTGGGAAGATTCTGGAAAAGATAATCAAACAACGAATCAGCGAATACCTAGAGGCAAACAAAGTCATTACTAAAAGCCAACATGGGTTTGTCAAAACAGATCATGCCAGACAAATCTTATTGCATTCTTTGACCAAATGACAAAATTAGTGGATCAGAGGAATGCTGTGGATATAATTTACTTGGACTTCAGTAAGGCATTTGATAAAGTAGATCACAACCTACTACTTGATAAGATAGAAAAATGTGGGTTAGACAGCATCACCACCAGATGGATCCGTAGCTGGCTGACCGGCCGTACTCAGCGTGTGGTCCTCAATGGAACCGCATCTACATGGAGGGAAGTGTGTAGTGGGGTGCCCCAGGGCTCTGTTCTAGGCCCAGTGCTCTTCAACATCTTCATCAACGATTTGGATGAGGGGATAGATGGGGAACTCATCAAATTTGCAGACGATACCAAGCTGGCAGGAATAGCCAACACTCCAGAAGACAGGCTTAAGATACAGAAGGATCTGGACAGACTTGAACACTGGGCACTATCTAACAAAATGAAATTCAATGGTGAAAAAAGCAAGGTTCTACATTTAGGCAAGAAAAACCAAATGTACAGGTATAGTATAGGGGGTACCTTGCTCAATAGCAGTACTGTGAGAGGGCCCTCGGAGTCCTAGTGGACAATCACTTAAATATTACCCAGCAGTGTGCTGCAGCTGGCAAAAAGGCCAACACAGTGCTAGGCTGCATTAACAGAGGGATAGAATCAAGATCACGTGAAGTATTAATACCACCTTAACACTTGGAATACTGCATCCAGTTTTGGTCACCACAATGTAAAAAAGACATTGAGACTCTAGAAAGAGTACAGAGAAGAGCAACAAAGATGATTAGGGGACTGGAGGCTAAAGCATATAAGGAACGGTTGCTGGAATTGGGTATGTCTAGTTTAATGAAGAGAAGGACGAGGGGGACATGATAGCAGTGTTCCAATATCTCAGGGGCTGCCACAAAGAAGAGGGAGTGAAGCTATTTTCCAAGGCACCTGAAGGCAGGACAAGAAGCAACGGATGGAAACTAATCAAGGAGAGAAGCAACCTAGAACTAAGGAGAAACTTCCTGACAGTTAGAACAATTAACCAGTGGAACAACCTGCCTCCAGAAGTGGTGAATGCTCCAACACTGGAAGTTTTTAAGAAGAGACTGGACAGCCATTTGTCTGAAATGGTATAGGGTTTCCTGCTTGAGCAGGGGGTTGGACTAGATGACCTCCAAGGTCCCTTCCAACTGTATTATTATTGTTGTTGTTGTTGTTGTTGTTGTTGTTGTTATTATTAAACAAGTGGAAGGGGTAAGATCCTTTCTCCAGATTGTACTACTTTTTTTATAAGCAACAGGATTTCTTATTATTTATTGGTTTTAACACAGAGAATTGCTAAGAAAATTGGTAAGGATTATATAGGTAGTCCTCAATGTATGACCATAACTGAGCCTGGCAATTAAGGTGATAGGTTAGGATGGATGTACAGTGGGTCATGACATGACTGACCCAATTTTATCACCTTTTTATAGTGGTCCTTAAGCAAATACAGTGGTCTTAAAGCAAATGCTGTGGTCATTAAGACAACACTGTGGTTGTTAAATGAACCCATTGTTTTCTTTGGGCTGGTTTTTCTCAGAAACCAGAAGTAAATACCAATTTCTGGCAAAACTCATAAATTACAGTCACGTGATCCCAGGGCATTGGAAATGGCCTTACATTTAGGCTGATTGCCAAGGGCTCAAAATGCAGTCACATGATGTCAGGGGGGTCCATAGTAACTTTGAACAGTCGCTAAGTGACCAGATGTAACTTGAGGACTACTTGTACCATCTCAACATTCTTCCAGTTCTTCTGAATGCATGTGTGCGCACTATGTCTCCTGAACATACACAAATACTTGCATTCAGAAAAAACTTTAAAGCCCTGAATCTACAGCACAGGAGATAATCAAAACCTCTGCATCCATCTGTCTGTCTGCATTTCTTTAGTTACTAAAACTTACAGGCAACTTCGGTCCAAAAACTACTCAATGGCTTTGCTACAAGCTAGCATTTTCAGAATATTGAAGGATGAAATGCTGAACAGACTTACGAGTGAGTTGGTCCTTCGGAATAAAAATTACTTTCTTAAGCAAACAAGCTTAGGGTTACCCCCATACTGTCAGGATCCTAATTCTGCTTGTTAAGGAACAAAACTTTATAACCTCCATGTGGCTCCACTCTATTCTAAGTGAACAAAGCCAAGTTTTTCAGTAAATATCATTAGCACCTTCTTAACTAATGTGGTTTTCTTATAGGTTCTTCAAATATTGGAAGTTTTTTAAAAATCAGATTTAGTATTCTCTCATTTTCTCACTGTATATTATTTCAGCTATATAAATCTAGATCCTAAATTTCTTGGAATGAAAGAAGGATGATTCATGTTTGTCGTTAGGGTTACTAAGAATATTGTTCAGAAGCATTGTTTGCAAATATGCAACAGGATTTGACCTGCTCATTTGCCGATTATGGCACAGTTTTCCTTTGACTCCTCCTAATCCAAAAGAATTGTATTTTCATCTTCTGCTACATATGTCAAAACATTAAAACTATCTTGTCCAGAATGCATTGTGCCAAAATGACATCAATTGAGGAAAGACCTGGAGGTGTCAAATTCATAAATAAATATGGATGAAAATGATGTGGATCAAAAATTAGAAGAGTCTTTTTTTGTAATAAAGTGATGACTGTATATAAATTTTCACTGACTACAAACGGGTAACATTTGCCCTTTCTACCAACCTGAATCGCTCCTGCAGATAGAAGAGAATTGCACATTCCACTTATGAAAGCTACTCCTAAGGTTCCACCATTGAAGTGAATACCCCTGTAAGAAAGCAGATGAGGGGGATACAATTTATAGAAGATGGAAGCATAATCTAAAGCCTTGGAACATACAAGAATCTCCATGGCTTCTTGCAACTCCTTGCCCGACCTCAGTTCTTGCCAGTATTCAGAATGTCATAATTTAATTTAGACTCTATTCACATAAGCCATTTAATTAACCTGATCTGTAAGCATGTTCAGGATGCATTTTCACTACATACTAAGTTTGGCTGGTATTAGACTTAGGCTGGGGAGAGGGATTAGCATGCTGCGTGAATCCAGTCTGTTAAATTAATTTACAACCCCAAATTCAGGTTTCTTTAATAACTAGATGTCTTCTATCAATTTAAATCTGGTGTTATTAAAGACTAGTTGAAACTGGAAAAGCTGATTGAGTGACAAGCCAAATCAATAGCTATGGGAAAAATAAAATGGATTTTTTTGGTATTTTCTTATACTCTCTCTTTCCCTTTGATCTGCCCTCCATCTAGCCCTAACATATTTCATGCTAGGATTGCTCACAACTGTTATTTGTCCAATATTCCAGTATTTCAGGGGCTGCCACAAAGAAGAGGGGGTCAAATTATTCTCCAAAGCATCAGGAGGCAGAACAAGAAACAATGTTTGGAAACTGATCAAAGAGAGAAGCAACCTGGAATTAAGGAAAAACTTCCTAACAGTGAGGACAATTAACCAGTGGAACAGCTTGCCTTCAGAAATCATGGGCATTCCATCACTGGAGATTTGTAAGAAGAGACTGGACAGTCACTTGTCTGAAATGTTCTCCTGCATGAGCAGGGAGCTGGACTTGAAGACCTCCATGGTCCCTTCCAACTCCTATTCTATTCTATTCTATTCTATTCTATTCTATTCTATTCTATTCTATTCTATTCTATTCTATTCTATTCTATTCTATTCTATTCTATTCTATTCTATTCTATTCTATTCTAGTCTAGTCTAGTCTAGTCTAGTCTAGTCTAGTCTAGTCTAGTCTATTCTATTCTATTCTATTCTATTCTATAGATATAAGCCAATAAAACTGCCAATTTCCCACTCATAAATTTTATAATGTATAGGCTGAGCTCACTCTGCTCCTATAAACATTAAGTTCTAAGAGATGGATTCACACAGCCTGCTAAGCATAGGTATTATCCAAGAATAGATATTTTATTATTTTACTTTATTCTTGGTGAGTGCAGCCAAAGCATAGGAACAAACTAATGAGAAGATACCATGAGATATGGGGTAAAAGAAAATATATTTGATATCTATTCCACCTGTTTTTGCAACTTATAAGTAAATAAGTGGATATTTCTGCCAATTTATTGGAAAATTTCACATAAATTACATGCATAATTCTTTTTGAATATCAATTGACTTGGCAGTCTTCATTTTTACACAAAGTTTCATTCTGAGACCTTTTGGAGAAAATGATGCTTCCATAAACAGGAAAACCTGAAAATCATTTTGTTACTGGTAAATATTAAACATGGGAAGCTGTCAGAGCCTGCTTTGCTCTAACTTCTCAAGACATCATTCCAAATTTGTCAAAAAGTCATTATTGCAACTGCCAAAGCAGAAAAGCCCAATCAGAAGCCTCTGGCAGCTCCCTCTGTCTCCTAAAGTTTTGACATCAAGACCTACATTAAAGTTGTCACCAAAAGAGAATGTTTAATTGATAGAAGAGGAAAATTAAGAAATTTATGGCAGGATAATCATTTGCGTTTCAATTTTAAAACCAGGTGAAATGAAATGAAGCTGAGTTTTTGACCTGCATCCATTCAAGGACTTCTCAAAAGTAGCTGTAAGCTAAGAAAAAAATGGTTTGCTTTGAACCACAGAGTTCAGACATGGTTTATAACATGCAAGACAGAGCAGATGCTCTGAGCAAACACTAACATTCCCATAATCCTCCACTCCCAGCCAGCCCCACTCCTTTTCCCTACAATGAGACATACGTGAGCAACTGAGCATTATCATTCCTTTTGCGCTTCAGCAGAACTGATTCTCTCCAGGCTGCAAAGGACCTCACGACGGGTTCCGATGATCCATTGATCACAATCTTATCTTCATCAGACCAAATTTCTAAGCCAATCAGTACGATGTAAATATTCAAAGCTTTGTAAAACTGTGGAGTGGATATGGAAGCAATCAGAAACTCAAACACAAGTAAACTTGAGACTCATTTCGAGACTAATAGGCAAATGACATTGGCCTGGAATAGTTTTGGGAATCAATAGAAGAGAATCTCTGTAGCCCAGGGTTGAACTGTGGAGTTCTTGGTGCTCTCTGAGATTGGTGGTTTGCTTGCTGATATTTAATCAGATAATAAAATGTCTGCAAGGAAACCACCAAGCTCACAGCACCAAAAACTCCCCAGTTTCAAGAATAGAAGAGGAGGAGGACTAAAGGGTGACTTCACCTACTGATGTTCCTGTTGCCACCCTATTCTAACTATCATCAACAGGGAACATGGTCAACAAGGCTAATAGGACAGAAGCAGTACAATACCTATTGTACTGCTCAGGCAGCACCAAAGACCCCCCATTTTGAGAAATACTAATAATTTATTAAGCAGAAGAAATAAATAAAATGATAAATAAGAACTAGGTGATTATTCTCTTTAATCAAGAAAATAGGAGGAAGAGGACTAAAGGGTGACTTCACCTACTGATGTTCCTGTTGTCTCCCTGATTCTAACAGAAGATGGTCAACAAGGCTAATAGGACAGAAGCAGTACAATATGAGTGGATCTCCTCCTAAGTGCCACATCCAACTCAAACTGGGTTCGTCTCTCTTGCTTTCTTCTCATGGATCATGTTCACAATAAAGTTAGTTTGGAATAGGCTTACTCTGTTCACCTCTTTCTAACTTTCAAGTTCAGAAGATTAACCAAAGCCCTGAAAGAATCCAGCTACAGAGATGTAGCACTGGTTGAATTCTTGCAACAGATTTGGCCTTGCATCCTCCCAACACAGTGGTTATATTCTCATAAGAGGCTTATTAACCTAGTTACTCAACTAACCCATTTTCTGGGATGGCCTTATATGCTGAATCACAAGGTGGCCAAATGACCCAACTTTGCTGTAGTCAAATCCGGAAAAGTTAAATTCGTGCAGAAATTCCTCTTACCAGATTTACATAGTTGATTATCTCAAATATTCTTGCCCTTACATCAGTGGTGTTGCCGCTGTACTTCCTGAACTACAGAAAAGACAAAAAAAATAATTAAAACATTTAGGAGGGAGGGATTGAAGGAGAGAGAAAAAGAACAGGTCAGGGAGAGGAAGAGACTTAAAAATCAGTGAATCTGCTAAGTCAGACAGCTCTCCTCCTGGTTGGAGAAAATTTTGGTCATCCTACTGAAATACTTTCCTAAATTGGATGTCATAGTTCCATGTTTAGAGAAGTATAAGATAAGCATTCTTCACTACACATCTTATTCTTCATGTGTTGTCAACTTGGATAAAAAATAGTTCAGGAATGTTTCAAAGAAACCCACAAAACCTGGGATAAAATAAATTCAGATGTGAATCCTGGGTGTCAACCTTGTAAAATAGTCCAGACAAGAAGCACACCCAGCAACGCCAGTTCTGGATGGTTGTAGTAAGTTTACATTAATGGGGAGGGGACTATGGCTCAGCAGTCAAAGACAGGAGGTTGTCAGCTAGAGAGCTGACAGCCCGATTTGGAGACCCAAGTGTTGCGCAATGGGTTGAGCTCTCCTTCTTGCCCCACCTCCTCTCCTCACCCAGCAGTTCTAGGGCATGCAAATGTGAGTAGATTAATAGGTACCACTTTGGTGGGAAGATAACAGTGTTCTGTGTGCCTTTGGCCACATTCTGGCCACATGACCATGGAAAAGGTCTACAGACAACACTGGCTCCCCCAGCCAAGAAATGGAGATGAGCGCCTTGCCCTAGAGTCAGTCACAGCTGTAGAGGGAAACCTTTACATTAACTAAATCCTGAAAATCCTGAAATCCCTCCCCTTCACTCCCCCTCCCCCTTTACAGTCCTAGAAACTATGGAGGGTCCCTTCTGATATGTTTTCCATGCTGCTCCCCCATTCCTTCTAGGTGCTCAGCTGCCTCTTATCTGACCATTGTTTAGTCTGTGAATCTTCCTGTTTCCCAAAGTCATTCCCATATAATATTTCCCAAGAAAACAATGTTTTTGTAAGTTATCTTTTCAGCCAACTTTCTCCAACTTTCTGCAAAGAAAGAAATGTGAAACTGTTTTGAAATCACAGCACTAACTAAGCAGTATCCGGAAGAAGGAGCACCGTTAAGCTGAATTTGTAACACATAAAGGAGTATTTGCACATTTGCAAACTCTGTGTGCTTTGATAGAAAATCACTGAATTCACAAAATTTCAGTTTATATTTCCACAGGGAAAGTTGTTTTATAGCACAAAAAGGAGTTTCCATTTTTGTAATAAATAACAAAAACAGAATAGTCACACTGCTGAGGAGGAAGAACCTGAATTTAAATGGCATCAGCCTGAAATCAATTTCCCTGAAAAGAGTTTGCATAAAATGTTCCCTTTTGCAATAGTACTAAATTGTACTGATATTTGAGAGTTCATGGGCTCCTTTTGAGCTCATGAACACAGTTTTATTTTGCAGGGGAAAATGTGCACATATTCAGAGTTATTTTACTGAAAATGCTGCATTGCTGCAAATGAGATTGGCTAAGTCAAATGGGGATCTTACTTCTCTATTAGCCAAAGGTTAATTTCTATTTGAGCTAGTGGTGTTGGAGAAATATATTTAATTTGAGTCATAGTATGAACATTAACAGTTATATATTATTTCAACACAATTAAAATTATTTTGAAATTTTATTTTGAAATAAATAAGAAAAGAAAGAAAAGAAAAGAAAAGCATCCAGATTTCCCCATCCACTGATAAATTCCTCATGAATTTTGCTCTGGATTTTAGAATGCTACATTGACCAAGTACAAGAGATGTATGTTGATTCTCTTTTACTCTTTTGTCGATTTCAAAATTTCATTTATGTTCTCCACATTCAACTTCCTGATCTTGGCATTTCTGGATAAAGTATAATTAAAATTTAGACAGAGTCCAGGAAGAACTAATGTGCAAATTAGAGTATAGTGAAATTTCAAATGTCTCTTCATTTTGTAAATATTGGTTGAGTGCAATAAAAATAAAATAATTATCACAGTATATTTTAATGTACATGTTAAGATACAATCCAACTAGAATGTTATGTTTGGTAAGGCCTTCAAAAATGTCCACATAAAAAAAGACAGAAACAAAATGTTGTGCTTAATGCAGAAAGAAAATGGAATGATATCCAAAATACCTACCATTAAATTGTCCGCAACTACGTAAAGCTCAACATATTTTGGGGTTTCCAAGTATTCTTTTTTCTAAACAGAACAATAAACAAAAGACTGTTTAGACATGTTGCTCTCTGAGGCCAACAGGCATATTGAGTCATCAGATAATCAGAAAACTCCTTGTTATACTCCCTGGTCAACGTCCTTGAAGTTGCAGAAATATTGGTTTTTGAAGAAGATATTTAGAGAGAGAGAGCTTGTTAAAACTTTAATGCCTAGAGCAGGAGTAGGCAACCTTGGCTCTTTCATGACTCGTGGACTTCAACTCCCAGAATTCCTGAGCCAGCATGGCTCAGCTTGGAAACCTCTCCCTTTCCCCTCAGCATAGCTGGCTCAGGAATTCTGGGCGTTGAAGTCCACGAGTCATAAAAGAGCCAAGGTTGCCTACCCCTGGCCTAGAGAATGTGTGAGCGTGTATTACTTGCTTCTTCCCCTTATTTTTTTTCTGTATGGTGGAAAAACATGTATTCATACTACATAAGAGGTCAGAGGGCTCCAGTGTTGGGTCCAAGATTGCCAATTCCAGAGTGCAATTTCTCTCCTTGCTCTCTGACAGCCACTTTCTTAACTCTGCTGCACAAGATCCAGTTTGAATGAAATGACTATGACCTGACATTGAGACTAGAACATTCAAAGGGTGATAATAGAATAATGGACCACTTAAAAACACTACATATAACCACAACTTGCTGAGGATAAAGAATGCCCAATGGCCAGAAGCACTGAAGACAAAAATTAAGCCAGTGAGTGAGCAGCAGAGTTTGGTGTCTGCATCTGCATTTTGTTATTCCATTGTAATAAGAACTCTTGTTTAAGTCTATCACATTTTAACAAAAGAAGTTGAGGTTTTCAACTTCTGCATATGTTTCAGCCAGTTTCAACCTCTGTCATCAAAAGGAAGGAAGGAACTGTGATTTTAGATGTAATGTTTTGTCTTTGAATTTTTCTGCCTCCAGTAATGGAGGAAAGCATTGGGAGTATGAGGGTCATCTGTGACCAGATTCAATTGGTCAGTTTTGATTCAATCCTTGCTTCAATCCAACTTAGTGATTCAAATCAAATTGGAAAATTGAGTCATGATTATGTTTATTAGGTCTTATTAGACATCTCAAAACACTTTGATTTAATATTTTAAACCAGTTTCTCCCTCTATCCCAAGTCCCCTATGCATGCATAAAAGAGGCATTGATCATTTGATTAAATTTTCTAGACTAATTCAGAAAGTTGAGATGATTTAGTGATTCAGTTGAAACCATTTTGAATCAAATCTCCAAACTAAGTTTGTGTGACCATAGAAAACTATATAAATCTGGAATATGTATTTTCTGTTCAGTGAGTCTCCATATTTTCTTTTACAGCATGGCTGAAATAGAATTTTAGAAATGGGGGTTCCTCTTCTATGATTTTTTTCTAAGCAATCCCAGAGAATTTCTCTTTTACTTTACCATTTAGAAACAAATAAATGTATCCCTGTTCTCAAATCATGTTATGTACTTGAGGGTTTAATATGAGACTTACTTCTTCAGGAGTAACGAATATCTTAGCGGTCTTTTTGGTGGGCTCATCTGCTTTCCAAGTAGAGTGGGTTACTCCACAGATTTTGGGGGTCTCATCCTCTTTTTCCAGACTTTCATATTTAAAGACTGCATGTGCTTCACTGTCAGAAAGCTTCAAGGGTTCAATAAGGTACATCTCACCTTGATGCTTGAAATACCCACTGTAAAAACAATTATAGGCACTTTTTGAAAAGGGTAATCGAGATGGATAATTAATAGAAGAGAATATTTGTAGTTCAGGTCTGAACTGCACTGATGATGTTAGCTGGTTGGGTAATGAAATGTCTGCAAGAAAACAACTATTTTCAGAGAGCACCGAAGACCCCTCGGTGGATAACCAATTTTTAACTAATCAAGTCAACAGCTCTTGTAGTTTTGAATCCCTCCTTGAAACTCACTGAAATTTTAATTTTCTTTCCTCAGCACTCATATCGCTTTCTCTTGCTTCTCAAAGATACAATAAGATATACAAGAGATTGCACATTCTCAGCACAAACATGAAATATCTGTACAATATTTGTATGGAGCTAGTTTGGCATGGAATCCAATGCTCTATATTTCCCGGGGCTTAAAAAAAGCAGAGAAAGTTTCTAGCTATGGAAGTGTAAGGCTAAACTTGTTTGAAAGACAATAAAACTTTATTGTCATAAGAGTGAAATACTTTATGTCAGATAGATAGATAGATAGACAGACAGACAGACAGACAGACAGACAGACAGACAGACAGACAGACAGACAGACAGACAGACAGACAGACAGACAGACAGACAGACTCCTCTTGTACAGTTAATCAATCAGTCTTTATTTGGTCATAGACCAACAGATAATACACAAAAGTCACACAATTAGGATAAAAAAGGAAAAATGTAATTGTTCTAAAATATTTAAAAAGTATTAGAGGATATACTGTGATGTACTGTGCAAACTATAGAACAGTATTTGGCTGTGATCAAGGAAATAAAATCAGATTGATCTGATAATAACAACTTAAGAATCAGAATCACCAGGATATTTAATAGAGATTGGAAATAATAATTCTTGACAGGCAACTGCATGGAGAAGGCAATGGAGTGAATAACAGTGCGGAATAACAGGGACCTGGAGGCTGAAACATATGATGAATGGTTGCATGAATTGGGTACTAATGAAGAGAAGGACTAAGGCTGACATGATAACTTTTCCAATATTTAAGGGGCTGTCAAAAAAAAAGAGGGGGACAACATATACCCCAAAGCATCTGAGGCCAAGACAAGTAATGAATGGAAACTTATCAAAAAAAGGTTAAACCTAGAACTAAGAATTTTTTTTATGAAAGTGAGAGCAATTAACCAGTGGAATGGTTTGCCTTAGGAAATTGTGGGTGCTCCATCACTGGAGGCTTTTAAGAAGAGATTGGACAGCCATTTGTCCAGAATAGTATAGGGTCTCTTACTTGAGCAGGAAATTGGGCTAGAAGACCTCAAGTTCCCTTCCAACCCTGTTATTCTGTCATCCTGTTATTCTGTTGGTTATACTTCATCATTTAAGTTATGTTACCTTCCATCATTTCAATTATTTCTCTACCACATGGATACAGTCTCTGTTCAAAGGGGATCTTTTGGTGTCTTCTTTCAGTAACGGCTGTCAGGAGGACATTGAATCTGACTAATGATAATCTGGCCCTTCTAAATTTGGAATCTTTATATGGCTAAGATATCTAGCTGGTTAGAAAAAGTGTGCAGAATGGCTCAAGAAGGTTTTCTGGTAGAACTGAAAATCTGCTTACCTCTTCCTGTACACTTTCTAGCAAGATGCACAATCTGAAACCTACTTATCTTCTTTGCCTGTAACTCACCTCCTATATACAAAGAGGACATGGGCTTTGAAGCTCCTCTAGAGAGAGACCTGATTTAGCTCCCTACTGTCTCTTAAGCAGCAGCTCTTCTTGATTTCAAATAAAGTCTGCATATGTCTTGGATCAAACCCAAGTAATTTGAATGAAAGAAATTTATTGTCTATACTTTAATTACAACAACTACAAAAGCAGTAATAATATTTTCACTTTTAATAAAATAAAATAAATAGATGATGAGGCACTATCTTACTTCAAGCCATCACATGCACTGATGATTGCAATTGAGTCAATATCATTCTGGATGTGTCCATGATAATAGCAGTGATCCTGTATGGAGGCAAGAAGACAACACTGGTTAAATATTGTTTGTGGTGTGATTTGATGAGCAGAAGCACAGATCCAATGTATTCCACCACATCAATGAAATAAAGAGTAAGACAGCAACTAGTCCAGAATGTTTTGATTGAGGGGGACAGAAAACCTGCTTAGTATTGATTGTTCAAAATGAACATAGGATAAACACAAGTCTCTATAAAAGTAAGCCGCACTGCAGGGG
Organism: Azemiops feae; assembly: GCA_023970755.1. NCBI lineage: Eukaryota > Metazoa > Chordata > Lepidosauria > Squamata > Viperidae > Azemiops > Azemiops feae. The sequence goes on along the minus strand of JALGBA010000475.1, from coordinate 2,197,208 downwards.
GAGCCCCATTGATGGCACAAAGCTAAGAACTTTTGGGAAGACAATCAACACACAAAAAATAAAATGTTCTGTTGAAGTTACAAGCCCTTTTCTTGACTGTGGAGATTCTCAGTCACTCAGGTCATAGTTGTCTGAAAAGTGCTGTTTTTTTATAAAAGGCAACTGGACTGCTTTTTCCCTGAGGAAGAAGAACAAAACATTGCATTTCTCATCACAACTGATGGGAGTTTCTTGGATGAGAAATGAAACATTTTGTTCTTCTTCCTCAAGGAAGAAACAGTCCAGTTGCCTTTTGAAAAAAAGAAATTTTGAGAAGTCCTTTTCTCTAGCAACCTTGTCTTCTTGGAGGTCAACTCTACTACTGCAACACTGGATTTGCTGAATAAAGTCTCAGACTTGCTGATTGTCCTATGTTCTGAAATCTTATTATAACATAGGGAAAAAAATCCACATTTACTAATCATTAACAATTAATCATTATTTCCTTGAGCCCACACAATGAAAGCTTTCAGAAACACATCACAGATATAAGATGCTTATATAACCTGTAAGACTCCAACTGGTGTTGAATTTGGTTCCTAGATCTTCTCGAAGCAGGACCCATGTAGACACCCAAATCAGCAGATTTCTTTACACATTAAGTAGGAGCAGCTTGTATGACCTTTGAAGATGCTAATCCAGGAGTAGGCAATTTTTGGAGACAGAGGATGCACTGGGGAGGGGGCCAAGGGCCTAAGGAAGCATGTTAGTGCTGTGGCATTGTAACAGGTTCTGATCCATTTAACTATGGGGAACATAGAATAGATTTCTGTATTCCATAGAAGCAAAGTGAATTCTTCTCACTTTTGGTGTTCCAAACAAATGATTTTGCAGGTATCACAGTAATCTGGTTTAAAAAGCAAAGTAGATCCTATAAACCTGATGTTCTAATAATAAACCTATTTGTGGGAATCACTCCCCAAAATGTTTGCTTTTAATCAGTAGGAAATAACTGGTCAATTGAAATATTGCCCTATTAATTCAATAAGTGGAACAGAATAAGTTTTAACAATGCCATACATCCTTATACAGTACATGCTCAATATAAGACAATTCATGCATATACAGTCCTTCTTGTTTGAATAGCCTGGTCTGGTATATGCATATTTGGAATGTTGTACGCAAATATTCTTCTCAATTTATTTCATAAAAGTAAGATGGTCTGGATATTACCTCAACTGGAGGGCTTGTTGTAATTTCTCTGCCATCAGGGGAATAATGGGTCTCACTGTAATCTTTCGAAAAAAGTCTTCTGGAAAGAATGCAAAGAAGACATTATTTAGCCAGGAATTAAATAGGAACAGAGATGATTGCATAATAAGTCTACAACTATTGTTTAATGGCATTTTAAGGATTTTGCTTGGTATCAAAGGAAAGGAACAGGTATTTCAATCTCATGAGGATGGCCTTTTAAGCGGAAGACAGAACATCCTGGATTCACGTTAGCAAAGAGATTTTCACCAAGGAAGCTATGCAATTCTCTTCATCAAGGCTCAAAAGTGGCAAGATTTACTAGGAAAAAACATTTTGTATTGTCTTTTCTTTGATTCTTCTGATATATGCAACAATCAGATGAAGCTGCTAAGTCTACAAAGGAGAGCAGTGTAGTTCTCCTTTTGCTTTATGAAGCAACCTCCAGGGAAAAGGTGCCTTGAACCTTCATTTAGAAGCAACTCTCTTGAAGTTCCAAAACAATAATACTGGATCACTTTCTACTCCTGGTGTGACATCCATGCTGTTCTCTTGGCATTGCCTCCTTTGTTTCCAGACTAGGCATAGCCCTGGTATTCCTTGCTAGTCTCCCATTTCTAGCCCTGCTTTGCTTCGAAGTCCAAACATGGTCATCCAGATGCTATCCTTGAAGTTCTACAAAGCCTTTATATTTGAAAAGGAGAAAAGTGGAGCACTAGAATTTCTAAGGTACACATCATCTAATTTAACATACAATATCTCCAATAATATAAGATAAAGTAACACATACACACAAACACACATAGGGCAGTTTCTTTGCATCTTATACTTAATAATAAAGGCAATATATATTTAGAGGGCACATATAACATGGTCAATACAAAAATACATTCTAAAATCAAAGCCATGAAGTGATTCCCACTATGTATCAGGGTCTTAAAGTTATTATTAAATTGCATAAAGTGCAGTGGCTGCCACACTATTTTCAACCATGATGTGACATTAACTGGTTTTAGAGCAATGAAAATGACACACTTTCTCTTAGGGGTGTTAGTAATTTATTTACATGTGATAAATCCAACCTAGAACTAAAAGAGAACAATCAGTGGAATGGCTTGCTTCTAGAAGCTGAGGTTGCTCCATCACTGGAGGTTTTTAAGAAGAGATTGAACAGCCAATTTACTAGAATGGTATAGGGTCTCCTCAATGGTGGGATTCAAATATGTGAACAACCAGTTCTCTGTGTGGATGTCACTTCCGGAAGTCCATTCTGGGCCTGGGCAACAAAAAATTAGCTATTGATTCTGCTGAACTGGTGCGAACCAGCTGAATCCCACCACTGAGTCTCCTGCTTAAGCAGAGGGTTGGACTAGAAGATTTCCAAGGTCCCTTCCAACTCTGTTATTCTGTTCTGCTAAAAAGTAATCTCAGTCCATTTCTATTTCTCATATTGAAACAAAGCTGTTAATAAAAATGCTAAGACCTGGCTAGATGAGTCAGTGAAAGACCAAAAGCTTGTTCCAATGGTTAGTTATTATGCAGATATAAGCCAGGTGGCAAATCTATTTATTACTACTCTTAATTTACAGTTCAAATGGTGCACCATTGAGAAGACTGACATAACATTCATAACAAAAAAAACCAGGATGTGTTGAAATCTGGGCCTGTTTAGGTCAAGTTTGTTTAGGTTTAGGTTACCCCTTTCAGGCCTTAAGAGTGCATGACATTTCATGCCTTTCATGCTTCAACATGTAAACTCTGATATAAATTGAGCAGCAATATTGAGCTCTTAGGAAACAATATACAGATTGATGGGGTGTCTGTGGAGCAGCATGAATGTGTAAGCAACCATTTTTAAATATCTGTAATATTTCATACATACCCTTGTAAATCAAGGGATATAAATTTATGAGCTTTTAGTCGTCCAACTTTATTTAGAATTGTTAGGGTCAAACAGAGTAGCATTGAAAGCAGGAATAAAAAATTCTCAGTTCTCGACTAAGACATAATTAACATGTTCAATGACCATATCTACATGACCTATAAAGTAACATTTAATTTAATTTTAATTTCCCAAACAAAGCAATACAATTATTATTTTTGTAGAATTATGCCCAAGAATATACATTTTCCACATTGTCCTAGTAAAGTTAAGAGAACTTCTGAGTTAACATACTTATTTTTTTCTAGGTGAAGGATCACTGGCTCTCCATTTGCTTTAAATTCATATTTCATGGTATCTTCATACTTGGTCTGAAATACAAAGAGTTCAGTGTTTATTGTGGTTTTTTTTTAAAAAGTGTTCCCTCTTAACAACTCTACACCTTTTTCAAATGAAAAGCCATAGCCAATTCATTTATCAGATGTGGAGTGTTTTATCTGATACTTGAAAGGCACTGTAAAATCTTCTTAAATTAAATAATAACTTTATGTCAAGTGCAAGTGACCAGATTCATATGTATGCAGTTCAAACTAACTACTTTATTGTATTCTGCTTAGATTACAGGAATCTCCCTGGAGTGCTTGCCTTCCCTTGGAACAGATAGATAAGATTCCATGGGATTTCAGGGTGTGAGGTGTAAGTCCTGGATCTTTTGCAACTCTACAAAGATGCAAAACTATTTCCCTAATTGATACCTCCTCCCTTTATGACTGGGCATTTCCAAAGACTTTATTAGTTATAGTAACCTATTAGCATTAGGAAATATTAATGTTCTAAGTCTCCTCAATTATGTGTGAACTGGGCAGCCATATAAATTGTGAAATAGATTTTCGGAATTGTACAGTTTTATGAGACTTATCTTATCTCATATTTCTTTGCAGCTCTCTATATTAATCCATCTGTGGAGATATTATTTAAAGTTTTAAGGCCTCTAAGGGCTGGACAATAAAAACAGTGAGAATTTCATGTAAATCTGTCCTTAGCAAAATTTTGAAAGTAGCAGAGTTTAATTTTTACTTTGCTTCATTTGAATCTCGAACAAAACTCAGGGTCAGATTCATCAGTAAATAAGTTGATGAAATGGAAAAAAAAAATTCTTACTTTTTGCTCATGCTGCTGAACTCCTCCTATGGACAATGCAGGGACTTTTTGTGGATACACTATTTCATAATCTTTAACCTTCCTGGATTTCAGGATTGTAGAGCTCCCTTCATGAGGGAAAGAAAGAAAGAAAGAAAGAAAGAAAGAAAGAAAGAAAGAAAGAAAGAAAGAAAGAAAGAAAGAAAGAAAGAAAGAAAGAAAGAAAGAAAGAAAGAAAGAAAGAAAGAAAGAAAGAAAGAGTCATTTTCTATGTTATTCTACCATTTTCACATCTACAACACAATTTGTTATTCAGTGATGCAGAATGGAATCTTTTTCTAGTGGAACACAGCACAGAAATACAGATTTTCTTTGGGTATACAATTTGCTGAATGATGTTGGGGACTGGAGACTGGAGACATTTCTTTTGGCAGGTGCAAAAAAAAAGATTTTGAAGCTTGAATAATCAGAAAAATAAATAAATAAATCTCAACCAATGTGCATATTTGTGCACTGAGTGATAAGGATAACAGGAGAAACTTTAAATCACAATAGTCTGATTCACATAATTCAATAAATCAAACTTAGGCAAACATAGCTTGTTATGCAAACAAGCTAACTACATGACTATCACCACGTAATTATCAGAAGCAGATTCAATTCAGGAATCCTTGTCCTCCAGTAAATGTTACAATTGGGAGACTGACAAAGAGATTTATTTATTTACTTTTTAATCCAATCTTTCTATCATGTTGTGAACATCTAACTAATCCCTCACTATAAAAAAGTGCAACAATAAAATGCTTATAATTGTAAATGGAAACAAAACAATAAATCTGTTGGGTGCAATAGTCTTTTAGCAGTAAGAATCTGAACAAGGAAACCAAAGAGAACATCTTACCTTGATATGGAAAAACTGCTAAGCATATAATTACCAAGAGAACTTGGATCATTTTGGAGGCTGGATTTGGCTGGAAGACAGGCAATCTCTTCCTGCTTTCAAGCCAACCTGAGCTCTTCCTCTGTTGACTATGAGAAGCAAGTTGAGTCCTTCAGCTTCATTCATGCCCTTATATGAGAAGGTATTTGCTAAAGGATTTGCACAATTTCTAAGTTGTAACAATACTACTGGAGGGCAGGTTTCCAGCTGGCTTAGTATCAACAGTGATATCTGGAAGGGTTCTTTGAAGACATCCCCCAAAGTAAAAGCCCAAAGGAGGGGATTAATTGGTCACAGCAGATCTCTCCCTGGCCTGCGTGTTAATACAATTAAATTTAGGTGCTCTTGTGCATGGGATTTTAAATGCCAAGGAGACATACTTTTTGTAATAAGTGAGTAAGAGGCACTTTTTGAACAATCTAGCATCCTTTCAATATTGCTAGCATTTAGTGCTTGTTGCTAATCAAGAAGCTGAATGAAAAATGTATTGAAAAATGATGTTATTGTGGGAAAGACCGAATCCATGTCAAAGGATCTCTGATTTCATTACAAGAAAATAAAACCTTTATGCCATAATAGATCACTCAGTTTTTAAGAGACCCTGGGAACCTTTGGAAAACACTTCCACAAGCCCCTCCATTTTCTGAAACAGAAGATTTATGTGCTGGTGGTGCAAATTTCAGCTGCCATTACATGCATTCAAAGTGAGAATAATCATCAGAATGGCTTGCCATCAGTGTCTGTAGCTGCTATAGCACTGGAGGTTTTTAAGAAGAGATTGGACAGCCATTCTCTCCAAAATGATATAAGGTCTCCTGCTTGGACAGGATGTTGAACTAGAAGACATCCAAGAATACATTCTTTAATCTAAGGGCTTTTGAATGGGAACTATAAGATGGACCACAGACAAAGGGGAAGAACGTTCTCTTCATTTAGAAACAAGAAGGTATGTGAGCCTTTGGAACTATCTCTGGTGGCCAACTTGTTTTCGTTCAGAACTTCTGCCCTTACCATCACCAGCAGTCCTGTCTTGCAATGACACCAAACTAATTAAAATTGCAAAAACTGTTAGCAGAAGAGATATAAAAGAAGCCTCAAGCCACATCTTGTGCTGAATTTAACCTTTTCTGTTTGGGAGGAGGATAAATGATAAACTAGTATTACTATATATGTATGCCTCTGCAAATATATGCCTGCTTTTAAGGTTTTTTTTTAATCTTAATTTAATGCAAGTCTGATCTAGAATCTCTTAATTCTTCTATCGTAATAGGAAAAATGAGGAAAAGCTTTCCCACTCATTGCCTTCTTAATAATGACTTATCCAATGACCTTTGTTGATGTGAGAACTTGGTTATGTTTTAGAATGATCAAAGAAAGAAGAGATTAAAAACTCCAGAATTCCAGGATTGAGGTCATTCCTCATAGCTGCTACTCAGCTGAACAACCTCAACCTGTCCCAAATTAATTTGTCTCTCTATATCTCTATATTTTACTTCTGAAGAACAGATCATCATTCAGAAGTCAGTAGACAAGGCAACTTCTAGATTATCACATATTTGTCCCTTGTAATAATTATTGTTCATTTCCAGGAGACTCAGATTAATTCTTTCTAAATTATTATTGTCTGACCAATGTATTTTCTTTTATATGAATGTGGCCCCATTTTACTTTACTGCTTGTAAAATATGTTGTTCTTTGATTACATCCATTTAATGATTATAATATTTAATTTAATTAACATTTAATTTGCCATAGCTAGAATATTTTTTTATTTTTATGTATTGCTCAATTACTGTAAGAAAGCTTATTGACTGACTAATAATAATTATAAGATAATTACTCCATAAGACAATTCTCTGCGTAAATTATTTTTAGTTGTTCACCACAATATGTGGAAAATAGATTTCTGACACTTGTATCTGACACATTCCTTTTTCTAAGTTTATTTCCAATTCTTTCTTTAACTCAGTCCTAATAATTTTTTCCCCCCATCTCTTCTTCCAGATTCTGGGGACTGCTAAACGTTAGGATTCCCCATCTGTTCTCTTCCTCCGTATGCTGCCTCATTTGTTAAAATCATCATTATCTATTTTTTCTTCTATTCCATTATGAAAAGAAAAGCTATATCTGTAACTTCTGTGAGGGGAATTCATTAGTGTTAGTCAAAGAAATTGCTGAGACTTTTTTTCTACCTGTTTTTTATTCAAATGTGTGAAAGGAAATTTATCTTAGAAATACTTTCAAAGGAGAAATCTATCTTGCATTTCGTGTGCAAGGGCTGTGTAGAAGTATTGTGTATTCTGGTGCTCTGTTCATATTTTGCAATCTTCTAAAATAAAGAGTAAAGTTTGGGAGAGAGAAAAGATATAGAAAGGGAAAAAAAGGAAGACTCATTACCCAATGCTCAATTCCATTTTCCGATTTCAGATACCTGAAGATTTGTGCTACATACCCTTTTCTGTTTTACTGTCCTTGTTTTATTTTCCTATATTTTCAGTTTTTAATTTGCAAACTCTCCAGGGAACTCCAGTTATTGTGTAGTTTAAAGTATAAGAAAAATGATACCAGAAAACATTAATGTTCCTGATACAATTCACTCACTGACACCTCTATTTAATCTGCATATTTTTAGCCTCCCAAACAGCAGAAATTCTGTTATTACCATTTTTTAAAGAGAAAAGGACAAATTCTAGTTTTCATCAGAGGAAATGAAAAAAAAATGCATACATATGCATACAAATAAAATACATATCCTATACCACATGATATAGGAGTTAAAATGTACAAAATTAAATTGTTTTTCAAATAGTAAATTGTAGAGTTTATATGTGATATTAAAGGTGGAAAAAAATCTGAAGTGATTTACATTGGATTGATTTTTTTACATCTGAAAAACCTGGCATTTTAATAGGCATGTGTAGACTTTTTATATCCGCTGTATTTCTATTCTTTATTAAATATCCTGGTCATTCTGATTTGTTTTAGCTCAAGATGTTATTATCAGATCAGTCTGATTTTATTTCCTTGACCACAGCCAACTACTATTCTATAGTTTGTACAGTACACCAATAATAAATAAATAAATAAATATTTTATTTAATTATACTTTTCCTTTTTTCCCCCTACTTACTTGTGACTTTTATCGTTTATTTCCTGGTCCTTTGTCTTAGGCTAGTAATTATTAGGAACTAAATCAAATGATATTGTCTTGGTCAAAGACAAGAAACATAAACAGAAAAATCATCAATATAATTTAAGAAAATTGCTGCAATTGAGAATCTCTATTATTATATTTATCTACCACTTTTTCTCCAGGGACCTTAAGGTGGTATATATGGATCACCTCTCATTTTCTATGCACAGTCCCAATCTTGTGAGTTAGGCTGGGCTGAGAAAAGTAATTGTCCAAAGTCAGCCAGTGAGGTGCAAGGTAACTGGAGACTTAAACATGGGTATCTTGGACTCAATGTTTATGTGGGTACTGACTTTGCAGGTTGCTGACCAAAAGCCCTCCTGAGTCACAGCACCAACAGACAAGAAGGGAAAACAAGGCTTCATTTGTCACTTACAAGCTGTCAGTAAAAAGCTAAAAGCTTCTGTGAGTTCCCACCTGGACAAGAGGATGATACTTTACTGTACTTGAGAAGAAGTGGCTCCTTGCCATTTAAATATTCATGTAAATATTCCATAACTGGCAGCAGTCATATTTAATACACTTATAGCATTGTTGCACTATGATTAAAATCTTATTTTTCTTGGAAAGTAGGCATCAAAGAAAGAAGGGCCAGATTAAAGTCTTTGGAACCATGACCTGTCCTTGGAGACCTCTGAATATCAGCATTGTCCACAATGTGCAGTTCCCATTATATAATTATAGACCTATTGTCAGGAGCAAATAACTGAGAGCAATCATAGAATATAGAATTATACTGTTGAAAGAGACCTTGGAGGTCTAATTCTAATTCTAATTCATAGAAAACCTGAGAATTTCCCTTACCTATTGAGGCATCTCATTAATGATTTTTGCCCATAAACAGGGTGAGGAATTTGGAGAGGTTATTTAGAAGAAGAGTCACCCAATGAAATTCCAACCTGGAAGAATTAAAACAGAAAAAAAATCAGTTTTTTTTACAGAATATACAATTCATTTTTGAATTTGCCACTTTGAGAGGTGGCACTGACTACTAGCTTGACTGGCTTCATAGAACATAGAATCATAAGGCTGGAAGGACCTCGGAAGTCAGCAAGTCCAACCTCCTGCTCAAAGTAGGAGACTGTCAAATGGCTGTCCAATCTATTTTTGAAAGTCTCCAGTGATGGAGCACAGACAATTCTATTCTATTGATTAATTGTTCTTACTGTCTTATTTCTAGATTGGATCTCCCTTCTGCTCTGTGATACTGGAAGACAATTATCATGTCTCTCTTAACCCTTCTCTTCAATAGGCTAGACACACAGAGCTCCCAAAACTTTTTTTTTTTCAGAAAAGAGTTGGACTAATTCATGGATGTCATAGAGTTCAAAGGTTGTTAGCCTTGAAGGCAGAAGGACTATGTCTGAAAGCTGTCTGCTGGGAGACCAAAGGGTTTCTTGTGCAGTTGGTTGATTATAATGAGAATAAGAGTGCTGGATTATATGGGCCAGCGGTCCAATCCAGTGTATGTTCTTAATTATATATCCTTTTGTTCCTGAGAGGTATGTAAAGAGTGATACTCAGATATGTAAAAATATTGTTTTCAGACCTATTTCTTCAAAATCTATTTCTTTTGAAATAAATACATTGCTGTTTGGCAATTATTTGTGTTACTACCTCAAAAACATTCATTTCTGAACTTTGAGGTTGTCTACCTCCCATGTTGCCCACTTATTTCAAAAGAGAAGACAACCTTCATTTACAGCAGTGGCTCAAATGACAGTGTAGGAAGAAAACAGCTCTTAGCTCTTCAGCCTTATGAATGGCCTTGTCCATATGGCCTTACCTGACACTCTCCATTTTGCGTGTACAAAACTTTCACATGCTTTGTGATGGCATTTCACTGGCCTTCCTTATTATGGCATCACATATCAAATCTCCATTCTGTTTATCATAATGATCTTTTGATCTCATCAGTAGCTTTGAAAGAATTAAGAGTTCCAGTAAAGGAGATGGTCCTAATCCTTGAAAAACAAGTAAAAAAAAATCTAGCACGTAAATCACATCCGTGTCAAGAAATTTTAATAATAAATATACACTCTGACATTTAGACTTTCTCATGGCAGGGATTAGGAAATAATAAAAAAACATATACCCTAACATTACTGCAAAGGAAACTGTTTGGCAAAATGAAGACACTAAAACCCTAATTGATATTGCACTGCTGACCTCTATCCAAGGTGACGGATTTTTCGACTGTGGCATTGGATGGCATCTTACAGTTTTATCTAATGTCACAGCTTCTGTTCAAAAAATAATAATCCTAAACTTTACAGCATCACCAAACTCATTTCAAGATACTAGTGTTTTTATTTCAATAATTTTTATTTCAAAAGTTAGTGTTCTTCAGAGAGATCTTCAGATTTCAGGGTTGTTGTTTTTTTTTAAAAAAAGGATGTTCTTTGCTTTGAATTCTAAATTCACGGGAACCCTTCTTATCTTTGGAACTAGCAAGCAACCTGTTGCCAACTATTGTCCATCTTCCATGCTCTTTGTGGGGTTATTCTTGAAGACTTTTGGGAAGCTACACTTGGTCCAGGATGCAGTGGCATGAATAGTTTTGGAGAGTCCTTGGGTGGCACATGTAACACCTCTGTTACATGAGCTTCACTGGCTGCCAACCTGCTTATGGGTGTAATTCATATATTTTTTCCCCTGCAGAATTTGAGTGGTTTAGGGACAGCAATTTACCAAACCAAGACTTGTAGGATCAGCTGATCAGTAGGAAACCGGTCATGAGATTCTTTCTACCATTAATGGGCAGCAATCAGGTAATTTGATTTTTGCTATGCAGCTGATTAATGGCATAACTGAGAATATATCATCAGTTTCTGAGTGGCAATGGCAATAAGAAACTCATGATATTCAAGGGATGATTGGGAAGCTGGAGGAAGATTTATCATTGCTACTTCTCGAGTTTGGTGGAGAGATGACAAGAAAGAAACTAAGGTCTATGCCAATATGACTTTTGCATATATGAAGCTGAGCAAAGGTACCCTTGTGAACATGAGACCAACCTCTGTAGCTTCCAACTTCCAATCCAGCAAGCCATGTGGTCTTCAGAGGAGAAAGTTCTCTATCCATGCGGTATGTGTAAGGATTGCCAGGCAGTTGCCATTGAGAGGAGGCAGTATAGCATAGCAACTAAGGTGCTGCGCTTAGATTGGGGTGATCCAACTTTCAGCTTATCCCCAAGCATGAATCACTTTTAGCTTTATTAAATGCATTTTAACTCTAGTTTATGAAGATCATTTTCAAAAACAGATGTTGATTTTTTTTCCCAGTTTTCATGATTTTCATGAACTTTTAAGGCCCAGGGTGACAAACAAGTACAGTTTTTCACTAATCTCTGGGACAGATTCATGTTTCAGAGGGGGGAAAAAATCATGAAGGATTTCTTATTTTGTCTTAAGCTTTCATTACTGTTTTTAGGCTTTTTCTTCTTGCCGGTGGTGGATCAAGTTTGGGTGGTCTGTAGCTGCACTGAACATTTGAGAAGAACCACGTAGAGTGAGCAATAGGACAAAGTTGACGTGGGAGAAGAGAAGGCTGACCCAGAGATCAAATGAATCGCCAGTCTGAAATTTCTCTGCCCCCCAAAAGCAACCTAAGTCCAGCTTCCCCTTGAAGTCCATTTGCTCTTACCTGGTGCCAATTTGCATTGACCGTTAGTAGATCAAATTCTTATAAAAAGATTGTGCGGAATAAACTATCCTGCCTCCTGGTTTCTTGAGCCTGACAGTTAGTAAACTATGTGAACATAGGGGTAATGGCTTTTTCAGTTCCAATATAGATTTGGATACATGATGTAGAGGAGAGAGTTTTTAAGCCTTTTTTTAAGAATTATACTCCAGGGATCATGCGGTTCCCCATTAAGATGGTAGGAAAATGTGCTGCTGAATTTTCAGCAGCACAATATGTGGTGTTCTAGAAACTGCATAAAAGGGAGGTCCAGGGACCATATATAGCCTTGGGAAACAAGTTGTCCACTCCTGTTCCTAGCTAATAAATTATATAATTCAACATGCTATATTTGCAAAGACCCTCTGACCATTGAGAAAAACCTTGTTTTAAAGAGATCCAGGAAACTAAAGAAATGACATAGCCTGCAGATTGAAGAACAATCAAAGGCTAGAGTTCAGATTGATCTATTTTAACTCTGGAGGACATTGAGGGTTTTCTCTGGATCAATGCCTCATTGCAGGGTGCAACAGGCTCCCATTGTACCTGCTGGACCAATGTAAGATCAAATAAATCTGGTTCTCAGAGCAGGAGAGACATACAGAAATTCTATCAAAATATAGATGACTTTTTTCTCCACTAGCTATTATAAGTGGATCAATCCTTGTCCCAACCTATGGTATCCTCCCTTCATGACCTTAGATCACTGAGTTCATACATATCTAGGGAATTATTTTCTGGCTTTAGTGTCAGTTATAATGTATCGATATGCCAGATTGGTTTAAGCATATAAATGGTCCCATCACTGTTCCTCACATTCTTGCCTTTGATTGCAAAAGCAGTCCCTGGGATGCAAGAGAGACATTATATGAAGCAGCCTGGGAGAACTTATCAAGCAGCAAGCAATGTATGTCCTTTGCATACTGAGAATGCACAGTTGTGGGCTGATATGGATAAATATGTTGCAAGGTGACAATCTCTGTCAGTATATGCAAGCTTTTACAAAGCATCCCAAGGAGAAAAGATGTGCCATCAACAATGCGGCATCAATAAATCAAGAACAAAGTTCTATCAGATCACCTTGGAATCTTGTCTGATATTGAATATGATATACTCCGTGGATTATGAATCCATGAATCCATGGAGTAATAGAATGAGATTTTGACCTGGGAAAGCTAATGGTTAATTTGGGAATTTAGTATTTAATTTAATAATTTGAGAAAGCCAAAAAAGCTGGTTAAAGAACTGTTGCAGGATTTGCATTCGGCTAGTTGAAAGAAAAGAAAGACTATGAGTAACATGATAGCAGTATTCCAGTATTTGAGGGGCTGCCACAAAGAGGAGGGTGTCAATTTATTTTCCAAAGCACCAGAGGGCAGGACAAGAAACAATGGATAGAAACTAATCAAGGAGAGAAGCAACCTGGAATTAAGGAGAAATTTCCTAACAGCGAGAACAATTAACCAGTGGAACAGCTTGCCTCAGAAGTTGTGGGTGTTCTATCATTGGAGGTTTTTAAGAAGAGATTGGACAGCCACTTGTCTGAAATGGTATAGGGTCTCCTGCTTGAGCAGAGGAAGGGGCTAGAAGACCTCCAAGGTCCCTTCCACAAGAAAGAAAGAAAGAAAGAAAGAAAGAAAGAAAGAAAGAAAGAAAGAAAGAAAGAAAGAAAGAAAGAAAGAAAGAAAGAAAGAAAGAAAGAAAGAAAGAAAGAAAGAAAGAAAGGAGGGAGGGAGGGAGGGAGGGACTTGTAGTTGTCTCCATCAGTTTGACTGGAATCCTCATTGGCTCAAGGATAATTTTTGGTATTTTTCCTTTTGGTGTTTTCCTTTTTTGTCTATTTCCTTTTTGTCTTTATTTTTAGGCATTGCTTTATGAAAGCTTTAAAAAAAAGATTGATGAGATGATAATGGCTGTGGAAAATATGCCAGAGATATGTAGTTTTGAATGAAAATACAGAAAAAGATTCTGATCTGAAAGTTGCAGACCAAAGAGATATGCTCACAGGAGAACTCACCGAGCTGAGCCCATGTGTCTCTTTGATATTTAAGCCAGCATGTTGTTATAATACTAGGAGTTTGACTGAATGGGAAAGTGACAAATTCTTTTTTCATGCAAAGACTGAGGAAGATTAGAGAATGGATTTATTACACCTAACTGGAAATCACTTCTGTTTGAACTTTGTTGGGAAGACAGACCTACAGTGAAGACTGAATCTATTATATTTAATTAGATAACAATTGAAAATAGATGGTCCTAAGAAATCTATTTGGGATAGATAAGAAGCCATGGCAAACCTTCTACAAGTGGATTATAATAACAATTTGTTAACAGAGATTAAAGTTGGAACTTTAATCTTGTCTCCTCCTCCTCCTCCTCCTCCTCCTCCTCCTCCTCCTCCTCCTCCTCCTCTCCCTCTCTTCTTCTTCTTCTCTTCTTTCTCTTCTTCTTCTTCTTCTTCTTCTTCTTCTTCTTCTTCTTCTTCTTCTTCTTCTTCTTCTTCTTCTTCTTCTTCTTCTTCTTCTTCTTCTTCTTCTTCTTCTTCTTCTTCTTCTTCTTCTTCACTATTTTCTCATTAATATAATATAGTATATAGAAGACAGGTCAATAATTTGCAAATAGATATTTGGGAAGGGAGGCTGTTTCGCAAGGGATGGGAACCAATATTGTAGTAATGTCATAATCAGTATTCACTTAGGGGCAATAATATGAGTATACTGTATGTGTTGGGTTTTTTCTTTTTTCTTTTTGATACACTTTTTAAATGTCTTGATTGTTTTGTGTTTTCTTTTGTTTCTTGTCCTTTTTTGGATTTTTTTTGGGAGGGGGGGAGTTTTGTATTTTAATTTCTTTTGAATAAAATAAAAAAAAGTAGAATGAAAAAAGAAACTTGGTGAGTCTTTTCATCTCGTTCTGGACTTAAAAAATATTAATTTACTCACAGTGACAATTCACTCTATAGGCCAAATCCTTATACTTTGATTTCTTTGATTTCACCTTGGTTTTGCTTAGTTTATTGTATTAGACTTAAAGGAAGCCTTCTTCTGTATCCCCCTTCAAGCAGATAGCCAGAGGTTGTTTGCTTTTTAGTGGCTTGACAATGAACATGTACAGAAAATTCAGCTGTATTGGACTGTCTTATCCCAAGGATTTGAAAATAGTTCAACCATTTTTGGTGGAGCTCTTGGCTTTGATCTAGTAAGGTGGACCCCCAGCCCCAGAAAGAAATAGCACTGTGTTGCCATATGTGGATGACTTATGTGGCTCCTTCTGAGACGGAATGTGAACAAAATGCTATCAGCCTTTTGAATTTTCTAGGTGACTGAATAAGCTAAATCCAGCCTCTTTAATGCCAGCAGATAATTCAACTGATGATTTACCACCTCATGATTGTATTCAAATTCTTGATGTGGTTTATTTCAGAAGACCAGATTTGAAAGATCAACCTTTATAAAATGCAGTATTAGAATTGTTTATTGATTAAAACAGTTATATCTTGGAATCAGCGCAAAATTATTGAACAGGAAGCATTGCCTTTGAATACACTGGCTCAAAAAGCAGAACTTGTTTAATTAAAACATGCTTTGCAATTGGAAAAGGATAAAATGGCAATTGACAGTAAATATGCCTTTGATGTTGGACATGCTCATGGAGAATTGTGGCCAGAAAAAGGTTTAATTACATCATGGAGAATTGTGGCCAGAAAAAGGTTTAATTACAGCAAAAGACTGTCAGATTAAATATGGAAAATAAATATTGCAGATTTTAGATGTCATCTGGAAGCTAAGAATGATTGATGATTAGGATGAAGAGGGATGGGTCTCCTTTGGCTTGAGGGAGACCAAGCCTTCTGGAAGGAGGATTTCCAAAATCAAATTTCAAAGAAACCAATGGATTATCAGTAGGCTGTCTCTACGTTAACACACTGCCTGTTGCCACATATCTGAAAGTCAAAGTTTAAGATTATTAATAGAGTAAGACAGCACTTTCCTACACAACTAAACTCTGTTGTTCCCTATGAGAAAACCAAGACATTCAATAAACTTTTTTCAGGTTTTATATTGTATAAAAATACAGGGGGAAGTAATTTCTGATTGATTCAGATAAGCCTTGGGATTGCTTTAGCACTTCTGAATAGCTTCTTTGAACTTTAGGTCAATGAACTTTAGGTCAGAACTATCTTTGCCCTGATCTTCTCATTTCTCTTCCATCTTCCCTATGGAGATACCTCCGAGTTAAGAGAAAGGAATGTCTCTTCACAGTCTGTCCAGAAAGTGCTGCAAGGGAGAAGCACAATGCTCTGAGAAGGCTAGGCATTTTGTTCTTAGAAGAAAGAAAGAGCCCTGGACATTGAACCCATTTGTTGTAACAAAATAACAAACTGAAAAGAAAGCTAGATGCCTACTTTTCTTCTACATAGATTCACTGTAATTTGGAAAATTTAAATCAGCAACTCCACCCCATGATTGCTGCTGGACAGTAGGAATTTTTTCTTGTTCCTACTGATGATCTGCTAACTTTTCTGCCAAAGGTGGTTCTTTGGCAGTGCTGCTCCCTGAATTTGAATATGAGCACTTAGGAATGACCCAAGATGGCTTTTGGATGACTATGGACCCACCTGGGAAGGGGAGCATTGAAGTTTCCAGTCCCCTTTGGGAGCAGTCAGAAAATCACTGGTCATCTGTCTTCCTCTTGGCAGTTCATTTTCTTAAGCATGCCTGGGCTTTAACTTCACATTTTGAATCTTTTGTTTTACTTTACTTTTAAAAGTTGACTGGCTGGCTGAATGTTCATTTACTTTAACCACTCGCTAGACTTTATCTGTTATGTGTTTCTTTTTCCCTTTGATTTATGCTGTTGTTTTGAATATTTTTTTTCTTTTCCGTAAGGAAACATGGTGTGTTGTTGGGTAATGAAAGTGCTTTCATTCAATTTACATCTATACTGGTCACTTACCACAGGTTTTTGAAGTTTATTAATTTGCAAAATATTTGGAACTTTTTTAAAAAAAAAAAAAATTCTTTTAACTTTGGATCGAAATATCCAGAAAATACTTTCCCTGCCTTTTTATCCTTTTTTTTACTTTGTTTCAACATTCTGTGTTTCCTGTGCTCTCTTATCTAGCATTGCTAAATTACACAAATAACAATGTATCAGATTACAGACAAGCAAATGTGGCTGATATGTGAAGTAAGCCCATTTCATAACATGCAATCCCTAGTTGAAAGCTTTTTCTTAAATTTTGATGAAATGTTAATGGATGCAGAAAATATCCACGTACGTGTAGCTCTAGATAAATTAGATTTGCAAAAGGAATGTGATTTGAAAGCAGCAGATTTATTGGAAAGAAATATGGACTGCAAAGACTTAGAACCGAGTTGATTGCACATATCTCCCTGAATTTGAAGCCTGCATTTTTTTATTTTTATTTTTTACAACAGTGGGAATGTGACTGAGTGAAGAAGCAATAAATTGGTTTTCCCTAGGAGGATTGAAGGTAATTGGGGAATGGATTTATCATACTTAACTGGAAAACAATTTCATCTGGTCTTTTTTGGAAAGATAGACCGTCTTTGGACATATTATATTTAACTAAACAATGATTAATAAGAGATGGTATTAAGAAACAAACATGGATATTTGATCCAAGATGAATCACTGTTAACTCTTGGGGTGATTTGAAATAAATAAGATGTTGTGGTAAATTTTCTACAAGTTGATCACAATAACACTTTGTTAACAGAGCGTTTTGAAACTTTAATTTCCCCTTTTTTATCATTATTGTTCTTGTTAATTATTTTATCATTAATATAGTATATATTTAATGAAAATTGCAGTTTTCTTTTTACCTTTTTTATAATAAAATAAAAATAGAATAAAAAAGAAAGAAAATCTAAACCAGCTTTCAGCAAGATTCATTGCAAAATTATTAAAGTGATCACCCCTTGGAATCAGACCTTCCAGCAGACAGATAAAAGGTAATCTTTTACCAACCATTCCTTCTCCACATTTTGTTCCAGGATCAACCATTCCAACATCTGGGATTTTTTCTGAAATGCGGAAATTGCATGAATTCTTGTCAGCTGTGCAGTATAACCTGCCACATTTTACATCCCTGAAAAGAAAACAGTCAATTCCTTCTAATTAACACAAGTGGATTAATAAGAGGTCTGTTTCTTTGTTCATATGCAGATATTTAAATTAAAAAATTTTAAAGGGAGATAGAGAATCAGAAGTTTGCTCAGCCTCAAAATGAACTGGGTTGCCTTTAACAGGTAAATGAAAAATCTCACAAGGTATTTCAAGGTTTGGGGGGAAATTAAGAAACATGGTTCCTGTATCTCCAACCAGCTCATTTGGTTTCCCTGTTTTTTGGAGATGAAGATATTTTGAATCAGGATTCTCATCTTCAGAGTAGTAACATATCTATTATTCACCTGGAGAAAACTCCTAAAGCAGATGCTCTCAGTGCCACCATCTGTCAGTTAGATCTTTGACCCTCCTGGATGGCAAAAGCTTCCAGGATGGTGACTAGCGTGTGGGTCCAGACAGTGATTAATATGTCACTGGAGGAGGGGACATTTCTGGATGCTTTTAAGGAAGCCCTGGTTCACTTCCTTCTTTAAAAACCATCACTGGATCCCACCTGCCTGGACAATTTTCACCCAGTTTCCAACCTTCTGGTCTTAGGAAAAGGTGTGTAAAAGATGGTGGCCTGGCAGTTGCAGAGGGTCCTTGATGAAACAGATTATCTGGATTCCTTTCAGTCAAGAGTCAGGCATAGTTATGGGATGGAAATGGCATTGGTCATGCTTGTCGATGATCTCAGGCGAGAGCAGGATGGTAGTTCAACCATACTTGTTTTCCTTGACCTCTCGGTGGCTTTCAATATCTTTGACTATGGTAATCTTTTGGGCCAGATGCAGGGACTGAGGCTGGGGCAGCACAATTCTGCGCTGGTTCAGCTACTTTCTCTGTGGCCAGTCGCAATTGGTATTGATAAGGAGTGAGAAGTACAGCCTTCAGTCACTATTTAGTGGTGTGCAACAGGGCTCAATACTCTCTCCACTCCTTTTCAACATCTATATGAAAACCACTGAGCAAGATCATCCATAACCATAGACTGAGGTATCTACAGTATGCCAATGACACCCAACTCTATATCTCCACTCTTGTTGACCCAGGTGATGCTGTGTCCATCTTCTTGTAGTAGTTGGAGGCTGTGGGGCCTGGAGGAGGACAACAGGTTTCAGTTGAACCCTGGCAAGACTGAATGGCTTTGGGTACATGGATCCAGGATCCAGGACTTTGTCCATTGACTCTGGATGGGGTTGCACTGTCCCAGACAGATCCGGTCTGCAACTTGGGAGTTCTCCTGAAGCAGGAGACAGTTGCAGCTAGGATAGCTCTGCACAACATTTTGTTGTGCACCAATTGCAGCCTTTCCTGGATCAGGACCACCTGTGCTCAGTTGTCAGTCCAGAGTCATCTCATGGTTAGAATATTGTAATGCACTCTACATGAGTCTACCCTTGGAGAGCATTCAGAGGCTACAGCTAACGCAGATGCAGCAGTGTGGGCAGTTTTGGAGGCCCCAAGAATGGCCCCTGTAATACCATTGCTCTACGAGCTGCATTGGTTGCTGGTCTGTTTCTGGCTGCAATTCAATGTGTTGGTGATCACCTCTAAAGCCATTCATGGCATATGGGTCCAGGTTACTTGAAGGACTGTTTCACCCCACTGGGATTGGCCTGTCCCACACATGCTGGAAGAGGCATGCTGCAGGTCCTGTCAGCCCGATTATTCCAGCTGGCCTGCATCCAGGAGGAGGGATTTATCTGCTGTTGCTGCTGCCTTCTTGCCTCTCCCCACCCATGAGAGGTTATAATCATAACTGGGTTTGGAATTTCAATTGCTAATCAATGCTGTTGTTAAGTGAGTTGCGCCTGATTTTATGACATTTTGCCATGGTTGTTTAGTGACTCACTACAATTATTAAATGAATCACACGGTTGTTAACCAAATATGATTCCCCCTTGACTTTGCTTGTTGGAAGCTTGCAGGGTAGATAGAAAATGGCCATCATGTGATCTCAGCACACTGTAGCCCTCGTAAATACCTGCTATTGACAAGTGCCTGAATTTTGATCACATGACTATAGGGATGCTGCAAGAGTTGTAAGTGGAAGGACCAGTTATAAGACACTTCTTTCAGTGTTGTTGTAACTTTGAAGTCACTAAACAATGGTTGTAACTCAAGAACTACCTTTATCATACAATCTTTTAAAATGCACTTCTATCCTCATGGCACTCCTTTTATACCCCACTTTTGCTCCATCTTGAAATCCAAGATGGAAAACACAGGAAAACTAGCCATTCAGCAATTGGCTCACATTTGTCTTGTTTTAGCTGGGTGATAAAATCAGGTTCCCAGAGATGTGGATCTGAAAACATTTCTTATATTATCCTTAAATGATATCTTCATCATAGCAGGAAATAATTTAGACTGCTTACTTTCGTTCACATGGAATGTTTATATCCTCTTTGCTTATGCAGTTGCCATTCTTATCACCTTTCTGGTTTTTCATAAAACAAGTATCTGGAGCCACTTTTGCATCTGTAAGAGGGGAATGAGGAATCAACACAATTACCTAAGTGTGTAATATGCCAGCAGGGTTCCCAATCACCACCACGTGCCCCCTGACCCTTTTAATTAGGAGCCTATCTGTGATCAAAATAAATCTCCCTGTTTCCCTTTTCCCAGAAAAAAATATCTCCTTTATATGAAAAAGAGGAACTTATTTTCAGGAACACATGTTTCTTTTTCAACATAAAACCATGCTGAAAATTTTTGGGATAGTCTGCCATTAAAGTCATGAGTGATTAGTGACAAGAATCACATCCCCCTATGTCTGTTTCTTTTATTTAAGAAAATTTTTAATCTTAGCATTTGGATGCTCTTAGAAACAGTCCCATATTCAATCTCCATTATCTCTGCTTGAGAAAAATGGAAAGTGACAGGTCAATCAGTGATCCTAATTAACTCTTAGAAAAACAAGGATAGATGGACAAAACTCTAAGCATACGACAGGTTCTTGATGTACTTCTTCGGACTTTTCCACTAGTATTGGCTTACTGCACAATACCCATTGATTTAAGACAAAGAATATTGGACAATAATTTTGAACTGTTTACTGTAATATACAACACAGGAGTCTGTCTATGGCATACACACACGTGCAGTTCACACATATATTGTCTCAGATCATTGTCCACAACCCACAAAAGCTCTCTTTCCCCAAAGTCCATCTTTCCAGATTTCTACAACTGCCATCATCTTTGACCATTGGCCATGTTCTCTATGGATTCTTGGAGCTTTAAACCAAAAGATGAACTGATCTGGAGGACTGAGCTATGAAGCTTCTAAAGAAAGAACTTTATCTTGAAAAATTTATGCCATCATGACAACACACAAATATAACAGAAATAAAATGATGATTTACTATGGATACCAAGGGAAAAATACCTTTGATCAATTGCAACAACTGTCTTTTATAAGAGCACTATTCTGAAATCCTAAGGTTGCCTTACCTGGCCCAAAGAGAGCAATACATTGGTTGGTCAAAGTGGGACATGTTCCCCTGAAGCAGTAACCCAAGTTGTTTTGGCATGGGTGTCCATTCTTTTGGAAGCGATTCATGGGACACTCAGCAGATTGGCCAGTGCAGAGTTCAGGCAAGTCACAGTTATCCTTTGCTGCCCGGCATTCTGCTCCTGCTGTCCTAAACTGTGGGTGAGAATTAAAAATACTCCCAGCTATCACTCTTTAGGGATAAAAGAGCCAAACCGTTATTCACAAGACATTTCAAAGCTTCCTGCTCATTTGTCTTGAGGATTACCAAGCAAGACATCCTTGCCATGTTACAAATGGGCTCCAGGTCTTAAGACATTGTGTGTAGGGCCTAGAAGTCCCAGCCTGTCTTACTTGCTATGAGAAAATGACTGCCATGAAAGTCTCAATTCCTGAAACACAAGTGCTATATGTTGGCTGAACATGAATGTCAATGAAAGTCAATTTGGCTCTTATGAAAAAGCAGCAAAACATTAATTGCTGAACTTCTGCAATTAACTTCTGAACCTCTGGCATATTTTTATTCATAGAATTTTTTCTCATGTGCTGAAAAAAACATGGCTGCTTTCTAGTAGGAAACTTAAGGGTGGGAAAGAAAGCAATTTAATTTCCAGGGGTCTGTTTAACCTATCTCCACCCTAAATGTCATAGCAGAGAAAAATGTCACAGCATTACCAGAGACTTCTTAGAATCTCCCAAAAAGTCAGGAAGGTGAGTTAGGGCACCAGTCCCAAAATTGCCCACCCTTATTTAATTGGGTTTCCATGCAAACTCAATCAAAAAAGGAAACGTATTATTTTCACAGGCGTGACTTAACATGCCAAAGGGATGCATTTTAGCCTCAGAAAATGCTGACATTTTGTTACACTGCCCTCCCTATGGATATGTTCATAAGGATTAAATAAACTGGAAGAAGGGATGAGAATAGGGTTAGAATGTTTTTGATCACACTTCAACCAAAAGATACCACATTTTCATACATCTTATAAGGAGCAGCGTAAAATCTCTCCTAGTGTTAAAAATAAACAAGCCTTACCTGGCATTTCTCACAACATCCCCCATCTGCGCACTTTGCCCCAGGTTTCAGTTTACAAGTTGCAACTTCGCAGCACTCATTTTCACATTGCTGAAAATCAAAACGAATCAAATGACGCCATAGGCTTTTCTGCCTGGTCTCTTTTGATTGGCCTATTTTGAAGAGGGAAAGTGCCAAGGAAACAGATATTTTTGCCATGTGTTCCCTTTTATGGATTCATGCTGGCAAATGAATGTGACAAAAAGTAGCCTAGATGTTTGTTATTGCAAACAGATGATAGCATAGCTATGAGAAACAGACTTATCTCATATTTCCTATGTGAAAAGAATAAAATAAATAAAAATATCTTCACCTCCTAATTGTGAAGCCCACATAACCTGCAGCCCAAATCTCTTGCTTATTCTGAGTAATTTTCTAGTCAGGATGCCAGTCTTTGAGGTAGGCCAGAGAAGAAGCACCAACCATGAATATTAACACTACCTTTATTATAAGGTTACGGTAACAGAATCTTTCATGGCTGAAAATACATTTCTCCCTTCATCATTATGGAAAGATGGGTGGGAGGTGTTCCTCTTGAGATGTTTCTAATGCCCCATTGCTTCTGCAGAGTAAGCTACCTTTTATCTGACCATTAAGTAGCCTGTTTCTCTTTCTTTTGTCTCTCAAGCACATTCTCACAGACAATTGCATATGTATTGACTCCATTTAACAATCTAAGGAGAATACTTTAATAAATTACTGTTTGTATGAAAAATTACTAATAGGGAGCAGAACAGAGAGTGAAGATCATAAGTTCTGAGAGGAAAAAGGCTCAAGAAAATAGTGGGATAGGCAATGTGTCCATGCTGCAGGATCCAATCTGGGTTGGTCACCAGAACCAGAGATTTAGTCTTTCAAGCTTTCAGACTTGTGCTGGAGCCCATCCTCAAGGAACTTCTCTCTCACAACTTCTCTTTCACACATTCTGATGAGGAAGAAGTTCCCTGAGAACAGACTCCAGCACAAGTCTGAAAGCTCAGAAAACCAAACATTTGGTCCCAGTGATTGACCCAGATTGGATCCTGCAACATTATCCTAGGACACATATGTTTGCCTTCATTTGTAATATTTTAATATACCCATTCATGTACAACTGATTTCCGAAATCCAAGAAACCACTTCATACATGCATGTACACAAAGGACACAAATCTATGCCATTCACAAACCAACCTCTTGGATGGCTCAAACCACTGAGAAAGCCAGATGATTTTGCAAGGATTCCCATTTTTGAGAAAGTTCTTGGAATCACTCTTGTTGATTAAAAAAAACTTACCTCTGTAGACCCACAGTCACATTCTTCTCCCTCTTCCACAAAGCCATTCCCACAAACTGCAGTTGTAACAATATCTGTGCTCAAGGGTTCATTGAGAATGCATTGTGGAGCTTCAGTCATGATAAAATTCTGATAATCCCAGAAACTGCAAGAGCTGAACTCCTGGGGAGGTTCAAAGCTGTAAAGATGAACCGATACAATATAAGATTGTGACATCATCCATACTTGGACCAGGAACAGGATTAATTGCAAAATCATGAAAGATGGGAAAGGGCATTAATAAAATGAATTGCAATGATAGTTCCATGTGATGTTAGCTGCTTAAGCTACTTCTTGTGTCTAATGGGCTGCCTGGAAATGATACAATGATGTTGCTGATGGGATGAAGAGGTAGCAAAAATGTAATTAATGGGAAAACAGTGGAATTGTTTTTCTTTTCTTCTTTTGGAGAGGTTGAACTTTTTATAACAAATGAATGTTTTCAGACAAAGGGAGAGTTAATATACTTATTGGAATTCTGCTCTAATATCAGCAACTTGCCACTAGGTTCTGAACATACATACTTGGGCAATTTCCTTCCCTTCCCCTTTCTCCTTCTTCCAACAAATGGTGACCACCTAAACCCAATATGCTGCAACCATCATAAATACGTACTGGTTGCCAAGTGCCTGAATTCTGAGTCTTAAATGAGCGGATGCTGCATCAGTCGTAAATGAGAGGATCAATAATGTCTTTCTATCCCACTGTAACTTTGAACGGTTGCTAAACAAATGGTTGTAAGTGGAGGACCATCTGTATATTGCTACCTGTTGATTTCAGCAGACTGCAATATATGAGAGAGACAGAACATGTCTTATTTTTTTCCTCTTCTGGTTCCCATTTTAGGAAAGTCTTTAACGTCTATCTTGGCTTCCTTTTTAATAACAACTTCCATCACAGTCATTAATATTTGGTTTCTTGGGTTATGCTTCCTATGCCATTTCTTTAAACTATTCTGTTTTGGAGGGAGCTACTGCATGATGGCTATTCAATTGTTGAGAGCAGTTCTATCTTTTTAAATACAACACATTTTAATTACATACTGAAAATTGACACACATTTGACCAAACCCTACTGTTCTGTAACTCTAACAGTTTCATTGTTTAAGCTCTCGGCATACTTAATTTAATGTTTAATTGCAATCATTTAAATGTAACTTGATTTGAAAGACATGTAAAGCTTTTCTGAATCCTTACGTTAGTTTAGCCTTCATAATGCATGGGCCATCCTTGCAAGTACAGGAATCTTGGTCATGAGCCATGCCAAGATTATGACCCAGCTCATGGGTCATTATAACCGCAGTGGTAATTGCATAGATGCTGTTATCCTGGGGAAAAAGAAAACATTTTGTCTACAGTTAGTCCATCAAGAAACCAGAATTGAAGCCAGTTGTTAGTACTGAGCTGAAACCTTTGCTTGGGGACTTTCTAATAATAAAAAAAAACAGAGTTAGAAAAAGAGATTAATAATTTACAGGGCTGAGATCGGATTTCTTGCAGAAAGCAGTTGTTTCTTCAAAGTTTAATTGTTTCTTAGCTGAGAGGGGGAAGTTTCCTCCACGATTGTCTCATTGGAATACTGCGATAATAAAGCATTTTCCTATTATTTTTTCTGGGTTACAAAAATGAAATGTAAATAGAACATTAGCCTCAAAGGGAGTGGAAGAGGTAAGATCCCTTCTTCAGACTGTGCTCCTTTTTTTTTTTATAGGCAACAGGTTTTCTTATTATTTATTGGTTTTAACATGGAGAATTGCTAAGAAAGTATATATATTTGTGAACATACACAAATACTTGCATTCAGAAAAAAACTTTAAAGCCCTGAAGCACAGGAGATAATCAAAACCACTGCATCCACCTGTCTGTCTGCATTTATTTACTTACTAAAACTTACTGGCAACTTCGGTCCAAAAACTATTCAGTGGCTTTTGCCATAAGCTAGCATTTTCAGAATATTAACGGCTGAAATGCTAAATAGATTTAAGAGTGAGTTGGTCCTTCTGAATAAAAATGACTTCCTTAAGTAAACAGGCTTATCGTTTCCCCGTGCTATCAGGATTCTAACTCTGCTTGTTAAAGAATAAAACTTTATAACCTCCATGTGGCTCCACTCTATTCTAAGTGAACAAAGCTAAGTATACTGTTTCTCAATTAATATATTTAACCATCTTTTTAGCTAATATGGTTTTCTTACAGGCTCTTCAAACATTTTCTCACTGTATATTATTTCAGCCATATAAATCTAGATCCTAAATTTCTTGGAATGAAAGAAGGATGATTCATGTTTGTCATTAGGGTTACTAAGAATATTGTTCAGAAGCATTGTTTGCAAATATGCAACAGGATTTGACCTGCTCATTTGCCGATTATGGCACAGTTTTCCTTTGACTCCTCCTAATCCAAAAGAATTGTATTTTCATCTTCTGCTACATATGTCAAAACATTAAAACTATCTTGTTCTATGACATGTCCAGAATGCATTGTGTCAAAATGCCATCAATTGAGGAAAGACCTGGAGAGGTCAAATTCATAAATAAATATGGATGAAAATGATGTGCATCAAAAATTAGAAGAGTCTTTATTTATAATAAAGTGATGACTGTATATAAGTTTTCACTGACTGCAAACAGGTAACACTTGTCCTTTCTACCAACCTGAATTTCTCCTATAGATTTGAAAGAATCGCACATGCCATCTAAGAAAGCTAGTCCTAAGATTCTGTCATCAAAGTGAATACCCCTGTAAGAAAGCAGATGAGGGGGATACAATTTATAGAAAATGGAAGCATAGTCTAAAGCCTTGAGGCATACAGAACCCCCTATAACTTTTGCAAACCCCTGGTCGCGTATTCAGGATATCATAATTCAATTTAGACTCTATTCACACAAGTCATTTAATTAACCTGATCAATAAAACATGTTCAGGATGCATTTTCACTAAACACTAAGCTTGGCTGGTATTAGACTTAGATCAGGGAGAGTGATTAGCATGTTATGTGAATCCAGCCCATTAGATTAATTTACATTCCAAGTGCTGCAAAATCCCCAAATTCAGGTTTCTTTAATAATTAGATGTCTTCTATCAATTTAGCTGTGGTGTTATTAAAGACTAGTTGAGGATGGAAAAGTTGATTTAATGACAAATCAGATCAATAGCTGTGGGATTTTTTGTATTTTTTTATACTCTCTCTTTCACTTTGATCTGCCCCCCATCTAGCCCTAACATATTTCATGCATTTGTTATGCACAGACCCTGTAGGATTGCTCACAATTGTTATTTGTCCAATATATTGTAGATATAAGCCAATAAACCTGCCAATTTCCCATTCATAAATTATATAACATATAGGCTGAGCTCACAATGCCTCTATTAAAAAAGTCATATTAAGATCTATGAGATGGATTCACACAATCTGCTAAGCACAGGTATTATCCAAAAATAGATATTTTATTATTTTACTTTATTCTTGGTTTATCTGTTGTTTAATGCAAACATTCATTTAGCTGGTGCAGAATCAGATTAAAATGCTTGTGTGAGTGCAGCCAAAGCATAGGAACAAACGAATGAGAAGATACCATGAAATATGGGGTAAAAGGAAGTATGTTCGATATCTGTTCCACCTGTTTTTGCAACTTATAAGTAAATAAATGGATATTTCTGCCAATTTATTTGAAAATTTCATATAAATCACATGCATAATTCTTTTTGGATATCAATTGACTTGGCAGTCTTTATTTTTTCACAAAGTTTCATTCTGAGACCTTTTGGAGAAAATGATGCTTCCATAAACAGGGAAATCTGAAAATCATTTTGTTACTGGTAAATATTAAACATGGGAAGCTGTCAGAGCCTGCTTTGCTCTAACTTCTCAAGACATTATTCCAAATTTGGCAAAAATCATTTTTGCCATGTCAAAAGCAGAAATGCCCAATCAGAGGCCTCTGGCAGCTCTTTATGTCTTCTAAAGTTTTGATATCCAAGGAGGGCTCGGCCTCCCGGATTGGGAAAAATATTATCAAGCAGCAATATTGGTATGGATAAAGGCTTGGATACACTTAAGGAACAGAAGACTACTAGCATTAGAAGGCCATGATATGCAAATAGGGTGGCATGCCATAATGTGGGACGGGAAATATAAGGCTCACCAGTATTTCCAGAACCATCATATTAGACGGGCATTATTAGACGTGTGGATAAAAATTAAAAAAATTAATTATATAGAGAGCCCCAATTGGCTATCCATATTAGAGATATTTATGCACCCCAAATTCATAAATTTAGGAAGAGTAACCACATATAAAGATATCTTAGATGAGAATGGAGACCTGAAAACAAGGAAAAGACTATTAGAAGATGGTATAGAGTTGGAATGGTGGGCATACTTACAAATACAGTCGCGATACAGAAAAGACAAAAAAGAACCAGGGATAAAATTAGAGTATACCCAATTAGACAAAATCCTTCTAGGAACAGAAGATCAAATGATAAAAAAGATATATCAATATTTATTAGACCACGATTTGTTAGAAGAACAGGTAAAAGAAACAATGTTAATCTGGAGCAAAAATTTTGGTTATAATATTGACTTAGATAATTGGCAATCATTATGGGACAGAAATAGGAGATTAACGCTAGCCACCTCTTATAAAGAAAATCTATACAAGATGTTTTATAGATGGCACCTTCCCCCTACAAGGCTAGCAAAAATAGATAAAAAAATCTCACCTACATGCTGGAAATGTAGAAGGTTTCCGGGGACTTATTATCACATGTGGTGGGAATGTTCAAAAGCGAAATTTTTTTGGCACCAGATAAAAAATTGGCTGGAAGAAATACTACTACAAAAAATTGATTTAAAACCAGAAATTTTCTTATTGGGGATTATTAATGATAAATTTAGCAAAGCATCTTTCTACTTACTATTGCATATTTTAACTGCAGCAAGATTGGCATATGCCCAAAAATGGAAAAGAAAGGAAGCCCCCACTGAAGAAGAAATAATAAATAAAACTTTGTCCTGCGCTGAAATGGACAGGTTAACTCTAGAGATCAAAAACAAAACTGAAACAGAGTATTATGAAATTTGGAAAAAATTGTATGATTGGTTAGAGATAAGGAGGATCGCTGAGATGTTTATTGATTATTGATTGATTAGTAGATAACGCAAGGATTTCTTATTAGCATCTATATCAGGACACAACGGAAAGATATGTAAATACAGAAGTTTTTTACAGAAGTTATATGTACAGCTTGTTATACTCTGTCCTGTTATAGAAGGTATTTTAAGTTTCTGTTTTTTCTTTCTGTAATAGCAGTGTTATATTCAGGGAGGTTGAATCATGTCCACTTTTGTTTTTAAATGTATATTTAATAAAATCATTTTAAAAAAAAATAAAGTTTTGATATCCAGACCTACTTTAAAGTTGTCATCAAAAGAGAACATTTAATTGATAGAAGAGGAGAATTAGGAAATTTATGGCAGGATAATCATTTGAGTTTCAATTTCAAAATCAGGTGACATGAAATGAAGCTGAGTTTTTGACCTGCATTCATTCAAGGACTTCTCAAAACTAGCTCTAAGCTAAGAAAAAATGGTTTGCTTTGACCCAGAAACACACAAATGGTATATAACATGCAACAGTGGGAATGCTCTGAGCAAACATCAACATTCTCATAATCTTCCAATAATGGCAATCCCCTTCCCTCTCCCCATAATAAGACATACGTGAGCAACTGAGCATTATCATTCCTTTTGCGCTTCAGCAGAACTGATTCTCTCCATTCTGCAAAGGACAACAGAGTGAGTATCGCTGAGCCATTGACGGTAATCTTATCTTCATCAGACCAAATTTCTAAGCCAATCAGTACGATGTAAATATTCAAAGCTTTGTAAAACTGTGGAGTGGATATGGAAGCAATCAGAAACTCAAACACAAGTAAACTTGAGACTCATTTCGAGACTAATAGGCAAATGACATTGGCCTGGAATAGTTTTGGGAATCAATAGAAGAGAATCTCTGTAGCCCAGGGTTGAACTGTGGAGTTCTTGGTGCTCTCTGAGATTGGTGGTTTGCTTGCTGATATTTAATCAGATAATAAAATGTCTACAAGGAAACCACCAAGCTCACAGCACCAAAAACTCCCCAGTTTCAAGAATAGAAGAGGAGGAGGACTAAAGGGTGACTTCACCTACTGATGTTCCTGTTGCCACCCTATTCTAACTATCATCAACAGGGAACATGGTCAACAAGGCTAATAGGACAAGCAGTACAATACCTATTGTACTGCTCAGGCAGCACCAAAGACTCCCCATTTTGAGAAATACTGATAATTTATTAAGCAGAAGAAATAAATAAAATGATAAATATGAACCAGGTGATTATTCTCTTTAATCAAGAAAATAGGAGGAGGAGGACTAAAGGGTGACTTCACCTACTGATGTTCCTGTTGCCGCCCTGATTCTAACTATCATCAACAGAAGTCAAGAAGGCTAATAGGACAGAAGCAGTACAATATGAGTGGATCTCCTCCTAAGTGCCACATCCAACTCAAACTGGGTTCTTCTCTCCTGCTTTCTTCTCAGGGATCACGTTCATAATCAGTTAGTTTGGAATAGTCTTACTCTGTCCACCTCTTTCTAACTTTCAAGTTCAGAAGATTAACCAAAACCCTGAAAGAATCCAGCTACAGAGATGTAGCACTGGTTGAATTCTTGCAACAGATTTGGCCTTGCATCTTCCCAACACAGTGGCTATATTCTCATAAGAGGCTTATTAACCTAGTTACTCAACTAACCCATTTTCTGGGATGGCCTTATATGCTGAATCACAAGGTGGCCAAATGACCCAACTTTGCTGTAGTCAAATCCGGAAAAGTTAAATTCTTGCAGAAATTCATCTCCTAAGTCTCTTTACCTGATTAAGTTTGTTGTGTAAACACAGTAAAAATCTGAGTTGGGCTAGGGAGATGTTTAAATTCAAAAAGTGAAATATGTTTTGCCATGTCCTCTTACCAGATTTACATAGTTGATTATCTCAAATATTCTTGCCCTTACATTAGCGATGTTGCCGCTGTACTTCCTGAACTACAGAAAAGACAAAAAAAATAATTAAAACATTTAGGATGGAGGGATTGAAGGAGAGAGAAAAAGAACAGGTCAGTGAGAGGAAGAGACTTAAAACTCATTGAATCTGCTGAGTCAGACAAAAAAAATAGTTCTATATGAAGCAGTCCCGTGAATTTTTTTCTACAGGTTTTTTAACCTATATCTGTGCCATTAATATATTAACTTGATTATTTTTTTAGCACCACCAATCGGCTCTCCTCCTGGTTGGATAAAATTTTAGTCAGCCTACTGAAATGCTTTCCTAAATTGGATGCCATAGTTCCATGTTTACAGAAGTGTGAAATAAGCATTCTTCACTACACATCTTATTCTTCATGTGTTGTCAACTTGGATAAAAAGTAGTTCAGGAATGTTTCAAAGAAACCCACAAAACCTGGGATAAAATAAATTCAGATGTGAATCCTGAGTGTCAACCTTGTAAAATAGTCCAGACAAGAAGCACACGCAGCAACACCAGTTCTGGATGGTTGTAGTAAGTTTACATTAATGGGGAGGGGACTATGGCTCAGCAGTCAAAGACAGGAGGTTGTCAGCTAGAGAGCTGACAGCCCGAGTTGGAGACCCAAGTGTTGCGCAATGGGTTGAGCTCCCCTTCTTGCCCCACCTCCTCCTCACCTAGCAGTTCTTAAGCATGCAAATGTGAATAGATTAATAGGTACCACTTTGGTGGGAAGATAACAGTGTTCTGTGTGCCTTTGGCCACATTCTGGCCACATGACCATGGAAAAGGTCTTCAGACAACACTGGCTCCCCCAGCCAAGAAATGGAGATGAGCGCCTTGCCCTAGAGTCAGTCACAGCTGTAGAGGGAAACCTTTACATTAACTAAATCCTGAAAAGTGAAAGGACATCTCTCTCTCCCCTCCCCCTCCCCAACTTTACAGTCCTAGAAACTGTGGAGGGTCCCTTCTGATATGTTTTCCATGCTGCTCCCCCATTCCTTCTATGTGCTCGGCTGCCTCTTAACTGACCATTGTCTAGTCTGTGACTCTTTCTATCTACCAAAGTCATTCCAATGTAATACTTCCTAAGGAAACAATCTTTTTGTAAGTTTGTTTTCAGTCAACTTTCTCCACCCAGTGCAAAGAAAGAAATGTGAAACTGTTTTGAAATCATAGCACTAACTAAGCAGTATTCGGAAGAAGGAGCACCTTCTGAATTTATAAAATATTAAGGAGTATTTGCACATTTGCAAATTGCACAATGTGTGTTCTGATAGAAAATCACTGACTTCACAAAATTTCATTTTATATTTTCACAGAGAACGTTGTTTTATAGCAGAATAAGGCGTTTACATTTTTGCAATAAATAACTTTATATAGAAACAAAATATCACTAGTCACATTGCTGAGGAGAAAGAACCTGAATTTAAATGAAATCAGCCTGAGACCAATTTTCCTGAAAAGAGTTTGCATAAAATATTGCCTTTTGCAATAATAATAAAAGGGGATGCTCAAGCTGGTATTTGGGAGTTCATGAGCTCCTTTTGAACTCATGAACATAGTTTTATTTTGCTGGGGGACGTATTCAGAGACACTGAAAGAGTTGCAAATGCTTCATTGCTGCAAATGAGATTAGCTAAGTCAAATGTGGATCTTACTTGTAGCCAAAGGTTAGCTTCTATTTGAGCTAGTGGAGAAATATATTTAATTTGAGTGATAGTATGAACATTAACAGTGTATAATTTTATTTCAGTATAATTAAAAACCAATGTAACAGTTTTGAAATTAAATGAGAAAAGAAGGGAAAGAAAAGCATCCAGATTTCCCCATCCACTGATAAATTCCTCATGAATTTTGCTCTGGATTTTAGAATGCTACCTTGACCAAGTACAAGAGATGTATGTTGATTCTCTTTTACTCTTTTGCCTATTTCAAAATTTCATTTATGTTCTCCATATTCAACTTCCTGATCTTGGCATTTCTGGATAAAGTATAATTAAAATTTAGACAGAGTCCAGGAAGAACTAATGTGCAAATTAGAGTATAGTGAAATTTCAAATGTCTCTTCACATTGTAAATATTGGTTGAGTGCAATAAAAATAAAATAATTATCACAGTATATTTTAATGTACATGTTAAGATACAATCCAACTAGAATGTTATGTTTGGTAAGCCTTTCATGTCCACGTGAAAAAAGACAGAAACAAAATGTTGTGCTTAATGCAGAAAGAAAATGGAATGATATCCAAGATACCTACCATTAAATTGTCCGCAACTACGTAAAGCTCAACATATTTTGGGCTTTCCAAGTATTCTTTTTCCTAAACAGAACAATAGACAAAAGACTGTTTAGACATGTTGCTCTCTGAGGCCAACAGGCATATTGAGTCATCAGATAATCAGAAAACTCCTTGTTATACTCCCTGGTCAACGTCCTTGAAGTTGCAGAAATATTGGTTTTTGAAGAAAATATTTAGAGAGAGAGCTTGTTAAAACTTTAACACCTAGAGAATGTGTGAGCGTGTATTACTTGCTTCTTCCCCTTATTCTTTTTCTGTATGGTGGAAAAACATGTATTCATACTACATAAGAGGTCAGAGGGCTCCAGTGTTGGGCCCAAGATTGCCAATTCCAGAGTGCAATTTCTCTCCTTGCTCTCTGACAGCCACTTTCTTAACTCTGCTGCACAAGATCCAGTTTGAATGAAATGACTATGACCTGACATTGAGACTAGAACATTCAAAGGGTGATAATAGAATAATGGACCACTTAAAAACACTACATATAACCACAACTTGCTGAGGATAAAGAATGCCCAATGGCCAGAAGCACTGAAGACAAAAATTAAGCCAGTGAGTGAGCAGCAGAGTTTGGTGTCTGCATCTGCATTTTGTTATTCCATTGTAATAAGAACTCTTGTTTAAGTCTATCACATTTTAACAAAAGAAGTTGAGGTTTTCAACTTCTGCATATGTTTCAGCCAGTTTCAACCTCTGTCATCAAAAGGAAGGAAGGAACT
Organism: Azemiops feae; assembly: GCA_023970755.1. Classification (NCBI taxonomy): domain Eukaryota; kingdom Metazoa; phylum Chordata; class Lepidosauria; order Squamata; family Viperidae; genus Azemiops; species Azemiops feae. The sequence goes on along the minus strand of JALGBA010000475.1, from coordinate 2,163,038 downwards.
GTGATTTTGGATGTAATGTTTTGTCTTTGAATTTTTCTGCCTCCAGTAATGGAGGAAAGCATTGGGAGTATGAGGGTCATCTGTGACCAGATTCAATTGGTCAGTTTTGATTCAATCCTTGCTTCAATCCAACTTAGTGATTCAAATCAAATTGGAAAATTGAGTCATGATTATGTTTATTAGGTCTTATTAGACATCTCAAAACACTTTGATTTAATATTTTAAACCAGTTTCTCCCTCTATCCCAAGTCCCCTATGCATGCATAAAAGAGGCATTGATCATTTGATTAAATTTTCTAGACTAATTCAGAAAGTTGAGATGATTTAGTGATTCAGTTGAAACCATTTTGAATCAAATCTCCAAACTAAGTTTGTGTGACCATAGAAAACTATATAAATCTGGAATATGTATTTTCTGTTCAGTGAGTCTCCATATTTTCTTTTACAGCATGGCTGAAATAGAATTTTAGAAATGGGGGTTCCTCTTCTATGATTTTTTTCTAAGCAATCCCAGAGAATTTCTCTTTTACTTTACCATTTAGAAACAAATAAATGTATCCCTGTTCTCAAACCATGTTATGTACTTGAGGGTTTAATATGAGACTTACTTCTTCAGGAGTAACGAATATCTTAGCGGTCTTTTTGATGGGCTCATCTGCTTTCCAAGTGGAGTGGGTTACTCCACAGATTTTGGGGGTCTCATCCTCTTTTTCCAGACTTTCATATTTAAAGACTGCATGTGCTTCACTGTCAGAAAGCTTCAAGGGTTCAATAAGGTACATCTCACCATTATTCTTGAAATACCCACTGTAAAAACAATTGTAAACTGTTTTTGAAAAGGGTGATCAGAGATATATAACCAATATAAGAGAATATTTGTCATTCAGGGCTGAATGCCAGGAAGAAAACAACTAAGCTCAGAGAGCACCTAGCATCTCTTGGTGGATAACCAATTTTTAAATAATCAAGTCAACATGCCCTGTGGTTTTGAATCCGTCCTTAAAACTCACTGAATTTTTATTTTCTTTCCTTGCTTTGTTTCTCAAATACATAGCTGTGATCAGAAAAATACAAGAGATTGCATATTTTCAATATAACCATGAAATCTGTTCAATATTAGTATGGTGATAGCTTTGCATGGAATCCAATGCTCTATATTTTCTAGGGTTTACAAAAAATAGAGAAAGTTTCTAGCTATGGAAATGTAAGACTAAATCTGTTTGAAAGATTCGTTTTTGTGTAAAACTTTATTCTCACAAGGGTGCAATACGATATAAAGTGTTTCACCCATATATACACTTATATATAAAGTATTTCACCAATATATACATTGTTGTACACCCAATCAATCAATCTTTATTTAGTCATAAGCAACATATAAAACACAAAAGTCACACTTAATTAGGATAAAAAAGGAAAAAGTATAATTGTTCTAAAGTATCTAAAAAGTATTAGAGGAAATACTATGATATATTGTACAAACCACAGAAGAGTATTTGGCTGTGGTAAAGGAAATAAAATCAGATTGATTCAATAATAACAACTTAAGATAAGACTCAGAATGACCAGGACATTTAATAAAGAATAGAAATAATAATTCTTGGCAAGTATCTGCATAGAGAAGGCAATGGAGTGAATAACAGTGCAGAATAACATGGAGCTGGAAGCTGAAACATATGATGAATAGTGGCAGGAACTAGTCTTAACAAAAAGGACTAAGGATGATATAATAACAGCTTTGCAATATTTAAGTGGCTGTCACAAAAAAGAGGGGAACAACCTATTCCCCAAAGCATCTGAGGGCAAGACCAGAAGTTATTAAAGAGATATCTCACCTAGAACTAAGAAGAAATTTCCTGACAGTGAGAACAATTAACCAGTGGAAAGGATTGCCTTAGGAAATTGTGGCTGCTTCATCACTGGAAGCTTTTAAGAAGAGATTAGACAGCCATTTCTCTGGAATGGTATGGGGTCTTCTACATGAGCAGGAGTTTGGACTAGATAGAAGACCTTGAGGTCCCTTCCAACTCTGTTATTCTGTCATCCTGATATTATTTTGTTATTCTGTTATGTTCAATCATTTCAATTATTACTCTACAGCCTAGTCAGAGTCTCTGCTCAAAGGGGATTTTTGTTTTTTTTAATATTTTCCTTCAGTAATGCCTGTTGGGAGGGCATTGAATCTGGTTAAAGATAAAGCTCTTCTGAATTTTGGAATCTTTATATGGCTAAGACATCTAGATGGTTGGAGAAGGTGTGCAGAGTGGTTCAAAAAGGAGTTTCTGGGTAGAACTGAAAAATCTGCTTGCCTCTTCCTGCACACTTTCTAGCAAGGTGCACAATCTGAAACCTACTTATCTTCTTTGCCCGTAACATCACCCCCTATATACAAAGGAGACACAGACTTTGAAGCTCCTCTAGAGAGAGACCTGATTTAGCTCCCTACTGCCTCTAATAGATGGCAACAGCTCTTCTTGATTTCAAACAAAGTCTTTCTTAATTCTGCAGATGTCTTGGATCAAACCCAAATAACCTGAATGAAAGAAACTGATGTTCTTTGCTTTAACTATGACAACTAAAAGAGCAGTAATGATATTTTCACTCTTAATAAAATAAATAAATGATGAGGCACTATCTTACTTCAAACCATTGCATGCACTGATGCTTGCAGTTGAGTCAGCATCATTCTGGATGTGTCCATGATAATAGCAGTGATCCTGTATGGAGGCAAGTGGACTACACTGGTTAAAGATTGTTTGTAGTGTGATTTGATGAGCAGAAGTATAGATCCAATGTATTCCACCACATCAATGAAATAAAGAGTAAGACAGCAACTAGTCCAGAATGTTTGATTGAGCGGGACAGAAAACCTGCTTAGTATTGATTGTTCAAAATGAACATAGGATAAACACAAGTATCTATAAAAACAGGTTGTACTGCAGAGGAAGCCCCATTGATGGTAAAACGCTAAGAACTTTTGGGCAGACAACCAACAAAGAAATAAAAAAGGATCTGTTCAAATAACAAGCTCTTTTCTCCACCAACCTTGTCTTCTTGAGGTCACCTCTAGTGCTGCACCACAGAATTTGCTAAATAAACTCTCAGACTATGTTCTTAAAATCTTACAATAATGTAGGAAAAATTCCACATTTACTAATGATACCAATTAATTGTTATTTCCTTGAGCCCACACAATGCTTTCAGAAACATACATCAGAAATATAAATATACAATGCTAACAAGATGCTATAAAAATTCTTATATAACCTGGAAGACTCCAACTGGTGCTTGAATTTTGATCATTAGCATCTTCTGGAAGCAGGACCCATGCAGGCACCAAAATCAGCAGATTTCTGTTACACATTAAGTAGGAGCAGCTTGTATGACTTTTGAAGATGCAAATCCAGGAGTAGGCAATTTTTGGAGACAGAGGATGCACTTTTTGATCAATTTGGGGGGGAAGTGGCCATGGACCTAAGAAAGCATGTTAGTGCTATGATATTCTAAAAGGTTCTGACCCATTTTAGTGTGAGGAACATAGAATGCATTTCTGTATTCTGTAGAAGCAAAGTGGATTCCTCTTACTTTTGGTGTTCCAAACAAATGGTTTTGCATTTATCAGTGTAATCGGGTTTAAAAAGCAAAGTAGATCATATAAACCTAATATTATTTTAATAAACCTATTTTTGGGGTTCGCTGCTTTTAATCAATAGGAAAGAACTGGTTGATTGAAATATTGCCCTATTAATTCAATAAGTAGAAAAGAATGGGTTTTAGCAACCCACGCATCCTTACACAAAACATGGTCAATATAAGACATTTCATGCATATACAGCCCTTCTTGTTTGAATAGCATGGTCTGGTATATGTATATTTGGGAAATTGTGCACAAATATTATTCTCAATTAATTTCATAAAAGTAAGATGCTCTGGATATTACCTCAACCTGAGGGCTTGTTGTGATTTCTCTGCCATCAGGGGAATAATGAGTCTCAGTGTAACCTTTTGAAAAAAGTCGTCTGGAAAGAATGTAAACAAGACATTATTTATACCAGGAATTAAGATATTCTGTGCTGCTAAAAAATAATTTCAGTCTGTTTCTATTTCCCATACTGATACAAAGCTGTGAACAAAAATTCTAAGGCCTGTGAAAGACCAAAAACATGTTCCAATGTTATTTTGCAGATATAAGCCAGGTGGCAAATCTATTTATTATTACCTTTATTAAAATCTTGATTTACAGTTCAAATGAGACACCATTGAGAAGACTGACATAGCATTCTTAACAAAAAAAAACACAGGGTGTGTTGAAATCTGGGCCTGATTAGGTCAAGTTTGTTTAAGTTTCATGTGGAGCAACGTGAATGTGTGTAAGCAATCATTTTTAAATCTGTCATGGCTGCATCTCACCTATCCAAGCTTCATGAGCTGACAACCAGACATTAGCATGGAGGGAGGGAAATATTGGAATGTGAAGAAAGTGGTGGATGGAAGCCTAGCTGAGCCCCGTGAGAAGCTCACAATATGCTTATTAACAATATGCAGAGCTGGGAACCGAGCACCTGTTTTCTGAATAATATACAAGAGTTTGATTGGACATTTGCAGATAACTGGGGGATGACGGGGGGGGGGGGAGAAGGAACTTTCCTTTGTGTTGTTTTCATAGGAGAACCTCAGATTCTGCTTACATTACTTCTGTAACCATTTAAGCAAAACAAATTGTTATAAGTATTTGTTTGCTAGATGACTGAGTGCAACAGTTGACAAAATCTCTAATATTTCATAAATAACCTTGGTAATTTATGTGCCTTGAATGGTTCAACTTTATCTAGAATTGTTAGGGTCAAGCAGAGTAGCATTGAAATCAGGAATAAAAAAATTCTCAGTTCTGGGCTAAGACATAATTAACAGGTTCAATGACTATATTTTCATCACCTATACAGTAACATTTAATTTAATTTGCCAAACAAATCAATGCAGTTATTATTTCCGTAGGATTATGTCCAAGAATATACATTTTTCACATTGTCTTTAAAAAGTTTTGAGTTAACATACTTATTTTTTTCTAGGTGAAGGACCACTGGCTCTCCATTCACTTTAAATTCATATTTCATGGTATTTTCATACTTGGTCTAAAATGCAAAGAGTTCAGTGTTTATTTTTTTTAAAAAAATGTGTACCCTCTTAACAACTCTATACCTGTTTCAAATGGAGAGCCATAACCAATTCATTTATTAGATTTGGAGTATTTTATCTAGTGCTTGAAAAGCACTGTAAAATCTTCTTAAATTAAATTAAACTTTCCTGCATAAGTTCAAGATCTCCTTCTCTAATTCAACATCTTGATGAATGAAGTTGGGCTGGGACAGAGAGACTGAGACAAAAGTAATCCAGTGAGCTTCCATGACTGAGGATGGACTTGTATCTAGTCCTTAGTTCCAACCTTGAGCTGTAACCACTATCTTTACCTAGAAATACAACTTTTATATTTTAAAGTGATGTATTCTGGGAAGCTAGAAAGCATAATTTCATATGTCATGGTTCACAGTTTTCACAGCTGCCCATCATCTTTTATGAAAGATGATCCAAGAGCATAAACAGGAAGAAGAAATCTCTCAAAGTTACCTATTAATAGTAACTTTATGTCAGTGACCAGATTCACATGTGTGGAGTTCAATCTACTTTATTGTATTCTGCCTAGAATATAGGAATCTTCCTAGACTGCTTGCCTTCTCTTGGGAACAGATAGATAAAATTGCATGGGATTTCAGGGCATGGGGTGTAGGTCCTGGGTCTTTTGTAACTCTACAAAGATGCAAGACTAATTCCCTGCTTGCTTGATCCCTTCTCCCTTTCTGACTGGGCATTTCCCAAGACTTGATTAGCTATAGTAATGTATTAACATTCAGAAATTTCAATATTCTAAGTCTCCTCAATTGTGTGTGAATTGGGCAGCCGTATAAATTTGTTTAATAAATAAATAATCCAAGCAGGCGTATAGATTGCAATTCAAAAATCCAGATAACCGTTAGATGACAGCAAAGGAATACCAAAAACTCAAAGGGATACCAAAAACTACAAGTAGTTATCCAGATTTAATAATCCTGCCCAGTAGGATTCTTTGCTCCCATGAAAAATTAGGGCTCCAGAAGTTTCACTCAAATCAGGTCAAGTGCAAATCTTGATATAAGTGTACATGGACTTTTTCAGATTTCTGCAATTTGACAGATTTTTAATCAAAATGAAATGGATTTTTAGAATTTTACAATCTTATGAGACTTATTGTATGTCATCTTTACTTGCAGTTCTCTATATAAATCTATCTATCTACAAATATTATTCAAACTATTAAGATCTCTAAGGGTTGAACAAGCATCAGATCCAATCTAAAAATAAAACAGTTGATGGGTCCCAATTACAACCTCCCTCCCATCATCACTTTCCATAGTCTATGAACTCTGACAAATATGTGACTTTGTAATAATTTCCCTTTATAAAACAGAACAAACTAAACTTTAAAATGAACAATAAAAACAGTGAGAATTTCATGTTAATTTGTCCTAAGAACCAAATGGCAAAATTTTGAAAATAGTAGAGTTTTAACTCTAACTTTAATTCACATGAATCTTGAGCAAAACTCAGGGTCAGATTCATCAATAAATAACTTGATGAAATGAAGATTTTTTTTCTTACCTTTTGCTCACGCCACTGAACTCCTCCTTTGGGCAATGCAGGGACTTTCTGTGGATACACTACTTCATAATCATTAACCTTCCCAGATTCCAGGATTGTAGAGCTCCCTTCATAAAGGAAGGAAGGAGAAAAAGAAAGAAAGAAAGAGAGAGAGAGAGAGAGAGAGAGAGAGAGAGAGAGAGAGAGAGAGAGAGAGAGAGTTCACTTTGTTATGTTATTCCACCATTTTTATATTTACTGCATAATTTGTTACTAAGTTATCAATGAAGAATGGACAATTTTTCTAGTGGAATACAGCACAGAAATCCAGGTGTGTTGTTGTTGTTGTTGTTTTGTGCGTATGAAATTTGCTAAATGTTGTTTGATAGCTGGAATAGCTTCTGAGACTGATGGGCATCTTCCAAGATAGACCCAGTCACAAGTTTACATCTTTTTCATACTTTTACTGTATGTACCTGCCCGTTTGTACCTGACGCTCCCAGAAACAGGGGAGGGATTCAGTTTCCCCTACTGGCAAGAAAAGTTACTATTCACTCCTACTTAAAGCACAGAAAAAACAGCAATTTCCCTTCCATCTCCCTTTCTTCTTCACCGTACTGATCTCCATCAATTATTGTTCTAATTTTGGAAGCTTCCCACTTGGCAAGGGCAACTCCATTTTCCCTGCTTTTTTTTTAAAAAAAAAATCAGGGCTGCTCCAGCTAGGTTTTGACCCATAATTGTGTTTAAGGCAGTTGAACATTGTTGTTCATAACCATATGTGGGAATGACTTGGGAGACAGCAGGAAGAGACTGGTTATCTGGCATGTAAAAGGTATCTCAGCTCACAGAAGGAAGGAAGCATATCAGAAGGGACCCTCGCTGGTATGTTATGGAGAGTAAAAGAAAGGAGGAAAGGGCTTCCGGTTCCGGATCGCGACACCAGCAGTCGCACGGAGAGATCTCTCTCTCCCACCGGCTGGTTTCCCTTCGTCGGTAGACCCTTAATCGGGTCGAAAGTCGCCCCGTAGAGGCGACCACCGCTAGAGGAGGCTCCTGCTCGACTGGGGAAGAGCGGCGGCTCTCCCCAGTTCGAACTTTCTCCTTAGGGCCGTCGGAGGAAAAGATCGCCCTTCAAAATGGACGATCACTTCGTCGCACCAGCTGAAAGCCAGAAGAACATCTAAGCGAAAGAACCCCCGTGGAGAATCCGGGTGAGACCTTTCCTACCCCCTTTTTTTTTTCCCTAACTACTTTCCTGTTAAAAGCTTTCTTTGAACTATTTCCCTGTCGTGAGGAAGCAGCGTTTGAGCAATGGGGAAAAACAGCGTTGGAAAAAAAAATATATAAATAAAAACCAGTTAATTTCGATACTATTTAAATTTTGGAATACTGAGGGGACCTGAAAACATTCTATTCTTGACTATTATTGTTACAACTACGTATTCATTATTTTTGAACCCTTTCTTCATCTCTTTCAACACGAAAAATAAAAAATCTATTATTTGGAAAGAAAAAAAAAAAGGATTTTCTGGTTTGCTGAGGACATCTTGTGTCGAAAAGTGGTACTGCAATTATATTTCTTTATGGCTGGGAATGGCTATGACCCTGAAAGAGTGATAAGATAACGATGCAGCTGGCCTATTGAAAACTGAAGGTGAATGCTTGCTTGATTCTTATGAAGCAGAGCCTTCCTTAAAGATTAAAGATTAAAAAGCCTTATTACTATCGATATGGAACTTAATACACAACTGGACTATGATCTTATATTGGAAACAATTCTAGAAGCTGCAAAGGATGTGAGCTCCTATTTTCAATCTCTTTTCCCTACACTGAGAGAAACTGTGGAAACCACAAAACAAACTAATTTTATTCAACTTCCAACACAACCTATCGAGAAGTCTGATGACTATACAACAACTTCAACAGAGATGTCTGAAACACCAATACCAACATCAACAGAGACTGACACTCAGATACAACCTATTGAAAATCGAGAAAAGGTGGATAAACAATTGGCAAATATAACATGGAATAAAACAGCTTTTACCATCCAAAGGCTATTAGAAGAAAGGAAAGAGAACTTTGACCAATTTGAAGCGTTAAAGAATATGGACCCCTTAATAGTGTGGTTTGATTATGTAGGAACCTCACTATGGAAACCATTATGGCACAGAAAGAAGCCTAGAGTTAGATTTAAAAATGTATTTTAAAGTCTTATTTAATGGGATTAAAAAGGCTTTGATTTCTTGACTGACTTAACAACTAATGGAATACGTGAAATTTTTAAGAGGATACCCTTTGTAATATTACTTTGTCTTAGATATGATATATATTGGAGAAGTAAACTTTATCTACTGGTTTAAAAAGATTTTTATAGATATAGAGGCATTGATAGAATATATATTTAAATTAGATAGAAATTTATTTGTTGGCCTGATATTTTTATTTTAAGAGAATTATTTAGAAATAAAAGGAGAATAAGAGGGATGGGTGATAAGAGAAAAAAAAAATGGTATCAATGAAGAAGATATGGGAATGTTGTTGTAAGAACAATATACCAGATATAATTACGTAAAAAAAAAAAAAGGGCACCCGAAGTGTTAATAACATGTCTATTTAAGGCTAATTGAAATATAGTAATTGTAAGTTAGTAAAGCTTAAAAACAGGATTGGGATTTTTTAGAATTGAAATGTAATTGATATTTGATAGGACCGTTTGAAACTTATATAGAACTCATTAATGTGAATATGTAAAATTAAATGAGGGAATTAGAGAGGGAAGCTTGAGTTGAGCTATATATCTGTGATTGTCTTCCTTTTTTTGGATGTTTAATATACCCACCTCCATGGTGGTTCCTAAGCACCTTAATGTTACCCCTGTACCCCTATAAAATCTAATAAAATATATTTAAAAAAAAAAAAAAGAAAGGAGGAAAGAAATATTTTAACATATTTTAGAATCTTGTATTGAGAAAGTAAGTGTCATGTTAGCTTGAGTACAGTTTGAAGATTCTCTGAAGATGCCAACAATAACACCAGTTATGGTAGGTTTGCTCAATATTATACAATCTTAATTACATGATGTCTAATTGACCTAGTGGAAGAAAATTAAAACTGAAAACACTTTATTTTTCTTTAACATTTTGCTTTCTGAAATTTTCTTGCCACAAACTCTCTCTCTGTCCAGTCTTCTAATCCTTTCTTTTAAACTCACATCATTGGAAAACTTTCTCTCCAACTTGAACATGCTTTTCTTCTGAAGATCTTAGGACTTTTCTTTCTTAAGATCTGCTCGTGACTTGACAAAATTTAAGCAAATACTAAGAAACCATTTATGTAACTTTAGAACAAATGTGATCTTTGAGAGCATTCTTTTGCTAAATCTGTAGAAACTGAAGTGGAGCAAATTTTGGTTAATTGTCAAAGATAAAACCCAAAACAAAACCCATCAACATAGCAATCTGTTGGGTGCAATCGTCTTTTAGCACTAAGAATCTGAACAAGGGAACCAAAGAGAACATCTTACCTTGATATGGAAAAACTGCTAAGCATATAGTTACCAAGAGAAGTTGGATCATTTTGGAGGCTGGATTTGGCTGGAAGACAGGCAATCTCTTCCTGCTTTGAAGCCAACCTGAACTCTTCCTCTGTTGACTATGACAAGCAAGGAATGAGTCCTTCAGCTTCATTCATGCCCTCATGAGAAGGTGTTTGCTAAAGGATTTGCACAAATTCTGAGTTGTAACAATACTACTGGCGGGCAGTTTTCCAGCTGTTGAGCGCATGTCACTCCAAAAATGATACATGGAAGGCTTTTTTTCAAGGCATCCTCCAAAGCAAAAGCCCAAAGGAGGTGATTAATTGGTCACAGAAGAGCTATCCTGGCCTCATGTTAATACAATTAAATTTAGGTGCTCTTGTACATGGGTTTTTAATTGCCAAAAAGACATATAGTTTTTGTGGTAAGAAAGAGGTACTTTTTGAATAATCTAGCGTCTTTTCAATATTGCTAGCATTTAGTGCTAGTTGCTAATCAGGAAGCTCAATAGCCTGATTGTAGCCTTTGAAAAATGATGTTATTGTGGGAATGACTGAATCTATGTCAATGAATGTACCAAAAGGATCCCTGACTTCTTTACAGGAATATAAAAGCTTTATGCCATAATAGATCTTTCAGTTTTTAAGAGACCCCAGGAGCTTTTGTATAATATCTCCACCAGCCCCTCCATTTTCTGAAACAGAAGATTTATGTGTCGGTGGTGCAAATTTCAGCTGCCGTAATATGCATTCAAAATGAGAACAGTCAGTGGAGTGGCTTGCCTTCAGAAGCTATAGGTGCTACAGCACTGGAGGTTTTTAAGAAGAGATTGGGCAAAGAGTCTCTCTAGAATTGTATAATGTCTCCTGCTTAGACACGGTGTTGAACTGGAAGACGTCCAAGGTCCCTTCCAATTCTGTTATTCTGTAAAGGGTTTTGAATGGGAACAATGAGATGAATCACAGACAAAGGGAAAGAACCTTCTCTTCATTTAGAAATGAGGAGGTATGTGAGCCTTTGTAACTATCTCTGGTGGCCAACTTGTTTTCGTTCAGAACTTCTGCCCTTACCATCATCAGCAGATCTCTCTTGCAATGGCACCAAACTAATTAAAATTAGAACTATAAAAGTAGCCTCAAGCCACATCATATGCTGAATTTAACCTTTCTGTTTGAGGGGAGGATAAATGATAAACCAGTATTATTATATATGCATGCCTCTGCAAATATAAGCCTGCCTTTAAAGGTTTTTTTTTTAATCTTGATTTGATGCAAGTCTGATCTAGAATCTTTTAATTTTTCTCTCGTAATAGATAAAAAGGAGGAACAGCTTTCCCATCCATTGCCTTCTTAATAATGACCTGTGCATCGAGCTTTCTGGACATGATAACTTGATTCTATTTTAGAATGATCAAAGAATGAAAAGATTAAAAAATACAGAATTCCAGGATTGAGGCCATTTCTCATAGCTGCTACTTAACTGAACACACTCTCTCTCTCTCTCTCTCTCTCTCTCTCTCTCTCTCTCTCTCTCTCTCTCTCTCTCTCTCTCTCTCACACACACACACACACACACACACACAAACACACACATAATTAATTTCCCTCTCTGTGTCACTATATTTTGCTCCTGAAGAAGAGATTATCACTCATATGTCGGTAGACAAGGAAACTTCTAGATCATCATATATTTCTCCCCTATAATAATTGTTATTCATTTCCAGGTGACCTAGATTAATTTTATCTAAATTGTTATTGTCTGACCAACATGTTTTCTTTTCTATGAATGTGGCTACATTTTATTTTACTATATGTAAAATATGCTGTTCTTTGACTACATCCATTTAATGATTATATTTAATTTTATTAACATTTTATTTGCTAGAGCTAGAATATTTCCTTTTTCTTTTTGATTGTTCAATCATAAAAAACTTATTGACTGATAATCAGATAATTACTCCATAAGTCAATTTTTATTTGTTAATTTTTTTGTTGTTCACCACAACACAGAAAAAAAGTTTCTGGCACATATATAACCCTCTCCCTTATCTAAATTTGTTTCTAATTCTTTCTTTAGCTCAATCCAAGTTATTTCTTCTTCTTCTTGTCTTCTAGATTCTAGGGAATGCTAGGGGTTAGGGCTTCCCATGTGTTCTCTTTTCTCTTCTTCCATATGCTGCTTCATTTGATAAAATCACCATTATCTATTTTTAATTCTAACTCCACTATTGAAAAGAAAAGCTATATATGCAACTTTTGCTAGGGGAATTCACCAGTGTTAGTCAACGAAATTGCTATGGCTTTTTTTTTCTACCTACTTTATATTCAAATGGATGAAATTTGTTTTAGAAATCCATTCAAAGATTTAGTGTGCAAGGAATGTGCACACGTATTCTGTATTCTGGCATTCTTTTCATATTTTACAATCTTCTAAAATAAAGAGTAAAGTTTGGGAGAGAGAAAAGATATAGAAGGGGGGGGGGAAAGGAAGACTCGTTACCCAATGCAGTCTCAATTCCATTTTCCAATTTCAGGCACCTGAGATCATGATCTGAAGTTCTTTGCTAGCTACCCTTTTCTGTTTTACTGTCCTTGTTTTATTTTTCTATATTTTCTGTTTTTAATTTGCAAACTGCCCAGAGAATCCAGTTATTGTGTAGAAGTTTGGGTAATGAAATGTCTTCAAGAAAACAGCCAAGCTCAGAGAGCATGTATGGAAAACGATACCAGAAAACATTAATATTCCTGATGCAATTCACTCACTGTCACCTCTACTTAATCTGTGTATTTTTAGCCTCCCAAACAGCAGATTTTTTTTATATTTTACAAATTCTTTCAAGAGAAAAGCAGTAAAACACAAATACTAGTTTTCACAGAGGAACTGAAAAAAAATGCATACTCTACATATGTAAATAAAACATACAGTATGATATAAGAGTTAAAATGTACAAAATTAAACGGTTTGTTTTTCAGCCAGTGAATTGCTTAGTTTATACGTTATATTAAAGGTGAAAAAAATTCTGAAGTGATTTATATTGGTCTGATTTTTTTTAACATCTCAAAAAACTGACATCTAGGGTAGACCTCAGCAGATTGGCAAATGATTCAAAGCATGCTTGGATCATTCTTCCTCGTTTCAATGTAGCCTTTAAAAAAAGAAAAGCAGAGCAGAGACCACCAGAGAAGTAAATATATTCTCCAGGAAGCTAATAGCACTTTTACCCTACTCACCATCTGATAGAAACTTCCCTTGAGATCGAGAAAAACTGAAAAAGGTTTATGTGGGTACGGCCTTTCCAGGTTGCTGTCCAAAAGCCCTCCTGAGTTACAGGAACAACAGACAAGAAGGGGAAACAAAGCTTCATTTGTCACTTGCCAGCTATCAGTAAAAACCTAAAGACTTCTGTGAGTTCCCACCTGGACAAGAGGATGATACTTTACTGTACTTGAGAAGAAGTGGCTCCTTGCCAAACCATAATATTCCATAACTGGCAGCAGCCATTTCAAATACACTTATAGCATTGTTGCACTGGGATTAAAGTCTTATTTTTCTTGGAAAGTAGGCATCAAAGAAAGAAGGGCCAGATTTAAGTCTTTGGAACTATGACATGTCCCTGGAGACCTCTGAATATTAACATTGTCCACAATGTGCAGTTCCCATTATATAATTATAGACCTATTGTCAGGCACAAATAACTGAGAGCAGCCATAGAACATAGAATCATAATGTTGAAAGAGACTTTGGAGGTCTTCTAGTGCAACCCCCTGCCTATGGCAGAAGATGCTATACCATTCCAGATGAAGAGATTCAGCCTCTTCTTGAAAACCTCTAGTGATGGAGCACCCACAGCTTCCAGAGGCAAGCCCTTGCACTGATTAATTGTTCTTACTATCAGGAAATTTCTCTTTAGATCTAGGTTGAATCTCTCTTTAATGATCTTCCTATTATTTTTTGTCCTGCTCTCGAGTCTTTTGGAGAATAAGTTGACTCCATCTCCTCTGTGACAGCCCTTTAAATGTTGGAAGACTGCCACCATAACATCCCTAATCCATCTCTTCATTAAAGTAGACGTGCTTATTTTCCTCAATCATTCATCATATGATTTAGCCTCTATTCTATATCTATGTATTTGGTTTTTCTTTCCCTAGTGTAGGAACTTATTTTCTTACCACTGAATTGCATATTGTTGGATAGGACCCAGTGTTCAGGTCTCTCAAGATCATTATGAATTTTGAGCCTATATTCAAAAATTCTTGCTATTCCCCCCCTCCATCTGGTGGCAGTACTGTCTATTTCACATTGTTCTGTCTTACCACTTAGTCACTTCATCAGAGAAAGCAATGTTTGTCTGGCATGGTCTGTTTTTGAAAAGCCCATGCTGGCTTCTATTAATTGTGGAGGTAACTAAAGAATCCATTGAAGTGGACTTAATTCTTAATAACAGAGATGCAATGATAGAGATAGTTGAAATTACAGGAAATATGTCATATTGTATTTCAACCGAATGCAGGCACAATTAATTAAACAAGGCCGTTGAGTTGAAAGCACAGAAGAGTTTACCACCTATGCACAAAAATCTAGCCAACTTATGGTCAGCGGTAAATTGGCATTAAATTAGGGTCAATGGAATTTGTGGAGGGCTGGACTTGGGTCTATTATGGCAATACAATGACTCCAAACTGATGACATGTTTAACTCCACCCTCCGGCTTTGTCCGCTCTTCTCTCACATTAATATGATATATGGCCAAATGTTTTGTTCTTGATTTCTGGTTTTTGTTTAATTTCATCTATATAATATATGGCTGAATGTTTTATTCTTCATTTCTGGGTTTTGTTTAGATTGTTTCCCTGCTTTTATTATTTTTATAAATAAGTTAAGGCAGTGAACATATCTAATAGCTTCTCATGCTATTTAACCCAACAACTTTATGAGTTCAGTTGGGCTGAGAGAGAATGATTGGCACAAAGTCACCCAGCTGGCTTTCATACCTAAGACAGGACTAGAACTCACTTACTCCTGGTGATTGGCCCAAAGTCACCCAGCTGACTTCATGCCTAATGTGAGACTGAGAGTCACAATCTCCTAGTTTCCAGAGAAGTATCTTAACCACTACACCAAACTGGCTTTTTGTTACTCCATTTCTTATTCATTTTGCTAATGAATTTGTACCCCAGTTCTAACCAACTCTAACAAGTTTCAGTGATTTTCAATTTTTATACTGCAACTATGGGCATCTGCTGGAACAGTTAGTAAAAGAGTATCAAGATGGCAGCCACAAAGTCCTGTCTTTTTTATGTGTGCAAGTGAAATGTGTGTGTCCTTGAGTGCCACTAATTCTAATTTTGCATAAGCTGCTCTGTTCAAATGATATTATGAAGGTAAACTAGGACAAACATTGCACAAATAATGGATAAGGATGGATAAATGAGTGGTTGGGGATAGAGCTAAACTTCATCGTATTCTCTCTCTCTTTCTCTTTCTCTCTCTAATTTATCTATTTATCCCTTGTTTTCTAATATTCATATATGGTTGTCTCCAGACAAGATGGGGCTAATGTAACCCCAGCAAATAAATAAAATAAATAAATATTCTTTATCTTCATATAGAAGCCAAAGGATAGACCATTCTTGTTAGGCTTTTTGCTGCAGTGGAGATTGTGTTGAAATGAGTTTTGGTATTTAATTGAGGTTAAAGTTGAGGTTCAAATCAATTAGGCAAAAGAACCTTTCATGTTTTGCAGCTGCTCTAACATGTTGTGTCCTTTGTTTTAGGGACCTTTCCTTTTTTATGAGTTGCAAATTGCATGAAAGCCTTCTAAAAATGGAAGATTTCTAATTCATAGAAAACCTGAGAATTTCTCTTACCTATTGACAATCTCATTCAGTTACTTTGCCCATAAACAGGATGAAGAATTTGGACAGGTTATTTTGAAGCAGTCACCCAATGAAATTCCATCCTGGAATAATTAGAACAGACAAAAAAATCAGTGTTTTTTTTACAGAATATATAATTCAAGTTTGGAATTTGCCACTATGAGAGGTGGCACTGGCTACTAGCTTGTCTGGCTTCATAGAACATAGAATCATATGGCAGGAAGTCTTCAAGTCCAATCCCTTGCTCAAAGCAGGAGACTTTATACCATCCCAGTCAAATGACTGTCCAATCTATTTTTGAAAACTTCCAATAATGGAGCACCCACAAATCTATTCCACTGATAAATTGTTCTTACTGTCTTACTTCTAGATCTCCCTTCTTCTCTGTGATACCGGAACGCAATTATCATGTCCCACTTAATCCTTCTCTTCAATAGGCTAGACTTACATAGCTCCCTCTTTTTTTTTTTTTTTTTTTTTTAGAAAAGAGTTGTACTATTTCATAGAAGTCATGGAGATCAACAGTTGTTAGCCTTGAAAGCAGAGATACTATCTTTGAAAGCCATCTGCTGGGAGACCAAAAGGTTTCTTGTACAGTTGGTTGATTATAATGAGAACAAAAGTGCTGGATTAGATGGGCCAGAGATTGAAACCAGTGTATGTCCTTAAGTACGTATCCTTTTGTTTCTGAGAGGAATGCAAAAAGTGATAGATTCTTCAAAATCTTTTTCTTTTGAATATATCCCTTGATGTTTGGCTCTTCTTTGTGTTACTCGCTCAAGAACATTTATTTGTGAACTTTGTGATTGTCTGCCTTCCACACTGCCTGCTTATTTTAAAGCGTAGATGCCCCTCATTCACAGCAGTGGCTCAAAAGACAACATCAGAAGAAGAGAACATCTCTTAGTTATTTTGGCTTATGAATGGCCTTATCCATATAACCTTATCCGCCATTGTCCTTTTTTACGTTTACAAAACATTCACATGCCCTGAGATGGCATGTGATGGCACGTTTGGGGGGGTTTAGGGACTGTAATTTACCTACCCAAGACTTGCAGGATCAGTAGAAAACCGGCCATGAGTTTTTTTCTAATTTTATTGGAAAGCAATTAGGTAATCTGATTTCTGCTATCCATCTGATTAATGCCATAACTGTGAATACATCACCAGTTTCCCAACTGCAGTCACAATAAGAAACCAGTGACCTTCAAGGGATGACTGGAAAATTAGAGAAAGACTCATCATGTCCCAATGCTGCTTCTCAAAACTGGTGGAGAGATGATAAGAAAGAGACTAAGGTATATGCCCAGGTAACTTTTGCATG
This sequence comes from Azemiops feae, assembly GCA_023970755.1. Classification (NCBI taxonomy): domain Eukaryota; kingdom Metazoa; phylum Chordata; class Lepidosauria; order Squamata; family Viperidae; genus Azemiops; species Azemiops feae. Next base: position 2,145,625 of record JALGBA010000475.1, on the reverse strand, counting down.
TATGGAGGTGAACAATGACACACTTTAAACAGGTGACCAATCTCTGCAGCCTCCAACTTCCAATCCAGCAAGCCAAGTGACCTTCAGAGGAAAAGGTTCTTCATCCATGGTAAGTGTAAGGATGGCCAGTCAGCTTCCATTGAGAGGAGGAAGTATAGCATAGCAACTAATATGTTGAATTTGGATCAGGATGATCCAACATTCAGCTTATCCCTAACCATGGCTCACGTTTAGCTGGTTCCTCTCTTAGTCCAACCTATCTCAATTGGTAGTTATTGTAGAGATATAAAATGAGAAGAATTAGTCTCCTCCTTTGTAGTGACTGGAGCTACAAGAGCAAAGGAATGGTAAAAATACAGTGATGAATATACCTAAAATACCTACTGAACCTAAGCTGAATAACTGAATATCTTTAATCAAATACATTAATGCTAGTAGTGATGTTTCTTCACTGTAAAGCTTACCTGATAGCAACATTTTGAAAATAGCAGAGTTTTAACTCTAACTTTGTTTCACATGAATCTTGAGCAAAATCTAGGGTCAGATTCACCAGTGAGTAACTTGATGAAACGAAGATCTTTCTCTTACCTTTTGCTCATGCTGCTGAACTCCTCCTTTGGGCAATGCAGGGACTTTTTGTGGATATACTACTTCATAACTCTTAACTTTCCTGGATTCCAGGATTGTTGAGCTGAAGGAAGGAAGGAAGGAAGGAAGGAAGGAAGAAAGAAAGAAAGAAAGAAAGAAAGAAAGAAAGAAAGAAAGAAAGAAAGAAAGAAAGAAAGAAAGAAAGGAAGGAAGGAAGGAAGGAAGGAAGGAAGGGAAGGAAGGAAGGAAGGAAGGAAGAAAGAAAGAAAGAAAGAAAAAAGAAAGAAAAGAAAGAAAGAAAGAAAGAAAGGAAGGAAGGAAGGAAAGGAAGAAGGAAGGAAGGAAGGAAGGAAGGAAGGGAAGAAAAGGAAGGAAGGAAGGAAGGAAGGAAGGAAGGAAAGGAAGAAAGAAAGAAAGAAAGAAAGAAAGAAAGAAAGAAAGAAAGAAAGAAGGAAGGAAGGAAGGAAGGAAGGAAGGAAGGAAGGAAGAAGGAAGGAAGGAAGGAAGGAAGAAAGGAAAGGAAGGAAGGAAGGAAGGAAGGAAGGAAGGAAGAAAGGAAGAAAGAAAGAAAGAAAGAAAGAAAGAAAGAAAGAAAGAAAGAAAGAAAGAAAGAAAGAAAGAAAGAAAGAAAGAAAGAAAGAAAGAAAGAAAGAAAGAAGTCCTAATAAGTCGATCTAGTCAGATGGAGCACCCACAACTCTTGGAGGCAAGCTATTCCATCAGAGTGGTAAAATGGGATTTTACATATGGCTGTAAAATCTGGAACTGAAGAAAAGCAAAAGTAGATGCTTTTGTGTTATGGATTTTAAGACAGTATTAAGAGAACCAGGGGTCAAGTGAGCAATTTTTAGCTATATTTGAGCAGCTTTTCCTACTCCAAAATAGCAGTAGAAGTGGAGGGATGAAAGTCTGGAAAGTCAACTCCTCTAATATCTATTCTTAACCACCACACCCTCAACTAACTAAATCTGATATGCTGAAATTTGGCCATTTTCCGTTGGCTTGTAGAAGTAGGCAAAATGGAGTTTTGAAGATGGGAATGGGAGTAGCTTACTTCCAAGAAGCTTCTTCATCCCATTCTCACTTTTAAGAAGAAGAACAAATACAGAAATAAGAACCAACTACAGAAATCAGCCACATTCTTTTCTGTCTGCATCTTTCCAGTAATGTCATGTGCAGCTGGTTGATTAATACCTCCAACTGTGTCTTACTCCTTCAGAAAGTTCCCTGTCTCTTTTCTGGTTAAAGGATCAGGTGTAAAATTGGTCTCTGTCACCTTTATCAGTTAACTCAGACAGGAAACATGACCAGAAAAGCTAATTCTATTTTACTGTAAAGCTACATTATCAGAATTTATTTAAATTAAATAAATCTTTATTTTTGCAAGAATCTTGCAAATGTGAAAGTACAAATCTCCCACTGTCTTCTTTACAGTCTGAGAAACTAGGGAGGGTCCCATTTGAGCCTCTTGTACCACCAATTATGCAGCTGTGGCGCCATGTTGTCTCTTATCTGACTGTTCCCTCAGTTTCTGATTGAAAGGACAATGCCAAGTTTATGTACTCTCTCTGGAAACATATCTGCCATTAATATCAGCTTGGCTCAGAATTTTCAAAACCAAAGTTAGGACTATCTAACTAAAGTTATCTAATAAAATTTAGAAATGGCATCCCTTCCCATCCTCTTGGATTTTATCCAGCATGTCATCAGTACAAAGTCTGTAAAAGAAGAGCTGGCACCAGAAATGCAACGTTTACTGTCTTTACATTGCCAAAATCCACATATCTGCCAGGCTTCATTTAGCTCTATTGTTCACAAAATCATCTTGCCAAATATGAGGGAATAACTATTAAACATTGTTACTGACACATGGAAAGCAAATAGTGTGTTATTGTGTTTAAGGATGCAGTTGAAACTCATGAACAGTAGATGTCAGGATTGTTCCACATATAAACATCTTTTTTTAAAAAAAAAAAAATACAGTTCACTTTTTAAAAATCTAAATCTTTATAACCGATGTCTTTTTTTAAAAATATATATTTTATTATTTTTTACAGGGATAAAAAGGGGAAGGGTAGGTAAAGGTATAACATAGGGTGAAAAAACAAGTATTAGACCAGGGGTAGGGATAGATACAATAATGGGGTTACCCCCTACAGTAAATCAACGCTTTAGCAAGCAGACTATCGTCCGGGTATACGTATTAAATGTGCATAGTTAACATAATACTAAAGAGCTATAGTAAATAAATTTGTCACTAATAATAATAAAAACTTAACCAATACATATCATTCATTCTATAAATAACAATAATCAATATACTATTGATAATATATTACTAACTAAATATAGTTACATATAAATACTAGTATATTGCTTATTAATTATAATTACTTATAGGTAAAAGTAAACATCTGACATAGAGGTTAAAAATAATAATAAAAAAATACATCATTTATCTTATTTAATTTCATAACCTTTTTTCGTTCTGTCGTATTGCTAACCATTGATAGAATTTTTCCCATGTTTTAAAGTAAATTGTGTCTTCTTTCTCTTTGATTTCTAAAGTTAATCTATCCATTTCTGCACATTCCAATATTTTCGTAATAATAATCTGATCAGGTGGTATCTTTTCATTTTTCCAAAATTGGGCAAATGCTATTCTCGCAGCTGTTAATATGTGTAAAATTAAATATTCATTCTCTTTTCTATAGTTAGATCCTAATATTCCTAATAAAAACAATTCCGGTTTGAATTCTATCTGTATCTTAGTCATCTTTTCTAACCATATATGAATCTTAAACCAATATTTCTTTGCATTAGGGCATATCCACCAGATATGATAATAAGTCCCTGGTTTTTGTTTACATTTCCAACAAATATTTGATACATTTTTAAACATTTTCTCTAGTCTAACTGGTGTCATATGCCATCTATAAAACATTTTATATAAATTCTCCTTATATGCAACTGCTTTAGTAAGTTTGATATTTCGATCCCACAGTTTTTCCCAATCTTCTAAAGTTTTCGTCTGTTTTTAGCAATATTTTATCTAGTGGTGTCTGTTCTTTATAAAATCCTGTAGATTTTATATCTTTTTCATATCTTGTCTGAATTTGCAAATAAGACCACCATGTTAAGTCAATACCCTGTTGCTGAAGAGTTTGTCTGTCTTTAAGTTTTCCATCTTTGTCCAAAATATCTTTATAACTAACGAGTTTATCATAGTTAATTAAATTTGGATAGGCAAAGGCTTCCATTGTCGAGAGCCACTCAGGTATTTTCATGTAAATTTTATGTTTAATTCTTTCCCACTCTGAAAACAATACATTCCTTATGGCATGATTTTGAAAATATTTATGTACTTTATTTTTCTCATACCACAAAAACGCATGCCAACCTAATTGCAGATCATGCCCCTCTAAATAGAGAAGTCGTTTATTTCTCAGTGTGATCCATTCTTTAAGCCAAAGCAAAATGGTTGCCTGGTAATAAAGTCTCCAATCCGGGAGTCCGAAGCCCCCTCTGTCTTTGGAATCTTGTAATAATTTGATTTTAATTCTAGCTTTTTTCCCTTGCCATATAAATCTCATTATTGTAGCATTCAATTCATCGAAGAATTTCTGATTTAACTTAACAGGAACCGTTTGAAATAGAAAAATTAGCTTAGGTAGAATGTTCATCTTAACGGTCGCTATCCTTCCTAGCAATGATAATTGACGATTTTTCCATTTCTCCAAATCCACTTTTATTTGTTTTAATAGTCTCTCATAGTTGTCCTCTTTTATTGTTGTGTATTTTGAAGTTAAATGGATACCTAAATATTTAACTTTTTTAACTATTTGAAGATTTGTCTTTTTAGCAAATTGAATTTTTTGTTTGTATGTTAAATTCTTCATTAATACTTTGGTCTTTTCCCTATTTATCTTCAACCCTGCCACTTCTCCAAATTTCTCTATTTTCCGCAAGAGTTTAATGGCTGTTTCTAGTGGCTCCTCCAAAATAAAAATTAAATCATCTGCAAAAGCCTGTAGTTTGTATTTTTGGTCTTTTATCTCCAATCCTTTAATCTCACTATCTTGCCTAATATTCCTAGCCAACACTTCCAATGTAAAAATGAATAACAAAGGGGACAATGGACATCCCTGTCTTGTGCCTTTTTTGATTTCAAAGCTATCTGTGTAATTTCCATTTATAAGTATCCTTGCTGATTGTTTATTATAAATTGCTTGAATTGCATTTATAAAGTTTTCACCAAAATCCATCTCCTTCAACTGTTGAAACAAAAATTGCCAATTAAGATTATCAAAAGCTTTTTGCGCATCAAGAAATATAAGTGCCAACTGCTTCCACGGATGGTTTTCATAATATTCCAACACATTTAAAATAATCCTTAAATTATTCTTTATCTGCCTTTTTGGTAGAAAGCCATTTTGGTCCGAGTGGACAAATTCAGTCAAAAATTTCTTCATTCTTTCTGCCATTATTGTAGTAAATATTTTATAATCCACATTTAATAACGATATTGGTCTATAATTTTTAATTTGTGTAAGATCAGTGTCTTCTTTGGGTCTTCTTTTCTCTCTTTGTTCTCTGGCAGTTTTGTTTATTCAGCTGCAATACTTGGCCCAACGGCCAGACACTTGGCTGCATGCCCAGACATCCCTATCTCTCTTAAAAGCTACTGAGAGGGAAGCTTTTTTTTTTTTTGTCTGTGAGTGTCTAGTCTTTTTAGTTAGCTGTATATTCCCTATAGCAAAGGAAAATACAAGAGAAGGGAACTTATCTTTTGGGTTTTGTTTTTTGTTTTTTTTTGTTTTTGGGTGGTCGTGGAATAAATTTCTAAATTTATAACTAGATCATAAATTGGATATGGTTCTTTTTTTCCTTTTTTTCCCTCTCTTTTTCTCCCCTATAATATTTTTATTTTTATACGACAATTCTTATTTTTTTTTCTTTTTTCTTTGGTCTTTCCTTTGGATATAAATACATCTTTTTTTCTTTCTTTTTGGCCTTTTTGTCTGTTTTTTTTTCTTTTACTCTCCCTCCCTTTTGGATGGTTGTGGAAGTTTTTTGTTGTCCTTTTTTTTACCTATCTCCTCACTGGAATTATTAGTATTTTTTTCTCCTTTTCCTTTCTTTTTTCCTTTTTTTTCTTTCAAATTACGTTTGCCTTGTCTCCTGATAATAGGAGGGCATTGGATTACAATTGGCCATCAGGCCCTCTGGTGGATTATAACTAGCCAATGGGCTCCTTAGTGGATTATAAATAAATACAACAATTAGAAGATGAGCATCTCAAATTTGGCTAAAGGGGCGAAGAAGGGCTCTTCGGCCCCCGCCTCAACCTCAGTGAGCCGAGCCCCCCAAAAATCAATTACTACATATTTACAACAGGAAACCCAACAAAAAGATACGAAAGCGATACTCCAAGCAATTGCAGATTCCAAAATGGAAATGAAAAAAGATTTGGACAAAAATTATGAAGACTTGAAAAGTGATCTTCTTAAAATGGATCAAAAAATGGAAACCTTCCAACAGGTGATGATAGACACTCAACAAAGAATGCAAAAAATAGAAGATAAGTCAGAGGTGGTTGATCAGAAACTAGAAGCATTACAAGATGAGAACCAGAGATTGGCGCAAGTAAATGCGGAATTGAAAGACGGCATGGCTGTCATGGAAATGGAAAGAGCATCATACTTCTTAAGATTCCAAAATATCATAGAAGAGAAGGATGAGAATCTGTTAGAGTTGATGAGCGAGTTATTGGCGGAACGACTTGGAATGGAAATGGACCAAATGAAACAAGAAATGGATCAGGTTTTTAGAGTCAATTCAAGCTATGCAAGAAGAAATAGAATTCCCAGAGAGGTTCACGTAAGATTTCTCAAAAGATCAACATGAGATGAGATCTTGAGAGCAATAAGAGACCAACCATTGAAATATAAAGATAAAGAACTTGTAATTCTTAAACAGATTCCGAAAAGAATAAGAGAAGCCCAAAGAGAATATCAATTTTTAACAAGGAAACTGCTGAATAAAGGAGTGAATTTTAGATGGTTGGTCCCAGAAGGATTATTAATCTTTTGGGACTCGAAAAGATATAGATTGGATACTCCACTTAAAGCAGAGGAATTTTTTAACAATCATAGAACCTTTCTGGAAGAAGGCGACATCAGGTCTAAGAAACCAGAGGAAATGACAGAAGCAGGAGCATCGAAACAGAAGAGGAAGAACCTAAAAAGACTCAATCAGAAGAAGATATAAGGCCCAAAGATCAGAGACAGATAACTTCTCCTAGAAGACTGAGATCCAAATACAACTAAAATTATGGAAGAAATTGAAATTTTTTCAACAAATATAAATGGTCTTAACTCCCCATCAAAAAGGAGTAAAATATTTTATAGATTACAAAAATTGAAAATGGATATAATTTGTCTTCAAGAGACGCATATAAAAAGACAACACTTTAGATTCTTAGAACAACCAAAAATAGGCAAACTTTATTTTTCTTCGGCATTGCAAAAGAAAAGAGGGGTAGCCTTTTACATAAAACAGAAGATGAATCCAAAACAAATTTATGCTGATGATGAAGGAAGACTATTAATGGTGGAAATTACATGGAATCAAAAACAAATTCTGATGATTGCGATATATGCCCCCAATGAGAAACAAGACCAATTACATGATAAATTAATGGAATTAAACAATCAAAATCTTTGTATTCTTGGAGACTTTAATGCGATAGCTGATGCAAAACAGGATTATAAAAGCTACAAACAAGGGAAAAAAGGGGGAAATACCTTATCTAATTTTTTTCTAAAGATGAAAGACGAATTAGGTATACAAGATATATGGAGAGAAATGAACCCGGATAAAGCACAATATACATTTTATTCAAATAGGCATAAATCCTGGTCACGAGGCGATAAAAAGGCAAAAGAAGGATAAAACTCCGGGACCTGATGGTCTCCCTGCAGAATTCTATATAGCTTTATAAGACATTGTCCGCCCAATTTTGAAAGATCTTTGTAATGAAGCCTTTTCAGAGACAAAAATACCAAATTCATGGATAGAAGCCAACATTTCCCTTATAACCGATGTCTTTTCATGCCCTCTGAGTTTTTAGGTACAGTGGAAGCCTTACTTAAATAAATAGCTTATTTAAAACATAGAAAATGTAGCAATCTGAAATTAGGGAATTTGCACCTTTTTGAATTCAGATAATCTTTATTTGGAGTCAGCACTTAGGATTTTAATAGAATCATAGGACTGGAAGGGACCTTGGAGATCTTTTTTTTTTTATATAAACAAGTTTTATTGGTATTTTTTGGTTTCACATCAGAGTGCTTTAAGAATCCACGTGGAGATAGGGTGGTCAATCATCCAAAGAACACAATATAATCAAACATAAATAATTCAATAATTCCTTAAAAGTTCTTCTCTATTTCCTTCAAGCTATAACCTAGTATTAATATATTTCTAAATAAAATTCAATCATTGTAAAAAGAATATCGATAGTAATTCACTTATATCAATCAAAATCCTGTTTTTAAGTTTAACTATTTTAAAATTACCATTTTCCACTTTAGCCTAAAATGAACACATAAGTTACATTTCGGGTCTCCCAATTTCCCATAAAGCAATAATTATTTCTAAAATATACATATTATATAACTATTATATTTTAATACTTCTCAAGTATATTCTATTTCCTGTACTCTATCAAATATATATTTTATAAATCAATCCATATCTCTAAAGGTTCCTCAGTTGCTTTAACATAATCAAATTAATGCATTTCTAATTAGAATTTCTAATTTTCATCTCGATAGTATTATCTCAGACCAAAATCCTAAGCCTTTAATATCTCAATAGTATTAGTTCAGTCAAAATCTCTAAAAGCCTTTTTAACCCGTCAGATAAGATTTTAACTCTCATTTTTAAACCTAATTCTAGCTTTCTTTTTATGCCAAGCAGGTTTCCACAAAAGAGCCTCTAACTCCTCAAATCTTAATGTTTGGCTATACATATTTCTCCACAATTGAGTCTGATCGTAGTCCTCTTCTCTTTTTTCCAGTGTTGTCTGCACTATGTAGTCAGTCTTAATCAGTATGGTAGTTATTCGTTGTTTGTCCATATTGTCAGCGTTTTCAATGGCTCGTATTTGAAAATCAATTCCTGTTGCTTTTAGGATTATAAGTGTTTTAGTTGGAATCCGCCTTTGGTCATCAAAATTCTCCATAATTTGCATATGAGGTGTAATATCTTCCTGTATCTTGATTGGTTCCTCTTCAATAGATTGTGGATATATTTCCTCCATCTCATTAAGTTGTGAATATAGTTGCATGTCGGCCTCTTTAGTGTTGATCTGTTCTTCCTCTGTTGTTCCTTGGTCTATAAATTGGTCAGTCAAAGTTTGAGATTCAATTTTTAACTCTGGAGCATCATCTTTCATGTCCATTCTGAATTGTTCTTTCAGTTCCAAAATTCTTTTCTAGTAAAAATCCATAGTCAAGCTGTGGGTGAGATTCCATTTCAATAATAGAATAGCCTTGGTCTATAACTTGGTCAGTCAAAGTTTGAGATTCAATTTTTAACTCTGGAGCATCATCTTTCATGTCCATTCTGAATTGTTCTTTCAGTTCCAATTTTTTTTCTAGTAAAAGTCCATAGTCAAGCTGTGGGTAAGATTCCATTTCAATAATAAAGTTGTCTTAATTTTTTAGTGAAAGTTCAGCTTTCCAGAACCGGAAGTCGGACCTTGGAGATCTTCTAGTCCAATCCTCTACCAAGGCAGGAGACTTTATAACTGGACAAATGAATGTCCAGTCTTTTCTTGGAAACCTCCAGAGATGGAGCACCCACAGCTTCTGGAGTCAAGATATCCTACTGATAGCCCAACTCAGGTCACCTCAACTGTCCACTGGGGTGTTTGGTGCCCCTCTAGTCACTGGCTTGCCCACTCCCCTTGGTCAGCTCGCCTCCACCTTTTCCTCCCTCAGCTGAAACTCCAGGGCTATTCTAACTAAAAAGTCTAACTCCTCAATTTCTAACCTTGTCTGAGATAAAATGTCCCCTTCACTTTTCAGGATTCCAGGCAATTCTCCCTCAAAAAACTTCCTGCCCAAAACCTGACAGAATTATTTTATGAGGGCAACTTGGAGGGAGTGATCTAAATTTAATGAATTAATTGGAGTTAGTTGGAATTTTATTGGTCTGAAAGTGAACTTTAAAGTATGTATGTTAAGAGGAAGTTTTTTTTTTATCTATTAGAATGTTTTTATTTTAGAAATATTTCTATTTCTAAAATGGATGAAAAAAAGTATTTTTCCTTTTAAGGTTAAAGACTCTGAAAGAATACAGTGAATCCTGTTAATATAAATGGTGATAGTTTATAAAGATTATTAAGTGCAAATAGAAATATATATTATTTCCATAGCAAGGAAGATGAAGCAGAAATGGTTAAATTGATTGTTCTATTCAAAGAGGAGACTACATTTAATTATGTTTTTTATTTGGATATCACTTCCGGATTTTGTACTTGTGATGAAAAAAAAATGAACCGTTGACTTTGTTTATGCTGATTAGATACATTTGTTGTTATAGAAATGGCTAGTTGCTGTATATACTAATGTGTAAAAGTAAACAATTGAAGCTGTAACGTTGTACTGTGCTAAAAAGAGTCAGATGCCTTTTTTTTCTTTCCTTGTACCTCACATTTTTTTTCTTCCCTTAATTTCCTATTTTTGTTTTTCTTTGTATTTTATACATTGATAAAACAATAAAAGTAAAAAAACAAACAAAACCTGAGAGAATCCCCTTCTCTCCTTTTTCCTGCCTTTTCTTCCCTCAGCTCTCTCCTCAAAAGTCTTCCCGCCAAAACCCCACTTCAGCCAAAGCTCCAGGGCTCCTGGCCTCTCCACGCTACATTAGGCAAACATTAAAATTTTGGTTTTCTGATAGTTTATTGATAGCTTTTGTTCTGCACAGAATAAAGCTACTGCCCTAACCTCCCAATCCGGGAAATCATTATGAGAGGGAATCCCGTCTGAAATTACATCAGAATCCCTGTTAAAGAGATCTTCCCATTTTCCTGCAGATATTTGTGTGTTACGACTACACCATCTATCTTGAAGGCACCAATTGATTAAATGCCCAAGCCAAATGGAGCTCTTAGTTTTGCTGCTGAAATTAAATTCCTCCAATTCTTTCTTATTAGCCTGCCTTTTCTTTATCTTCAAAAGGTATCTATATTTTTCCACAACCTTGGGTAATTGAGAAACACTCAAAGGATTTTCTTGATGAAAGGAGGTTATTGCAAGAACCATTTCAGAAGAAGGAGTCCAGGAAAATAGCACTTCTGGACTGCTCCCATGAAAACTGTAGAGTTGTGTCCAGGAGTTGATCTCTTTTTAACACCTTTTACTAGAAAACTAATAAGTGTATTGCTCCTATATGAAGGAAATGTAACACTGCAACAGAGGCAGAGTGTTGTGGAGAGGAAACAAAAGGAACCATAACAATGAAGGCACTTTGGGAACCCTGAGCTACCCTGTAATTAAGAGTCTGTGGAGATTCTTGTAACCATAACTAAGATGAGCCTTGGGAAATCTGGTTCCAGGATGGCCTGGTTCTTGTTAGTCCTGGAGGGTCATAAATCCACCAAAGGGAACAGATCACAAATATCTGCATCTTAACAAGAAAGACATGGTCATATTTATTTTTATAAGCAAAGTTTTATATAAGAACATTTTAAATAGAGATATTATTCCAAATACATATTTTACAGATAATAACATAATATTTTAAATCACAATTTAACTAGATGTAAAAGTGTTTGTGCAAAGGAAACAAAAATAATTGCACAGGTTGGCATTGGGAGAAGGGAAAGGGAACAAACAATCCATGGAAAATTTATTTACCTCAGGCACAAGACCTCACCCAGCACCGGCTCCACTGAATTCTATGGAGCAAAAGACTAGGCATGTCAATAATTTATCTAATGCCATGGATGAACATTTCCCCGAATTTCATTCTGCCAATTCTTTAAGATGGCAAATGAGAATATATTCTGCAAAATTTTGCTGAGATAGGTAGAATGTGGTCTTACAGTGACTTAGTTACAAATGCCAAAGGGATGAGGAAATATGTCCTGTATCTCATTGTACAAGGACAGCTCCAGGACTTCACAGCCTTCTTGGCTTTCCATGTTTCCATTAATTTCTAGCAGAGACCTCAAGGAAAGAACTCCTTGAGTTTTCCAGATTGGGATGGGAAGATATGTAAGAGAAAGGTTTAAGAGAAATCCCCACTGCCAATGACAACAATAAAATAAGCTCAAAAAAAAAAAAAAAAAACCCCCAGGAAAGTTTGAAAAACCCCCACAAGCATTCTGGAAAGAAAACAGAAGAACGTCTTTATTTACAGTGGTCAAACAGTTGAGAAATTGCAAGGCAGATTTCAATGAAAAATTAAGTTGATCTGCATTTAACTTGAGAGTTTGACCAGACTAGCAATTTGCCATTTGCTTCTAACAGTCCTACAGGCCTGGAGGAGAAACTGTAGAGAAATCACAGAGGCCAAGAAGAGAATTAGAATCCTACTTTTCACCTGCAAGCATTCTTTTTCACCAACACCCTGCTTTTTCCCACTAAAAATTCTCAGTTCTGAAGATGACAAGCACGTACAATGTATACTAATTTTCTAATTCCAATAGACCAATAGACTGGATAAGTCTGCAGTAGTCCTCGACTTGCAACCATTCGCTCAGCAATTTGAAATTACAGTGATTCTGAATGGGGGTTATGAATTCCCTTCCCAACCAAGCGCTTCTTGTACACCCTTGCTTTACGACCGCATCACTCAGTGATGAAATTTTTGTCTCAGTTGCCATTGTAAATTGAGGACTACCATGTATTTAAATTCAAGCCAATGCAAATACCCCTTCCTCTTCTAATCTAGCAATCATTCTTGAGGGAGGGTTGGTGATAACTGTCACCTGGACAGTATATATGCTCCCTCACTCCTAACAGAAATTAATATCCTCTATTTATACTTGACACCCAAATTGGACTTGAGGTTTCCTACATGTATTTATGCATACATGGAAACCTAAAATTAAAAAGCAATATGTTTAATTCTATGAAAACAGCCAAGTGTGCCAAACTCCACAAGATGTCAGTGTTCGACAATGAAATAATTCAAAATTTCAGATCAGAGCATGCAAAGTTTTGGCATTCATGTACAAGAACATGTGAAAAGTTGAAATCTTTTAAGACAATTCATTTAAAAATAATAATAATAACATTTGACACTTGAAGAGTCTGCCCTGCCCTCCTCTAGAATAAAATAATGCCACTGGAAGAGAAGTGATAGAAGAGGTACAATCAGTACAGATAAGGCACCTTTTATGGTGATTTCCATATGTCAAACTGGGCTATTTGTGGTGCAGAGGACATGCAGTGGAGAATAATGCCCCATCCATTTCACAAATGCCCATATGTTTCTCTGTTCATCAGGCAATGTTGGCTTTTATACCAAGAGCTTACCTCTCCATGCCTTGTAAAATGGTTGTGCTGCTTAGAAAATTCTAAGATTGTCAAATTATCCATCTGACTATTTTGAAGGTGCGAAGTTAGAAAACTATTTACAGTATGTAATTCTAATTGTAATTAGTTGTAATGGTAATGACTGTAAGTTGTAATTGTAATAGACTGTTGTCTTTCTGAAGATGATGTAACTTTCTTTGAGCATGAGATGCTTACTCAGAACCGAAGGTTATTTTGGAAACACTTTAAAATCTAATTTCAACTCAATTCAGAAAATCAATTACATTTTTTTCTGAATTAATAGGGGAAAGGGGACTTTTTATATATGCAAAAGCTTTTAACATTTTCAGTTCATTTTGCAGGCACCTGATTCAATTAAAAGTTCAGTTTTACTTGACTTTCAGATTCTGGTCTGAATCTGATTCAAATTCTAGATTCAGTTTCATATTTAATGAAAAGAAGGACTAGGGGTGATATGATAGCTGTTTTCTATTATTTAAGCGGCTGCCACAAAGAAGAGGGGGTCAATGTATTCTCCAAAGCACCTGAAGGCAGGACAAGAAGCATTGGATGGAAGCTAATCAAGGAGAGATCCAATCTAGAACTAAGGAGAAATTTCCTGCCAGTGGAAGGACTTGCCTCCAGAAATTGTGGGTGTTCCAACATTGGAGGTTTTTAAGAAGAGATTGGACAACCTTTTGTCTGAAGTGGTATAGGGTTTCCTGCCTGAGCAGGGAGTTGAACTAGAAGACCTCCAAGGTCCCTTCCAACTCCATTATTCTGTTATTCTGGTTGGAAAGTTGACCCAACTGCCTTCAAGCTGAAAATCCAAATCACAGGTTTATACTGTCCTAGTATATCTTCCACATATGCAAAGTATTCCCAACTTAGACTGAGAGACATTTGCATTCAGTCTTTGATTCATGTAGATGACATTATTTTTCTCATCTTCTGCTTTTTTGTAGTGTGTTAAAAATCCCTAAGCATGCTGAGAAATGTAAGTCATCAGCTGCCGCTATCAAGGCAGCTCTCCATGTCATTCTTCTCAAATTCCAATTTAACTGACATTTCCTAAACATGTACAGGTTGCCTCAATTTCTTTGATACCTTTGCACTTCCTATTGAGCAAAATAGACAGTAAAATGCACTGTAAAGCAGCAGCTTTGTGGTACCCCAAGAAGGGGCATCATAATCCCTTCGCATTCTGTGTGTTTTTTGCAATAGGCAAGCAACATATAAAATCATGTGGATGTGGAAAAGTGTATCAAGTTTGGGGTTTTTGCAGTGTTTTTGAACCAGAGGGAAGAAACATGAATGGAGTGAAAACTGAGCAAACAGTGTCACTTCCTCTTCCACATAAAAATACAATGGAAAATTACAGACAGGATCAATCATTCAAAAGCTTACAAACTCAGAAAGAAATTTAGATATGGAGGATTTCATAAGTGGCCTTATTTAAAACACAACTAAAAAACACCCCCAAAAATCAATAAAATTATGTACTTTTGGTTCTGTTCCTTGACCTGCTTTTTTTTTCCAAATCACTTTAAATCTATTGGCTCCTATTGCACTTATCCCAATATCTCCTTTAGTCTCACAACTGACCTGTTCAAACAGTAGCACATTAAAAAAAAACCATTGTATTGCTTTATGAAATCCTGCCTCCTGACCTTTCCTATCATTTTAACCCATGAACAATTTGGCTGCTTAATGAAAATGTTATCCTTGAAAGGTCTAAGCATTTAAATGTTTTTTTTATTGTAATGTAACAAAAAGGAAGTACTTAAAATTAGCTCCAAGGGAATCTCTATTCAATGCTAATAATGAATTCCTATTATTTAGAGTTATCAGCTCTTCTGGTCTGTCTCTATCTCTCCTTTTAAATAAACAAGAATATATGCAGCTCAATGTTTAATTATTGGGTCCTTGGTGTTCTCTGAGCTTGTGTTTTTTTCTGCAGATGGTTCATTATTCTTTCCTTTTATGAGAAGGTTGATCTGCAAGAATCAGTGGGAGAAGTTTTTGACAGCATGAAAGCCTATTGCAGATTACAGCTGGTCCTTTAGAATTATACTCAGGGGTATCCATGGGGAGGGGTGTCAAAAAGTCCAGATGAAAGCTGCAGCCATGCCATAAATGTCCTGCCTCTTTTAATGCAGATATGTAAAAAAGGGGGGTGGGCTTCAATTGCATGATCAGAGCCACTATCTTGATGGCTCTGCTGCAAATGTCCTAGGTAAATTGGTAAAGGCTGGCCAGAGGCAAAAGGCACCAGGAACTCCACTTCTTTATCTCTCTTGTATTTTTTTTTTAAATCTATTCCTTTTCTCTCAAACAAGACCCCGAAAGGGTTAAATATCTCTACTAGAAGCCTGAAAGGCTCACTTGCCAATGGCTTTTGAAATCAAGCCAAAGGTCACATGTGGCCTTAGGGAATATGAGCAGAGTCTAGTGAAAAAAGTTGGCAGAGCTAATAAAATTGTACCTTGAAAAGTCCTTGAGCAATAAACAATAGGCACTAGACTTCCTAAGTCTCATCTCTGCTTCTTGTTTGCACAGGTAGAGAGAAGGTTCAAAGAGATCAGCCTTTGCTCATGTCAAATAATCTGGTGGCATCATGCAAGACTCAGTCATTTTGTACTCCAAGAGAATATAGTGATTAATTCAGTAGGCAGGACAGTTTCTGTTTCCACTTGCATCAAGCATCAAAAAAACCCTTTCTTTAGTTTTGATTTTGTCCACAGTTGGCAATGATGGGGGTTTAAATCCTATGGATGCATCATTTGCTTCTGTGCATCTTTTGGCTCAGTTCACAATTCACAAAATCATCCCAACTCTAGTAGGATCTCCCCATTTGATATCCAAAGATATAATGGAAGAACACTGAAGATCTTCCTATGAGTTCCCATCCTTACTGCAGGTGATGCTGTCCCCAAAGTTAACACGACATTCCACACTGCAGAGGAAGCATGTGGAAAGAAGTCGCCATTCAGTTTTCCTTTGCAGATATGGGAACCAAGAAAATGGAAAAGGTTTTCTTTGAAATCAGAGAATCAGTATTATTTCTGATTCTTGTTTTGTTTCATACCCTGAGATTACTTAGTGGGTTTCAGTGCCTGCAAACAAAAGCAAACAGATGTTGAAATAAATGATTGAAAGCAAAGCATTATAAATTGATTCAAGCCATCAATCCTAAAAGTGGAAAACAAACCAGAGTGGAACATGGAAGGAAGCAATAAACAGGTAGGAGTCCTGCAGATTTTACTCCACTAGTCATTGCCAACTATAGGGGGCAGTGCTCATCTCTGTTTCAAGGCCATTGAGCCAGTGTAGTCCAAAGACACTTCCGTGGTCATGTGGCCAGCATGACTGTATGCTGAGGTGCATGGAACGATGTTACCTTCCCACCGAAGTGGTACCTATTTTTCTACTCGCATTTGCACACTTGCATACTTTCAAACTGCTAGGCTGGCAGGAGGTGGGCAAGGACGAGAGCTCATCATGTGGCCCCATCATGTGGCACTTGGGTCTTGAAACTGGGTGGCCAACTTTCCAGCCAACAATCCCAGCATCTTAACCACGTAGCTACTGTGCCACAATAAACAGGTAAGGAAGAGAAATTTTCCCCATCCAAAATAGCAATAGCTTTTCTTTTGTTGTTTTGATTTTTTTTCTGAAAAAATATACTGTATGTTTGTTGATTATGACTTCAGACTAATCAAGTTGATGACCATGCTTTGGGGGGGGGGAATCAGTGGGAGAAGTTATATCCAACAGAGCCAATATGCACCCATCCATCCAGGTCTCCAGAATGCTTTATTTTAGGAATTAACCGCCAAACAAAGAACTAGTAGATTTAGTTCCATTTGTCCACAGATAACTTCTTCATCCCAGCAAGGCAGTTTCTCTGAACTAAATTATTTGACCTTGGAAATGTTAGCTTAGATGTCACAATACCCTTTGTACTATTCTTCTTAATGATCCGTGTATCGAAGATCATACGTTGCCATTTCCAACAATGGCACTTTTCTGCCCAAATGTAATCTTGTCGCATGAGAACAAAGAATAGCCTCTCAATCTTTCTACCTCTACCAATTAAAAAGTCATAACTCTTTAAGCTTTAACATCTTTATCATTTTTGTATTTGCACAGAGGACCTGCCTCTTACCTGAGGTGGAGGTGGAGGTGGAGGAGGAGCTGGCTTAGACTTGAGGTGAGAAGAAGGAGCTGGATTTATTCTTTTTATCTATAAGAGAAATGTCAGATTATTCCTGTTAAATATTAACCAGTCATTTACTATATGTCGAGTATATTATTGCCAAACTGCCATTTGCAAACAGCCGAGAATCCTTGGTTGATTCAGTAAACAAAGAAGTTACAAAGAAATGTTTCCATTGAATTTCTCTTGGTCACTGACTTTACACTTGCCCGCACCAGGATTTGTATGGAAAGTTGAGGGTCATATTTGAAAATTGAACTGGTAAAGGGCCATTTTTGTGGGGTTGGATTTGGAACTTTAATGGATGAGACCTTAAGTACCAAATGAAAGAGGGCCAAGCATTTTGCTCCAGGACATTCTGAATAGAATTTGGCAGCTGCACCACTGATTATGGAAGGCCATTTTTAATCTCTAGTTAACCCTTAGTACAGTCCTGATCTAAAACTTGGTTTGGTTGTAAAAAGGAACAGCATCAAGGAGTACAGATGTTATTGTGATATATAACATTTCAAGAAATGAGCCAGCTTCTGCCTAATGCCCATGTTCTGGCACCATTCTTGGATAATTTATCTGCAAGAAACTTTGTAACCCAAGACCTTCAGAGATATGTGTTTAAACAACTTAGCTGATTATAAAGAGTGGAATTCACAGCTTGAAAGGCAATTCATGACGAAGGGTTACAATTTTTGCAGTAAGATTGGATGACTTCAGTTTTTTTATGGGAAATTGTTTCTTTGAAAAAGGATCTTTCAAGGATAAAAATCTTGAAAGTGAATATTCTTTTGGCCCCTTAAGTTCATATACGGAGGAAGGAAGTATTTTAATAATGGAACCTGTTCAAACCTTTTCCCATTAAAATTGGAGTTTGAACAAAGTTTGCATGGGGATACTATCACTCTGTCACTGTACAGAAGAGCAGGCAGAATTGGAGAGTGGAGTTAAATGCTTTATCAGTTTAGAGTCCCTGCATTGTCACAAGAGCCCCCCCCTTGAATTCTGTTGACCCTTATCTAATGCCAATTTAGTGTTGACCATTTATTGACTAGATTCTTGTGTATAGGTTTGAATAAATCTTCTATGCTCCAACTTTATGAATGATCCTGTTTCTTTGTGCCTGACATTAAATTCATTTAACTCCTCCCCCCCCTAGCTTTGCCTGTTCTTTTCCTACAGTTACTATTATAGGTTAACTATCCTAAGTAGATGGATATTCAAGAATAAGACCATAATGCAACTCAATATACAAATGGCAATTCAACCTCCCTTCACAAAAGCATCAGACCTAGACCTGATATGCAACATTCCAAAGGCTTTATGTCCTTTCTCCGCATTAGGAAGAAAGGACTGAATTACTGCCTGTATTCAACTAGCAGTTTAAGCTACTATATGGATAGGCACAATCCCTGGAGGGTCGGGGCCATTTAAAAAACCCACCAGTTGATTTTTTTTCCCCTCCCAGTGCAGTTCTTTGCCTTATTTTTCATCCGGCAGTCTGGAAAAGTGAAAACTTCACACTGGCTAGAAGGAGTTATTATCACAAAGCTTCACCCTAGCATCCTGCTATAAAGGAACAAAATATGTTGGAAGAGTGATTATTAGGAAGCTGACATACCATAGCTGGAGATATGGTGGATTTTGCTGTTGGAACAGGAGGTGGAGGAATATTTGGTTTCACAATGGGCTAAAATGAAAACAAAAATGGAAGTTTGTTTAGTTGCCTTTACACACAGTAGTCCAGATGCATTTTAAAAAGTGCTTTCAACATCTATTGTAGATCACATTTCCTGTCAGGCTTAAAATTTGAGTCATCTGTCTGCAACAAAAATTAACCTTTATTCCCTTTCTCCATCAAATGTGCAGTTGTATGAACTCGAAAGTCTCCGCATTTTCGCAAAGCAAACAATTCCCATGGTTCTTTGAAGAAAGCTCTAACAGAAAATTCAGATATAAATCCTCAACAAATGTAGACTATATGAAATGTGAATATAGAATAGAATATATATGGAGTGTGCAGTGGTACGTGAGGATGACCTTGGGAGATAAGAGGAAGAGATGCTGCCTAAGAAACAAACAGACCAGAGAGGAAGGAGCCCCCCCAGTATCTCAGAGGAAGAAGGAAGAAACTTAGGAAGGACTCGCCTTAACTGATTAGGTAGTTAAAGTGAGGGTGGGAAATTTGTACTTTTAGAATTGTAAGATTTTGCTAATGTAGCCTTACCATAAATTAGAATAAGTTAGTCTTTCTTTCCTGCCTATTTTGCCTAGGAGGGATGACAGACTGGTCTATGGCTATCCAACCCCTAGTTGAAAAACATCCATAATGGGGAGTTGCCACTGTTCTAATCAGATTCTTCACTAATATTCAGCCTCACTTTTCTTTCTTGGCATTTCAATTCACCAAGGCATGTTCCAATTATTTTCAACAGAGGACAGGACTATTTTCTCTAGTATATGAGAGCCCTTTAGATAACTCTTTGTCAATGTCTGGCACTGAGTTCTTTACATTCTGTCACAAACCAAACATCTCCACTTTCCCAGTCTCTTCCTCTTTCCAAAGGACAGAGATTCCAGGCCTATCATCCTGGTAGCTCTCTTACAAGATAGCCCTCTGTTGGAGTCACAAGGGCAAGGTATGAGGATGTTAGCATGCCTTCCATATAGAGGCACCAATGGGAGTTCAGTGTGCCTTGCCATAAAAAAATCCTTTCCTCAACTAGAAGAAGTGAATGTATATAGGAATCTTGCTGGTTCTCAGGAAACTGTATCTAGTAGGATTCTAGAGCTCTGCAGAGGTCATAAGGAGTGATCTTGAAGGATAGGAGGAAGGGCCTGTGTCAAGGAGATAGCTGTAGGAAAAGGAGAGTCACAGCCTGGAAGTGGAGTCAAGAGAGGAATCAGCCTGGAGTCCTTACATTCCCATAGGCAGTCTAGGTCCAACCCCTCTTGAATTCCATTGACTTTTATCTAGCACCAATTTAGTGCTGACCATAAGTTGACTAGATTCTTGTGTATAAGCACGAGTAATAAATCAGATTAATTGGAACTTAACCTGTGGTCCTGATTCTTCACACCTGATAATAACTTAAGAAAACATCCCAGACAAGTTCCTCCCTTTTTCACATGAAGATAAAATGAGGAAGGAGGAAACACACTCACACTTGCAAGATTCTATTACTCTATTGCAATAAAGATAGTCTTGACTTACAGTATATGTAAGACAGTGCTCTAACGTCAAACTGATTTTCTATATCACTCAATCTTTGCAACACTCTCCATAGTGTTTTTAAAGTATGGTGCCCAAAACTATACCTAATATGTTCAACAAACAAGATTTAACCAGCCAGAATTCAATGGAACCATTACATCCCATGATCTGGGCACAATGCTTTTATTAATACAATCTAAGAGTGCCTTAAAATATTTTAGCCACTGGATTGTCCTATTCTATTTATCACTAGCAGTATTGCAACAAAAACTGCTCAAGGGATGCATTATCTGCCATGAAATCACCGAAACGCCCTCTGGCTACATATATCCCTTTGGGTATTGATATACTTCACTCATTATGATTGACTTGTCATTGGTTATTTTCTTAAAATCTGCCTAATTCAGAACAGAATTAGAACGTTATTGGATAATTGACAATAATTTGCATCTCCAATTCATTTCTTACCAGTTTATGAAAAGACTTCTGCTGGAAATGCACTATATACTATAGGCCATTAATATTATATTAATGGACAGTTTCACATATCCGATGCAGTTTCTTTACTTTGTCTAGATTTGCTTCCTAAAGTTATGTTTGGGAAATTTAAGCATAATACTCCATGTTAGTGTTTGTAGATGAAGAATAGTTGATTTCTTGTCTTCAAAAATACTCATCCCATATGATTTTCACTTTTCTATAGGCTATACAGAATGAGGCATGACACTCCAAAAAGGGGGGGGGAAATGTCAGGGAATTAGAATCAGAGGCAATGTCTACCAGTATTCTGAAATTTTAGATCAAATAACCATTCATTCAGAAACTTACCATTCTGGCATTTTCATATGTGTGCCTTAATGGTTCATCTGGGACTTTCTGTTAATAATGAAATAGTATCAGGTGAATCAGTTGAATTTCTAAAAGCCTGTGTGAATTCCCTAATTTTGTAGAACTCACTTATGACAGAATCATGATGTTTCTAAAATGCTGGAAATTATGCAGATTATCCCTACTCTATACAGGGATTTAGAGTGTAGAAAGCAAATAATAATTTAAACCATCACTTATTGTGTTTCAGAACAATAGTGTGGCTTTTTCAACAATCAAGTTTAAAAGTCTGCAGATAATTTGTTTTTCATTTGCAACATTCTAGATCATCTGGGCTTGAATTCTTGGAACTATCCACATATCTTAAAGTTGCCAAGTTTGAAAAACTTTTTCTTACATGCATATCTATTTTTCTAAAGTACAATTACATTCTCTCTATATTTGCTCATAAAGAAGTACGTTGAGTCCAATGGGTATTGCAACCAAATTAACATTAATAAATTACAAAGAACATTTTTCATATTTGTTTAAAATCCTTCCCATTTGTCAAGTAACCATATTCACATATCACAAGCAGCTATACTTTGTTCTAATCGTAATATATTGTATGAGCCACAATGCTTAGTTTACATTAAACCATAAACCATGATTGATAAGCCACAATAATGTGATCCACAGATCATGCTAATGTGAAACAAAATAAAACTTATTTGACTCAGGGTAATGTGTATACATTTATTCACACCAGTGCACAATACGCAGCATATTTCATTTGCTTTGTGAAATGTATTTATTTTGTTTGTTAAATAAAGACTGCTTTAGACTCATACGCAAGAATTATTCCATTAAATTCTACTTACAACATGGACCTCTGGTGTATTTGCTTGGGATGAAATTGGGAGGAGAAATCTAGAAGAATTTATCTGAAAGGAAGAAACAAACTGTTTGAGTATACCTAAAACATTCTTAAAGCCAAGATCTTCAAACACTTAGCCAGATGAGTTAGAAGCCTAGTAGATGCACTTCCACACACATACAGAATTCCATTACGGTTAACCTTAATTATTTTGTGGCTTGCTTTCTTTGCAAACACATTTTATTGAGTTTATTTTGCAAATGATAGTTCAGTATTTATAGCAATTGTGTTATTCTTGTTTTTGAAAACAACAAAGAGTTGTGTTGCATCTTAAACAATAATTGGTTGATTATCTTACAATCACAGCAACAATGACAACATTTCCCTCTGTGTATAAGAAATAAAAAATGCAAATATTTTGTCTCTGTGTTGATGAAAAGCTCCCATATTCTTTTCACTACACTGTTTTGGCCTTTGACCAGTTTAGCACAGTTTCAGCATCTCATTTCTTGCTCTAGGCCAGGGGTAGGCAACCTTGGCTCTTTTATGACTCGTGGACTTCAACTCCCAGAATTCCTGAGCCAGCATGGCTCAGCTTGGAAACCTCTCCCTTTCCCCTCAGCATGGCTGGCTCAGGAATTCTGGGAGTTGAAGTCCACGAGTCATAAAAGAGCCAAGGTTGCCTACCCCTGCTCTAGGCATTGTGCATGGGGTGAAGGGCCTCTAAATCCACCCTGGATCCCCAATTCCTTAAACTGCCACTGGGGAACCATTCTTCTTATGACCTATTATGAAGCCAATGGATAAAACGTTTTATAAAATGGTTGTATTTCAGGGTCTTATTCTGCTCAGGCAGCCCATTTGACCTCTCACCTCTGATTCATTGGACACTGGACTAAGATGTTGTTTCCTCTTCTGATCTGGACCAGAGAAAGAAGGATTTGTGGCTGCAGGTGCACTTTTGTGAATGCTGCCATAAAAGAATAGACTATTATAATCAGGATAGGATTCTGAACTATACCCAACACCAAAGTCAATATCAATATCCTAGAACTTGTTTTGTACATATATAGTATCATTCAGTTCTTTCAGTAACTTCAGTGAGAGATTTCCTGAACTGAATATCCACTTTATACAGCTTTTTCCAAGTCAGTATATGTTCATCCTTTCAATTAAGTCAGGAGAACCCACCACTACTGTTTTATGGCACTCAGCTCACCTAGTAATTCCTCCCCACTTAAAAGAAACGTGGCTGAGAAAATCTTCACCTGTCATTTTGCTTCTTCTTTGAAATGTAGCAGCCGAAGAGAACTGCAAGGAGGATGGCCGTGACTACTGAAATTATTACCACAACTACAACAATGATGATGATATCTAAAGAGATAAAGAGAAAAGGCTAATGAATAGATTTAAAGTTATGTTGATGAAATCACAGTGGAAACATAGAGACAATCAATTGAAAATTATATTGCTCCAAGCCCTGGCATTTCTTATCCATGCAATAAGAGCCACTGTTGAGAAATGGCTAGAAAGTATTTATTCATTCAATTTAGGTGCCACCCAGCTCAGAACCAACTCTGGAGATCAAATTTAACCTAGGAAGGCAAGGAATATAAATATCATTTCATGAATTACTTTAACTACTGATCATCCTTTAAGACTAACACAGTCTAACCCTACTCCATGTCCTTTAGATGTGTTGGGACTACAGTTCCCATGTTGGTTAATAATTCTGGTTCAAGGAAGGTCCAACTTACTCCCAAGATAGTCATGTAAATGGATGTACCAGGATAATTAAGAAAGCAAACTATCATCTGTTAAATATATACTTGGACTTTCACTATTAGGTAGCTTTAAATTAATCACAATCTTGCTATCCATAGTTAAATAAATTGCAAATAGACTTAAACTTATTTTCCCTTCCTCTCTTCATTTCATGTGCACAATGAGATTAAAAATAGAATTTCCAATTAAAGTATAGTTTGCTGATAGTTAACGATACCCAGTGCTAGATAATAATACAAAAACTGAGATATCAAATGCTAATTCAAATCAGGATTATTTAACCTGTCTAAAATTAAAATAAATTCCCATTCCCATGCAATTAGTTAGTCCTAAATTAATGTGGATGGTTTCTAATGTGTGAACTGAGGCTAAATCATTTAGAGATGATACTTTATAACTTACAATATGGAATTAATGAAAATTACTTAAGAGGCAATTATGAAAATCAGAAAAAGGAATAATAGGGAATTGCTTTTGGCACAGAAATGACAATTACAATTATTTTTATAATAAAATGGAATAACTCACAGAGGAACTGATTTATCATTTATGGAAAGTTCATAATGGCATATCACTAATCTTCATAAAAATAATAAATAGAACCTTAAAATTTTATGATCAGATGGATTTACTCCATATATATTTTATCCACAATAAAAATATTCAGGAGATGGGAGAAGAGGGATATCCATTAGAGCAGGGGTCCCCAACCACCAGTCTGTGGGCCGGTACCAGGCCATGGCTCGTTGGGAACCAGGCCACTCATGCAGTGGGCAAGCACACAAAGCTCCATTTGCACAAGCAGTGGGCGCGTGCATGAAACCATCTCCTCCCCTCCTATTGGCTGCCGCTGCTGCCACTGCTGCTGGTCTGCAGAGCCAGAAAGGTTGAAGATGGCTACATTAGAGGGATGTCATGGTCATGGTCAAAAATATATATTGGTGGTTATGATGGTAAGATTGAAGCTCCGCCCATTCGTATCGATGTGAAAGCGGGCCAAGTTTCAATTATACTCTTGCAGCAACCAATTTCCTTTTTTTTAACCATACCCTACTTCTGACCCCATTTATTGGTACCAGCTAAAAAGAGTTCCATCCATCATTTCCTGCTTTCTTATGAAGACATCATACTGTGGTACATTTGCTATAAAATCTACTGAGAAAAGAAAGACCTCCAAAATGTCCAGAATTAGCATTTGCAGATGGAGTAGCAAATGTTATTAGGACAATATACACACACACAAAAAAAAAATCTATTTAGGTCCCCGGAACCTATCTAATCAGGTTCTGGGGGGGGAAGACAAGTGTCCCCCTGTATTAACTCACAATTATTTCCTGTTGGGTCATCACAGTGAGGTGGTGCTGATCCTTCTTCGCACTGGCACTGAAGTTCATGGTCACACACCTAGGATAGCCAAGAGCAGTATTAATCTTCGAAACAAATACAAGGAAAAACAAGCAGTCAACATTTCCCTTGCATTTTTATGAAGTCCGAAGAAAGCGGAAAGTATTGAAACATAAAACTGATCCAAATTAGGCAGACTAAAGAATGGAAATCCATTTAAAACATCCCACACAGAAAAAGAAATTAAGGGTTTCTACCAAAGCTGTTGGGGCTGTTTAGATAGTCCCAAAGGCCATCTAAACAGCCAAGTCACTATTCTTGAATTTGGGGATCAACTGAGTTATTAGACTAAGTCTAACAACAGCCCAGCATGGACAAGGTGTTTCTTTTTTGAAATTAGGAGAACTGTGGTCAAAGCACTTCTACAGGACAGCAGGATGAAAAGAACGAAATCAAGCTTTGAGATTTCTTGTGATGGTCAAAGCTATCAGGAAAATATTAACTTAGAGCAAATAGACCTCTGTTTACTACCCTTCCTTCCTTCCTTCCTTCCTTCCTTCCTTCCTTCCTTCCTTCCTTCCTTCCTTCCTTCCTTCCTTCCTTCCATCCATCCATCCATCCATCCATCCATCCATCCATCTAGTTTGTTGACTGCCCCATTGACTCTATCAAAATGTACCAAAATTAAAATAGCACAATGATGTTAATTCAAAAATGATGAGGTAGAACAATATAATTCAATACAATAAAAATTAATTTTGGTGTTGGTTGGCTCTATCTTTAGTCCTCAAAAACCTTCTGAAAGTGCCAGATCTTTGCGATCTCTCAAAGGCCATAAGAGAGGGGACATTCTCATTTGATTTATTGGTATTTGACTATTCCAACTTATGACAGAGGATCATCTCTTTCTAAGCTCTACTCAAATTTACAGGAAAAAACTGCAATATTTTTAGCATCAAGGATTCTGGAAAGCACTTTTTAGGGGTAGATGGGTGGTCTTTATTTGTTTAATAAAACAGAAGAAAGAAAAAAGAGAACAATACCACAGAAAAAAGAAAAGAATAAAAAGGAAATTGTGTAAATTATGCATAAACGCATACACATAAAGTTTTACCTAATCTATAATAATCATAATAATACTCATTTTCTTTTTAGTGTAACAAAAATATTTAGACATAGATGTCAACATCATCATAAGAACATTTACAAATACACTCTAGTGGATTATTTGCAGATGCTTCAGATTTATGCCAATATAAAAAAAAAGCATGGCTTATTTTCAGGGATCAACATATGCACTGTTCTAGAAAACCCAGACTGATGGACAGTGGGGTGTGATAAAAGGAACCAATGAAACAAAAAACCACACTGGAGAAAACCAGAAGAACAAAGAGGAGCAGAGAATACTGTGAAAGAAAAAGTGAAATCGCCACGTATATGTGCTGAATACAGTACAGGTAGACCTCAACGTATGACCACAATTCAGCCCAATATTTCTGTTCTTAAGTGAAATGCTTGTTAAGTGAGTTTTGCCCCATTTTACAACTTTTCTTGCCATGGTTGTTAAGCGAATCACTGAAATTGTTAAGTTAGTAACACGGTTGTTAAGTGAATCTGGCTTCCTCATTGACTTTGCTTGTCAGAAGGCCTCAGAAGGGGATCATGTGACCCCTGGGACACAGTAACGGTTGTAAACATGAGTCAGTTGCCAAGCATCTGAGTTTTGATCAGATGACCACGGGGATGCTACAACAGTCGTAAGTGTGGAAAACGGTCATAAGTCACTTTTTAAAATCCCATTGTAGCTTTGAACAGTCATTAAATGAACTGTTCTCAGTCGAGGATTACCTGTAAGCTTTCTATAGGCCAATCCCTAAGCAGAACAGTCTTAAAAGCCTACTAAAGAGCAGGGAGAATACTTCAGCCAGAATATAGAATATAAAATACTTACAGAGTGTCCTGTGCATTTGTGTGAACAGTTGGTCGATCTGTAGGCTGTTTCTATCTCAACACACTGCCCGTTGTTGCAGACCTGAAAGTCAAAGAATGAGATTATCAACAGAGTAAGACAGCAGTTTCCTACACAACTAAACTCTGTCAGTCTCTAGAACAAAACCAGGATATTCAATAAACTTATTCCAAGTTCTATACTGTGTAAAAAGACAGGGGGAAATTATTCCTGATCCTTTAAGATAACCTTTGGGATTGCTTCGGCACTTCTAAGTGGCTTCATTGAACTCATGTCCTTTAGGTCAGAGGTCCCCAACCTTTTGGGCATCAGGGACCGGTTACATGGAGAGAGGTTTTTTCGTGCACTGGAGAGTGCATGGTTTTGTATGCTGCCTGCATCCTGTGGATGGGGCTTTCCTTGTTTGTGTGGACCGGTTGCTAGCATGCCGTGGCCCGGTACTGGTCCACGGACTGGGGGTTGGGGACCCCTGCTTTAGGTCACAACCAGCTCTGTCCTGATTTTCTCATCTCTGTCCCATCTTTCCTGTGGAAATATCTACAAGTAAAGAGAAAGGACTGTCTCTTTGACAGTCTGTCCAGAAAGTGCTGCAAGGGAGAAGCATAATGCTCTGACAAAGCCAGACTGAGGAACCCTGATGGCACGGGGATTAGAATGCAGTACTATGGGCTAACTCTGCCCACAGCCTGGAGTTCAATCCTGATGGGCCTCAAGGTTGACTCAATCTTCCATCCTTCCACGGTCAGTAAAATGAGGAGCCAGATTGTTGGGGGCTATGCGCTGACGTTCTAAACTGCCCAGAGAATGCTTAAAGCACTATGGGGCGATATCTAAGTCTAAGTGCTATTGCTATTGCTGATTTGTTGTGGTTGTTGTTTGAAGGAAAAACAAAATAATAAAACAAAAACAAGGCCAGATGGATATTTTTTTTCTCTTTTACATAGATTCACTGTAGTATGGAAAATCTAAACCAGCTTTCAGCAAGATCCATTGCAAAATTATTTTTACTGATTGCCCCTTACAGCACACAGATGAGAAGCAATCTTTTACTAACCATTCCTTCTCCACATTTTGTTCCAGAATCAACCATTCCAACATCTTTTGCATTTCCTCTCGGAAAGCTGCCTTTGCATGATTCAAATGTCACCAGGCTTCCGGCTGAGGGCATTTTTGAACCGCCTATGCAGTATAACTTGCCACATTTTAGATCCCTGAAAAGGAAACAGCCACTTCCTTCTAATTAACAAGAATGGATCCTTTGCTCATTTGCAAACATCAATCATTCTTGAATTAACCTTATTTTAAATTACAGCTGGATGACCCGAAGTTTGCTCAGCCTCAAAATGAACTTGGTTGCATTTAAGAGATAACTAAAAAAAAAAATCTCAAGAAGTGTTTTAAGATTTTTTTTTGGGGGGGGGGGGGGAATAGAGAAACACAGTTTCTGTATTTCTAACTACCTCATGTGGTTTCCCTATTTTTGAGGGTGAAAATGGTTTGAGACAGAATTCTTATCTTTGGACAGGGAATATACAGTATCTGTTATCTACCTGGAAAACCCCTAAAGCAGATTCAGGAGGCTTGATTTTTCCAGACCTCTAGCCTAACATTCCCATAATCTCTCATGTGAGTTGAAATCTAAAGGTTGGGGCAGCAGCATTAAATATTAGAGAGAGAAATTGTCCTGAAAAATGGCCATTATTTCATTTCAATTTAAGAAAAAAAAGAAAAAAAAAGAAATTAAAGATTTAAATAAGTACTGCCCTTGTTTTAGTAGGACAAAAAGGGTACATGGTGTAAACTGTCTAAAAGGCAGAGTCTGGTTTACACATGTCACTAAAAGAAACTGTGGCTTATTGTTTGATTTGGATTCAACTTGTGGTGCAAATCTAGCCATTGTGGTTTCTAAATCATGGTTTATAACTAAGTGCAATTCCTAAACTCAGCCAACCAGGACTTATTCAATAAGCTTGAAACAAACTATTGCTGGGTGGTGTCAGCCCAGAGAGAAAGGTTGATTGTGCAGTAGTCCTTGACTTATGACAACAACTGGGACCAGAATTTCCATTGCTAAACAAAGCAGTTGTTAAGTGAGTTGCACTCAATATATGGTGCCTTGGGGAAACACCCAAACCACCCGAAAGGGAACATATTAGCTACTTCTGCTTTCTTTCTTTTTATCTACAGTGTGCCAGCCTTAAAGGGCGAAGTCTTTATCTTATGTGTGTCAACTTTGCTGGGTGAATTGCTTATGTAATCAAAGTAGGTATAAAAATAAGGCTTTTTCGATATTTGGGGCTTTTCTCTTTTTAGAGAAGCCCGTCTTTGTTCAGCTGAATAAACATGTAACTCTTGAAGGCAACTTCTGGCTTCCTATATTTTTTTATCAAGCAAAACCTCAGAACCTGCATATCACAGTTGTCAAGCAAACCCAACTTTCCCCATTGACTTTGCTTATTGGAAGCTGGCCGGGAAGACCGAAAATGGTGATCATGTGACCTTAGCACACTGCAACCCTTATAAATACATAAATTTTGATCACATGACTATAGGGATGCTAGGACCGGTTGTAAGTCACTTTCAGTGTTATAACTGTGACTGATTGCAAGTTGAGGACTTCCTGCCCTTTCTCACACAATCTTTCAAAGGGCACTTTAAAAGTTCTCATGGTCTCCTTTTATACCCCACTTTTGCTCCATCTTGTAACCCAAGATGGAAAACACAGGAAAATTAGCCATTCAGAAATTGACTCATATTTCTGTTGTTTTAGTGAAATGATAGAATCAGGTTCCCACAGATGTGGACCTGAAAATGTTTCTTATATTACCCTTACAGGATATCATCATCACAGCAGGAAATAATTTAGACTGCTTACTTTGGTTTACATGGAATATATGTGCCACTTGCTTTTCTGCAGTGGCCGTAATAAACCCCTTTCTGGTTGATTGCAAAACAGGAATCTGCAGCCACTTTTCCACCTATAAGAGGGAGTGAGGAAGAAACACAAATACCTGAGTGTGTAACATGCCGGCAGGATAAAGAATGGCTTAAGACATCTCAGAGGAGTTCCAAATAATTTTGTTAATGTTCACTTATTTGTAACCCAATATTTTGTAACCCATTCCTTATCTAATCCTCATTATGCATGAAGTATTCACTATCTCATACAATACTACATCCAGTTCTTTCTATCAACATGATAGAAAAAAGTTGCTGAAACCCTAGAAAGAATGCAGAGAAGAGCAACAAAGATGATCAGGGGTCTGGAGGCTAAATTGTACAATAAGTGGCTACGGGAACTAGGTATGAAGAATTAGGGGTGACATGATAGCAATCTTCCAATATTTGAGGTGCTGTCATAGACAAGATATCTGAGGGCAAGACAAGAAGTAATGAGTGGAACCTTATCAAAGAGAGAAGCAACCTAGAATTAAGGAGAAATTTCCTGACAGTGAGAAGAATTAATCAGTTGAACAGCTTGCCTCCAAACGTTTGTGGGTGCTCAATCACTAGAGGATTTCAAGAAGAGATTGGACAACCACTTGTCCAGAATGGCAAGAAGGGACTAGAAGACCTCCAAGGTCCCTTCCAACTTTGTTCTATGAGCAAGTGACAAGAATCACATCCCTCAACACCTGTTTATTTAAGTATTATGCCATATGTAAAGAAAATTTTAATCTCAGGGTTTGAATATTCTTAGCAGATGGTCCCATTTTCAATCTCCATTATCTCTGATTGAGAACAGTGAAAAGTGATGGGTCAATCAGTGACCCTAATTAACTCTTAGAAGAACAAAGCTAGATGGATAAAACTCTAAACATATGACAGGTTCTTGATGTTATTCTTTGTGATTCTCTGGTAGTATTGGCTTGCTTCATAATACTGGTTGATTTCACACAAAGAGTATGGAGAATAATTTTCAGCTGTTGCTATAATATAGAAAATTATCTATGGTCTGCATGCACAGAGAGAGAGAGAGACAGAGAGACAGAGAGACAGAGATAGAGACAGAGAGATCTTTGTGCAATTTGGAAATGCATCCTTCTGTCTCAGTCTTTGCAGATTTCTGGTCTACAATTGCTATCATCTTAAACCATTGGCCAGGTTCTCAAAGGATGTTTGGAGCTTTAAACCAAAAGATCTGGAGGGCTGGGCTCTAAAGCCACCAAAGAAAGAATTTCATCTTGAAAAATTATTCCATTTGCACAAAGCACAAATAGAACAGAAATGAAATGATGATTTACTATGGATAGAAAGGAAAAAATATCTTCCGATTAATGCAATGACTGTCTTAATCTTTTATAATACCACAATTGTGAAATCCTAAGGTTGACTTACCTGGCCCCCAGAGACCAATACATTGGTTTGCCAAGGTGGGACACTTCCCCATGTAGCAGTAACCCTGGTTGTTTTGGCATGGGTGTCCATTCACACGGAAGCGATCCAAGGGACACTGAGCAGACTGGCCAGTGCACAGTTCAGGCAAGTCACAGTCATGTTTTGCTGCCCGACACACTGCTCCTGCTTTCTTAAGCTGTGGGTGAGAATGAAAAATATTCCCAGCTATCACTCTTTAACAGCAGAGATCAAAGAGCCAAACCATGATTCACAACACATTTCATAGCCTCCACGACTTAAGGATTACCAAGCAAGGCATGTGATGAAAAAAAAATGTGGCCGCTTTCTGTTGCTATGAGTCCTGGCTTGTGATGGAAGTATGGAAATATCAAAATGTTTTGGATCCCTCTGTTGAAAAAGTTCATTACAGAGTCAACTGTATAGAAGGAACAAGCAACTTGCACCTTTCAATTCATGGTCCTGCAGCACCTCCAGAATGTGCTACCAAAATAACTGAATTTAGAGCTTTGGGGAGCAGTTGGAGAACTTACTGGTGGGAAAGAAAGTAATTTGATTTTTAGATATTTTCTGCACCCCAAAAATCTTAGAGAAAAAAAATAAGTGCCAAAAATGGTCCTTAATAATGTCATAGCATTATCAGATGGCCAGTTAGAATTTCCAAAAAAACAGGAACCATGCATCAAACATTGCATTTGTTTGTTTGTTTGTTTATTTATTTATTTACCGAACTGCCCATCTCTGTGAAAGAAAGACCCTAAAACATCAAAATATTAAATACTACATACAAATTAAAATGTTAGAGTTCAAATTTTAAAATTAAAAACCTTAAAAAATTATAAAAACATTTAAGGAGGCAAAAATAAGTAAACCCTGTTCAGTTAGTTGATAAAGGAATAAGGGAAGGATCTCATAGCACCAATCAACACCATGCCTGCATGCTCCTTTGGGCTCCCCACACAACGCTGCAGTGCTGTGTTTTAACCCCCTTTTAGAGTTAAACTCTTTTAAATTGGGTTTCCATGCAAACTCAGTCAAAAAAATATATATATTATTTTCACAGAAGTGAATCCAAATGAAACAGCAGGTATACTTTAGACTGAGACAAGGCTGAAATTTTGTTAAATTGTCCTCCCTATGGGTATGTTCATAAGGGTTCAATAAACTGGAAGAAGGGATGGGGATAGGGTTAAAATGTTTTTGATCACAATAAGTAGCCAGGAAATATCACATTTTCATGTGACTAGGAAGGAGCAGGGTAAAATCTCTCCTGGTGTTAAAAATAAACAAGACTTACCTGGCATTTCTCACAACACTCCCCATATCCACACTTTGCCCCAGGATTCAGTTTACAAGTTGTAGCATTGCAGCACTCATTTTTACATTCCTGAAAACCAAACATATCAAATGATATTATAAGCTTTTCTGCTGGTCTCTTTTAACTGGTCTATTTTGAAGAGGAGAACTACCAAATAAACTGATATTCTGCTCCCTCTTATGGATCCATGCTAGCAAATGAATGTGACCATCTGAGTGTTTGTTATTACAAATGGATGATGGAATATCTATAAGAAATATTATCTGATATTTCTTGTGTGAAAAGAATAAAACAAATAAAAAACATCCTCATCTCCTAATTGTAAAGTCCACATAAACTGCAGCCTCTTGCTTATTCTGAGGAATTTTCTACTCGTGATTTTCTACTCAACTACTTCGAGGTGGTCCAGAGAAGCAGCAGCAACCATGAATATTAACACTACCTTTATTGTAAGGTTACAATAATTGAGTCTTTCAAGCCTGAAAGTACATTTCTCCCCTCTCATCTTTATAGTCCAAGAAAATAGGTGGGAGGTGTTCCTCTTGAGATGTTTGCCATGCCCCATTGCATCTACAGGCTACTTCTTATCTAATGACTACCTAGTCTGTTCATCCTCCTTGGATCTCTCAAGGACATTCTCACAGACCATTACACAATTACCATTGATTCCATTTAACAATCTAAGGAGAACACTTTACCAAATTACTGTTTGTGTGTAAAATTACTAGATCTTTTAGTCCAACCCACTGCCTAAGCAGGAGACCCTATGCCATTCCAGACAAATGGCTGTCTAATCTTTTCTTTAAAACCTCCAGTGATGGAGCACCCACAACTTCTAAACACAAATCACTGCACTGATTAATTGTTCACACGGTCAGGAAATTCTAGGTTGGATCTCTGTTTGATAAGTTTCCATCCATTACTTCTTGTCTTGCCCTCAAGTGCTTTGGAGAATAGTTGTTCCCCTTTTCTTTGTGACAGCCTCTTAAATATTGTAGGACTGCTATCATGTCACCCTAGTCCTTCTCTTCATTAGACTAGACATATCCAGCTCCTACAACTGTTCGTCATATGTTTTAGCCTCTTGACCTCTTATCATCTTTGTTGCTCTTTTCTGCACTCTTTCTAGAGTCTCAACACCTTTTTGTATTGTGCTGATCAGAACTGGATGCAGTATTCCAAGTATGGTGTTACCATGGCAGTATATAGTGGTACTAATACCTCACATGATCTTGATACTATTCCTCTGTTGATGCAGCTTAGGACTGCATTGCTTGTTTTGGCACCTGCAGCACGGTGCTGGCTAATACTTAGGTGGTTGTCCATTAGGACTCCTAGATCCTTCTCAAAGTTACTGCTGTTGAGACAGGTACCTTGCCCAAGTGTAAAACCTTACTTTTCTTGCCACTGAACTGCATTTTGTTGGGTAGGATCCAGGTCTGTCTAGATCCTTCTAGTTCTTGGGCCTATCTTCTAAACTGTTGGCTATTCCTGCCAACTTGGTGTCATCTGCAAATCTGATGAGTTTCTCTTCTATCTCCTCATCTAGATCATTTATAAAGATGTTGAAGAGTACTGGGCCTAAAACAGAACATTGAGGTACCCCAGTTAGGACTACATATTGAAAGCAGAGATTGAAGATCACACTCTGGGAGGAAGCAGCTCAAGAAAATAGTGGGGACAAATAATGTGGCCACGTTAACAAAGTAATGTGTCCATGTCAACAAAGTAGGGGTTTTCAATAGTGAAGGATTTTCTTGGAGTGATAAATCATCCATTTTTTAAAATGTGTTGTCTTCCTAAAATGTAAGCGAGATATCAGTTCTCCATTCCTCTACAAGTGATTTCCCAAATCCAAGAAACCACTGCATGCATGCATGTACATAAAGGACACAAACCTATGTCATTCACAAACTAACCTGTTGGATAGCTCATACTAGTTAGAAAAACAGATGATTTTGCAAGGATTCCTATTTTTGAGAAACTTCTTGGAACCATCATTGTTCATAAAAAAAAAAGCATACCTTTGGAGAGCCACAGTCACATTCTTCTCCCTCCTCCACAAAGTCATTCCCACAAACTGGAGGTGTGACTATATCTTTGTTCAAGGGTCTGTTGATAATGCATTGTGGGATTTCACTCATGATATACCTCTGATAATCCTGGAAACTACAAGAACTGAACTCCCGGGGAGGTTTATAGCTGTAAAAGTGAATCAATATAAGATCATGACATCATCCATATTTGGACCAGGAACAGAATTCATTGCAAAAACATATAAGATAGAAAAAATGGCTAATGAACAAATGCAGTGATTTTTCTCTAAAGCTAACAACTCTTTGTACCCTTTGATCTTACTCCCAGATTATGCTCCCTCAGTTTTAATTCCACTGGTTTTTTTTTGTTTTTTTTTAACAAAATGAATTTGCAATAAGAACTCCATGTGCTGTTAGTTGCTTAAGCAACTTCTTGTGTTTGAGTGGGCTGCCTTTCATTTTCATTTTTAGTCAGCCTCTCTGTGGGACCCTGGAAATAATACAGTGATGTTGCTGATGTGGTAAAGAAGAGGGAGCATTAATATAATTGAAGGGGAAACACTGGAATCTTGACCCTCTTTTTCTTTTCTTCTTTTGGAGAAAAAAGGCTTGTACTTTTTATAAGAAATGAATGTTTTAAGGCAAAGGGAGCATTAATATACTTATTGGACTTCTTTTGTTGAAAAGGTCATAATATCAGCAACTTGCCACTAGGTTCTGAAAGTGCATACTTAAAGAGATGCATAGATGGCATCATAAGTCCTCCCAAGCACCTTCCTAATACTGTTACAAGTCATTAGGAATATAATCATTGGCCCTCAAGGAAGAGGGTGAAAGCAAGAACACAAAGATCATCTGCTGGTGGCCATTAAAGAGACCACATGGTCTTCTCTCAAGGTCAAAGTTGCACCAGACCCATTAGGTGGGGCTTATTGAGCAAAATTGTTCTCTAAGCAAGTCCTTCTGTACAAAATACCAGAAAGTGGTTTTGAAGTATTAAAAAGTAATCATGACGCACAGAAATCCTTCCGTAAGGACAGGAAAGGTTACATAGCATAACACTTCCTGAACGCATTGCCATTGCATCAAATATGAGGCAACAAAGTCCTAGGGCTTTGACAGAAGAAACCAGAAATTTGACAACAGGTGGCATGTTCACTGAGACTACAGAAATCTTACACAAAAGGTAATTGGGTGTTTTTGCAATAGACAATTCCTGAGAACTCTCCTCTCCTCTCCTCTCCTCTCCTCTCCTCTCCTCTCCTCTCCTCCTCCTCTCCTCTCCTCTCCTCTCCTTTCCTCTCCACTCCACTCCACTCCACTCCACTCCACTCTGTTCCATTCCATTCCCCCTTTTCCTTCCCCTTTTCCTTTTCCTTCTTGGTGAAGTAGAGCCTAAACAAGGACTAGGAATAAAATACAGGTTATCCTCACTGTACAACCACAATTGGGATCGGAATTTCCACTGGTAAACAAGGCAGTTTTTAAGTGAACCACACAGTCATTAAGAAATCAGGTTTCCTCCGTTGACTTATCAGAAGACAGCTGGGAAGGTCAGGAAATGGTAATCACAGGAACCCAGGATGCTGCGACCACCATAAATACATGCTGGTTGCCATGCCCCCAAATTTTGATCAGGTCACTGAGAGGAGGCTGCAATGGTTGTTAGTGCAGTCGTAAGTCACTTTTTCAGTGCCATTGTAACTTCAAACGGTTGCTAAACAAATGGTTGTAAGTTGGCTATTACCTGCTGATTTCAGCAGGCTGCAATATATGACAGAGATGTAACATATCTTCTACCTTGATAAAGGGGCAAGGTAGAAAAACCCCAAGGATGCTAATTTATCTTTTTCTTCCTCCTGTTGCATGGTTATGCTTCCCACTTTAGGAAAGTCTTTAATGTCTAACTTGGTTTGCTCTTTTATCCATCACAGATATTAATATTTGGTTTCTTGGGCTATGCTTCCTATGCTATTTCTTTACCCTATTGTTAACTGCAACTGTTTGCAAATAGCTTGATTTGAAAGGCATTAAAAGTTTTCCTGAGCCCTTACCTTTGCTGGGCAGTCATAATGCATGAGTCAGCCTTGCAAGTACAGAAATCTGTGTCATGATTCATGCCAAAATTATGGCCCATCTCATGGGCCATTGTTGCCCCAATAGCAATTGGGTTATTGCTATGATCCTGAAAACAAGAGAACACTTTGTCTATTGTTAGTCCGCCAAGAAACCGAAAGTGAATTCAATTATTACTAGCACTGAGCTGAAACCTTTGCTCCAGCACTTTCTAATGAAAAATCAAAGAGTTTAGAAAAAGAGATTAATAATTTGCAGAGCTGAGATGGGCTTTCCTGCAAAAAGGAGTTTCTTCCTTTAAAGCAGCAAAGTGTACTAAAAAGCTTTCCTTTTAGTAGCTTAGGGATGAAACTTTCCTCCCTAATTATCTCACTGGAGTACAAAGGTGTCTTCTATTATTTATTATTTTTATTAATTAAAAGAATTATTTATTTGTCCATGTTAAAAAAATGAGATGCAAATAGAAAGCTAGCTTCAAAGGGGGAGTGGAGGGGGAAAGAATCTTTCTCCAGACTGGGCTACTTTTTTTTTTTATAGGCAACAGATTTTGCTACTAGCAATTGGTGTTTAACATGGAAAAGTATTAAGAAAGTATACTGTTTATCTGAAGCCTTAAACTAAAGGATTACATCAGGTAGTCCCCAATTTACGAACTTGAGCCTGGCAATTACAGTTTGGAGATGTCAAATTCATAAATAAAGATGGATGTAAACGATGTGGATCAAATATAAGAATAGTCTTTATTGGTAATAAAGTTATTCCTGCATTAAGTGTTTTCACTGACCATAAACAAGTAACAGGTAGCTTTTCTACTAACCTGAACAACTCCCGAAGAAAACGAAGGACTGCACATAGTACCAACAAAAGCCAGTCCTACGGTTGGTCCATTGAAGTTAATACCCCTATAAGAAAGAAGAAGTGGGGTAAAATTTGTAGAAGACGGGAGCACCCTCTGTAGCCTTGGGGCACATGTAACCCCTTATGCTTTTCACAAACCCCCAATCCCATCCTCAGTTCCTGCCAGTTTTCAGGGTGTTAGAATTCATTTTAGACTCGACTCACATGAGCCATTTAACTAAGCAGGCCTGTTAAACGTATTCAGGATGCATTTCCACTACATACTAAGCTTGGCTGGTGTTAGCCTTCATTAAGATGGGGAGAGGGTTTAGCATGTTGTGTGAATCCAGCCCATGTACTGTGAAAACCCCAAATTTCAGATTTCTTTAAAAATTCGATTTCTCCTATCAGTTTAGCCATGGTGTTATTAAAGACTAGGTGAGCGGAGGAACAAATCAAATCAACATCTGTGGGGAAAATAAAATGGAATTTTTCTATTTTTTATACTCTCCCTTTTTACTTTGATATGCATTCCATCTGGCCACTAATATATTTTATAAGACCCATTTGTTATGCGCATATCCTGTAGGATTGCTCACAACACAATTGTTGCTGGTCCAATATATTAAAGATATAAGCCAATAAATTTGGCAATTTCTCACTTATAAAATTGTATGGCAATATATAGGCTGAACTCACACTGCCTCTATAACCAGATCACATTAAGATCTAGATGACAGATTTATACAACCTGCTAAACACGTGTTACTCAAGATTAGTTATTTTATTATTTTACTTTATTCTTGTTTATCTGTTGTATAATGCAAGTGTTCATTTATTTGATGCAGAATAAGAACCAAATCATCATTTAATCAGATTAAAAATGCATGTGTTAAGTACAGCCAAAGCATAGTAGAATAGGAGTTTCAATTTTAAATCCAGGTGAAATGAAATCAAACTTTGACCTGCAATCATTCAAAGGCTTCTCAAAACCAGCTCTCATCTACAAAAAAAAATGGTTGGCTTTGATCCAGAAACATAGTTCACACATGGTTTAAAGAATGCAGCATAGAGTGGAGGTTCTGTGCAAGCACTAACCTTCCCATAATCCTCCACTCCCGACCACCCCCATTCCCTTTCCCCACAATGAGACATACGTGAGCAACTGAGCATTATCATTCCTTTTGCGCTTCAGCAAAACTGATTCTCTCCATGTCGAAAAGTGGTTCAAAGTGACACCTGCTGTTGTGTTGACCTCAATCTTATCTTCATCAGACCAAATCTCTAAGCCAATCAATGCTACGTGAACATTCAAAGGTTTGTAAACCTGTGTGGTGGACATGGCATCAATCAGAAACTCAAACCTTGAGAAACATTTCAAGACTAAAAGGCAACTGACATTGGTCTCTACGGGCAGGTGAAATGGAATAGATTTTGGGATCAATAGAAGAAAATCTCTATAATAAGGACTTGAATTGTGGAGTCCTTTGTGCTCTCTGAGATTGGTGGTTTGCTTGCAGATGTTTAGACAGGTAACGAAATGTCTGCAAGGAAACCATCAAGCTCAGACAGCACCAAGGACTCTACATGGGGAATCATAGTAATTTATTAAGTAGGAGAAAGAACTGGTAAAAAAAGAACCAGATGATTATTCTCTTTCATCAAGAACCGAAGAGGAGGAGAACTAAAGGGAGATTTCACCCACTGATGTTCCTGTTATCTGCCTGAATCTAACTGATCATCAACAGGGAAGATGGTCAACCAGGCTAATAGGACAGAAGCAGTACAATATGAGTGGATCTCCTCCTAAGTGCCATATCCAACTCAAACTGGGTTCTTCTCTCCTGCCTTCTTCTCGGGAATCATGTTCATAATCAGTTGAGTTTGGAATAGGCTTACTCTGTCCATTTCTTTCTAATCTCCAAGTTCAGAAGATTAACCACAGCCCTGAAAGAATCCAGCTACAGAGATGTAGCACTGATTGAATTCTTGCAACAGTTTTGGACTTGTATCCTCCCAACACAGTGCCTGTATTCAATATAACAGACTTATTCGCCTAGTTACTGAACTGACCCATTTTCTTAGATGTGCTTGCTTGCTGGATCACAAGCTTACCAAATGATCCAGCTTTGCTGCACTTGAAGCCACAAAAGCTAGCATTCTTGTAGAAGTCCATTTCCTAGGTCTCGTTACCTGATTAATTTTGTTGTATAAAAATCTGGGTTGGGGGAGGGAGAGGTTTAAATCTAAAAAGTGAATTAACTTTTGCCATGTCCTCTTACCGTATTTATGTAATTGACTGTATCAAATACTTTCATCTTTACAGCAGTGATGTTGCGGCTGTACCTCCTGAACTACAGAAAAGACAAAAAGGTTAAGAAGAGACCATAATTTTAGGATGGAGGAATTGAAGGAAAGTCAGAGAAAGAATATGTCAGGGAAAGAAAGAGACTTTTTTAAAACACACACACACACACACATTGAATTTGTTGATTCAGACAAAAATAATAATTCTATATCCAAGCACTCCAATGAATTCTTTTGTGCTGCTTTTTAGAACCCTACCTTTGAATCTACATTAATATATTAACAGTATTAATTTTTCAGCATCACTAATGGGCTTTCCTCCTGGTTGGAGAAAATTTGAAAACCTTCCCTTAAATGAACACTGTATTTTCTTGTTCAGAGAACTGAGAGATAAGCATTCCTCATTACAAACTGAATTTAAATACCGCCAGCCCTAGACCAATTTCCCTGAAAAGAATTTGCATAAGATGTTCCCTTTTGCAATAGTATTAAAAGGGGAAACTCAGACTGGTATCTGGGAATTCACTGAGCTCATGAACATAGTTTTATTTTACTGGGGGGAAAATGTGCACATATTCAGAGAGTTCAAATACCCCCAAGAGTTATTTTACTGCAAATGCTGCATTGCTACAAATGAGATTGGCTAAGTCAAATGTGGCTCTTACTTGTCTATTAGCCAAAGGTTAGTTTCTATTCGAACTACTGGTGGTGGAGAAATAGATTTAATTTGAATGCTAGTATGAACATTAACAGTGTATAATTTTGACTTCTTGAATCAATTTATTTACTAAAATTCGGTTATAAATTGAAATTCATACATGCACAGACACATATAATGAGGAAATCAATTTCAAATGCATATACCCATAAAAATAAAGTAAAATATTATATTCAACTGTATATTGATTAATAACAATAAGAATTGTATTTGCTTAGTGTGGGAAAATGTCTATTACCGGAAGAAGAGAGGATGTATTGGATGGTGTAATATTGGATTTAGTTTGAAGAAGCTTATATGTACCACTGAATTACTAATGGACCCAGTCAACACATTGTCTATTACTTGATTGTAAAAACAGAAAATTAA
This sequence comes from Azemiops feae, assembly GCA_023970755.1. NCBI lineage: Eukaryota > Metazoa > Chordata > Lepidosauria > Squamata > Viperidae > Azemiops > Azemiops feae. Next base: position 2,104,260 of record JALGBA010000475.1, on the reverse strand, counting down.
TAAAATATTTATAAAAAAAATAAAGTAAAATATTTTCTGTTAGGGAAACGTATTTTCAAAAATTATATCAAGCAAAAGTATAAATGAAAAAATATTCTGGGAGGAATGGATGCAAAAGCATCAATTACTATTTCAATACAATTAAAAACCAATTTGAATGTAAACGTTTTGAAATAAATGAGAAAATAAGAGAAAGCAATACATCCAGATTGGCTACCCACCAATTTAAAATTCTCCTCCTGAATTTTGTTCTGGATTTTGGAAAACTAGATTACCCAGGTAGAAGAGATATATGATTCTCTTTTTCTCTTTTCTCTATTTAAAAATTTTATTTATGTTCTCCGTGTTAACTAACTTCAGCTTCCTGTTCTTGGCATTTCTGGATAAACTATCATTAAAATTTAGATAAAAGTCCAGGAACAGCTTAGTATCAATCAGAGAATAATTATATTTCAAATGTGTCTTAACTTTGTAAATAGGGGCTGGGTCCAATCACAAAAAAACAAAGTTATATAAATATACTTTAAAGCACATTTTAGGATAAAATCTTAGTTAGAATGTTGTGTTTGGTAATGCCTTCAAAAATGCCCACATTAAAAAAAGACAAAAACAAAAATTCGTGCTCAATGCAGAAAAAAACTTGATATCCAGGATACTTACCATTCTGTTGTCTGCAGCTATGAAAAGCTCCACATGTTTTTTGGTCTGCAAGTATTCCTTTTTCTAAACAAAACATTAAACAAAATATTGTTTAGACATGTTGCTTCCTGCAATCAACAAAAATGTTGGGTCATCAGATAATCTCGTTATACTCCCTGGACAAAGTACATGAACTTTCAGAAATATTGGCTCTTTGAAGAAAACATTTATAGGGAGAGAGCTTGTTAAAACTTTAGCACTTTAGAATGTGCTGAGAAATTTATCAGGAAGAAGTACATTATGCAATGGGTGACCAGATTCACTTTGTCAGTTTTGATTCAGTCATTGCTTCAATCCAACTTGATGATTCAAATCAAATTGGAAAATTGAATCAAGATTGCGTAGTGGTCTTGTTAGACATTGCAAGCCACTTTGATTTAATGTTTATTAATTTATTAAACTATTCTCCAAAGCACCTGAAGGCAGGACAAGAAGCAATGGATGGAAACTAATCGAAGAGAAAAGCAATCTTGAACTGACAGTTAGAACAATTAACCAGTGGAACAACCTGCCTCCAGAAGTTGCGAATGCTCCAACACTGGAAGTTTTTAAGAAGAGATTGGACAACCATTTGTCTGAAATGGTATAGGGTTTCCTGCCTGAGCAGGGGGTTAGACTAGATGACCTCCAAGGTCCCTTCCAACTCTGTTATTCCGTTATTTCAAACCAGTTTCTCCCCCTATCCGAAGTCCCCTATGCATGCATAAAGAGGCTTCGAATTGATACTTTGATTAAACTTTCTAAACTGATCCAGAAAATTGAGATCATTTGGAGATTCAGTTAAAATCTATTTTGAGCCACATCTCCAAATTGAGTTTGCATGACCATAGAAAATGGCATAAACCTGAAATACGTATTTTCTGTTCAGTGAGTTTCCATATTTTCTTGTACAGTGTGGCTGGAATAGAATTTTAGAAATAGGGGATCCTCTCGTCTGAATTCTTTTAGCAGTCCCAGAGAATTTCTCTTTTACTTTACATTTTAGAAACAAGTAAATGAATCCCTGTTCTCAAACCATGTTATATACTTGAGGGTTTCATATGAGACTTACTTCAGCACTCATGCTTGTCCGAGAAGTCTTTTTGATGGGCTCATCTGGTTCCCACGTAGTGTTGGTCACCCCACAGATTTTGGGGGTCTTGTCCTCTTTTTCCAGACTTTCATATTTGAAGAGTGCATGGGCTTCACTGTCGGGAAGCTTCAAGGGTTCAATGAGGTACTTCTCACCCTGATTCTTGAAATACCCTCTGTAAAACAATTGTAGATTAGAGGTGGAAGGCCAATAGAAGAGAATATTTGGGCCTCAGGGTTGAAGTGTGGGGTCCTTGATGCTCCCTCAACTTGGTTGTTTTCCTGCAAACATTTCATTACTCAAGTAGTAACATCATCAGTGCACTAGATGTTACCTAGCTGGCTAATGAAACATCTGCAACAAAACAATTAAGCTCAGAGAGCACAAAGGATTCCATGGTGAATAACCAGGTTTAACTAACAAAGTCAACGTAACCTATCTTTATGAATCCCTTAAAATAAACTGAGCCTTTGATTGTCTTTCTCTGCTTCTCAAAAATACAGCTAAGCTGTCTTGCACATTCTCAGTACAATGATGAATTATGTATGTGATACTTGTGCAGAGTTAGTTTGTCATGGATTCCAATATAGTATAATTCCTAGATTATTTTTTTAAAGTAAAGAAAGTTTTTAGCTACGAAAATCTAAGACTAAACATGTTGGAAAGATTCAGTTTTTGTCGAAAACTTTATTTTGTAGGGGTGAAGTATTGTATATCTTATATATTTCCCTACTGTAGACTCATTCCATCAAATCAATCTTTTGTTGCTCATCGGCCAACACATAAAACATGAAAGTCACAATTAATTAGGGTAAAAAAGGAAAAAAGTAGAATTGTTCTAAAATATCTAAGAGGAAACACTACGGTGTACTATACAAACTGTAGAAAAGGACTTGGCTGTGGTCAAGGTAATGAAATCAGATTGATCTGATAATAACAACTTAAGATAAAAATCAGAACCATCAGAATACTTAGTAAATTCCTGGAGAACACCTGCAATACAGAACAACGTATTGTATCATTTCAATTATTCCTCCACCACATGGACACAGTCTCTGTTCAAAGGGGATCTTTTGGTGCCTTCCTTCAGTAACGGCTGTCAGGAGGACGTTGAATCTGGCTAATGATAATCTGGCCCTTCTAAATTTGGAATCTTTATACGGCTGGTTAGAAAAAGTGTGCAGAATGGCTCAAGAAGTTGTTTCTGGTAAGAACTGAAAGTCTGCTTGCCTCTTCCTGTACACTTCCTAGCAAGATGCACAATCTGAAACCTACTTATCTTCTTTTCCTGTAACATCACCTCCTATATACAAAGGGGACATGGCCTTTGAAGCTGCTTTAGACATAACTGATTTAGCTCCCTACAGTCTCTGCTGGCTGGCAGTTCTTCTAGGTATCCAACCAAAATCTTTCTTAATTCTGCAGAGGTTTAGAAGTGAACCCAAGTAATTTGCATAAGAAACTGATGTTCTACTTTTTAACTATGACAGCTTCAAGAACGGTAATAATATTCTCATTCTTAATAAAATAAACAAAAGATAAAACAGTGTCTTACTTCAAACCATGGCACGCACTGATGCTTGCAATTGAGTCGGTATCATTCTGGATGTGACCATTATAATAGCAGTGATCCTGAATGGAAGCAAGAAGACTACACTGGATTGGACTGTGATTTGTTAAACAGGAATATGCTTCCAACGTATTCTACCATATAAATGAAGTAATGAGTAAGACAGAAAATATTCCAGAATATTTTGATTTTGGGGGATACAAAATCTGTCTACTATTGATTGTTTCTTTTTTTTTATTAGTTTATAATATCAAAATACAAAAATACAAAAGAAAAGAGTAGAAAAGTAGGGGAAGGAGAAGGGAAGGGAAAAGTATAGGGAAAGGAGGGGGAGAAAGAAAAGGCATTGACTTCTGATTCCCTTTGATGCAGTAAAATAAGATAATAGCATCAAACCTCAGCTTTTTACTTTTACATAATAGTATAAACTAGCTATTTCTACAACAACAAACCTATCTAATTGGTAAAACCCAAAATCAAAGTTTCACTTTTTTCCACCTCAAGCACAAAGTCCAGAAGCGGTTTCCAAGTAGAAACAAAAGTAATTGTGTGTTTTTTTTTTCCCTTTAATCAAAGCAGTCAATTTAGCCATCTCTACTAAATCCATCAAGGTTTGCAGCCGTTCATCCATTGTGGGAGTCAGAGTGATTGTTTCAGAATGAGCACAGTAGAAACACAGGTCTCTCTAAAAGTAAGTCACGCTGCACACCTGTGCTCCCGAATTATTGAACGTTTCAACAGAGTTTATATGGGAGAACTTAACCTGAATCCAAGGATATCCATAGGGTATTGCCAATAAAGAAAACTTGCTGGCACCATTGCAATACAGACAAAAAACATGCAGAGCTTTGATGGCACCATTATGGCTGCTATCTTGATTTTTGTAAGTTGCCCAGAGTCATTGATTGAAATGAGCAGGTATAGAAATTGAATGAATAAATAAATAAGTACATCTACTTTTTAAACTCATCATCAGAATGTTTCTCATTCTGTACTATTACTATTGCAGAACTGGGGAATGTGTGATCCTCCAGATTTCATGCACTCTGACGCCATCATCCCTAGATGTGGAAATTTTTTTTTCTGTGCTGAGGCCATTAAAAAATCTCAAAAATGTTCCCATAAAAAGATGTTAAAAATGTTTTTTAAAGATAGCTTTAAGATTACTAATGAGGAGGCTATAAGTGGCTATGTAAAATACCTGGGCATCCAAATGAGAGTGAGAGAGACAAATGCATGAAAAACAACTAAAGGGAAATAAAATTTTAGATTGGTGGTCCTTAGTGTACATTTTGTGTACAATTTGATCCACCAATGTGGCATTTTTCAAATCATCTAAATTGGTCATTAAGATCTCATTTTTCCAATTCAATCATTTCTCCCCAGCCAAAGAAGTTCTCCCAGATGCTCTTTTTCATGATTTGACTCAACAGCAGTTCTGATTTTTTTGTTTTCTTAGTTGGTGTACAGTATATGCTGGAAAAATCATTGGCTGACTTGGTGTTTTCGACAGGGGCTAAAAATAAAAAGCAGACACTGAAGATTTCTTGCTTCATTGACAGAAAGAATAAAAAAAATAGTCACTACTTGGATTTTGCTGCATTGCCCTGTTATCTGATTCAGAATTTTGTTGGTCAAAATTCTATGCTTATCTTCTTTTATCAGGCTTTGGTTGACAAGGTGGAAAGGGAGGAGGGTGTTAAAATATTTTTCTTTTCACTTTGCTAGATGATGCTATAAAAAAAAAGTTGCCCATAAATCATTCTATTCCAAAGAGCAAGACAAGCACATTGAGTCTTTACTTAGGAATGTGTTATGTATGTACCCTAGGCATAAACACCCTGAGAAACAGCATTATGTCCAAGGTCTCTCCAACACCAAAAACCAAAGCAAAAACCTTCACACTACCCAGATCTGGAACATCATTTGGAAATTGATAACTAACTATAAGAAGAGGCTTCCTATACAAAATGTCTTCGGACAGCGCTGGCTCAATGGTTTAAAGAAATAGAGATGAGCACCAATGCCTAAAGTCAGCTACAACTAGTGGAGTAAAGGAGAGACTCTTTTACCTTTATCTTACATGTAATTTAAATAAGATTTTTTAAAAAATATATAAACTTCCTTTCCAGCCTAAATCATGCCATGTTTAGGATCAGTGGTGGGATTCAAATATGTGAACAACCGGTTCTCTGTGTGGATGCTGCTTCCAGAAGTCTGGGCCTGGGCAACAAAAAATTAGCTACCGGTTCTACCGAACTGGTACGAACTGGCTGAATCCCACCACTGTTTAGGACCCAAAATATGTGTTTCCTTTTTTTAACTTAAATGAGGGTCTTTAGCTTATGTTGTAGCATTTTTTAATTCACAGCTTGCTGCATAATCACCAGTCTTGTGACATTTAACTGGCTTTTGCCATTTCCTTCAAACGTTCTCTAGAATTCTTTAATAGAAGTGCCTTGTGTGAAACAGATATTATCAGCAAAAAGGGATAAAAATAGAAAATTCTTTGAGCGTGTCGAAGAAGAGTGTGGGAAAAAACTCCTTCAGACAGAAACAAAAAAGAAAGAGGAACATGGCACAGTTTTGTTGTCTTTTTAATTAAATTACTGATTTTCACAGACCAAAGGAAATCTGGAATTGTCTGCAAAGCAATGACTTCCTCATACTGTTTTAGTTAACATAGACATAATTTGTATTATGACCTAATGACTTTTTTCTGTAGAAAATCTCAAAGAACGCTTGAGGGAACACCGGCTGGGAAATTCTGGGAGCTGAAGCAACACATCTCTTTAATTGATTAGTAACATTGAGGGGTGTGTGTGTGTGTGTGGGTCATCTGTAAGGTTTGTCTTGAAGTTCAGACAGCAACACCTGTGTCCCTGTGATAAAGTTCCGAAGCTAAGATCTCTCAGCAAGCACAAAGCCACCCAGTCCCCAAAATAGATCAAATGTCCTCCCACAGAGATTGAAATTAAGGTGTACCAAAACCTGTGCTGATTGCAAGTGAGATTATGACCTGCAAATGCTGGTCCTCAAATAGAACTGGCTTTGAAGTGTTCTGAATTTAAGGAAGTGAATGTCTATAACAGAGAGAAATAATCACATGCAGTACACAAATGCCAAAAGACATTGAATTTTAAACAAATGTATTCTACAAATAATAACTCTTGGCTATTTGGAAGTACAGAATATCACTGCAGGAGGAACCCCATTGATGGAAAAAGCTAAGAACTTTTGGGCAGACAATCAACAAAGGGATATAAAATGTGCTCTTCGGGTTCCAAGCCCTTTTCTCCTCCAATTTTGTCTTCTTGGAGGTCAACTCTAGTGCTGCACCACAGGATTTGCTGAATAAACTTTCAGACTTGCTCATTGTCCTATGTTCTGAAAACTTATCATAATGTAGGAAAAAAATCCACATTTAGCAACAGCATTAGCACTTAGACTTATATATCGCTTCACAGTGCTTTACAGCCCTCTCTAAGAGGTTTACGGAGTCAACATATTGCCCCCAACAATCTGGGTCCTCATTTTATCAATCTTAGAAGGATGGAAGGCTGAGTCAACCTTGAGCCAGTGAGAATTGAACTGCCGAACTGCTGCCTACCATCAGTCAGCAGAAGTAGCCTGCAGTACTGTATTCTAATCACTATGGCACTCTTTACTTATGATATCAATTACACAGTTATTTCCTGGAGCCCACACAATGAAAGCTTTGAGAAACACATCAGAGATATAAATACATGATACTAACACTACACTAAAGATTTCTATATAACCTAGAAGAGTCCAACTGGTGTTGAATTTGGTTCCGAGCATCTTCTGGAAGCAGGACCCATGCAGGCATCAAAATCAGCAGATTTCTATTACACATTTAAGTAGGAACAGTTTGCATGAACTTTGAAGATGCTAATCCAGGAGTAGGCAATTTTTGGAGACAGAGGATGCACTTTTTGATCAATTTGGGGGGAGATGGCCATGGACCTAAGAAAGCATGTTAGTGCTGTGATATTCTAAAAGGTTCTGACCCATTTTAGTGTGAGGAACATAGAATGCATTTCTGTGTTCTGTAGAAGCAAAGTGGATTCCTCTTACTTTTGGTGTTCCAAACAAATGGTTTTGCATTTATCAGTGTAATCGGGTTTAAAAAGCAAAGTAGATCATATAAACCTAATATTCTTTTAATAAATCTATTTTGGGGGTTCGCTGCTTTTAATCAATAGGAAAGAATTGGTTGATTGAAATATTACCCTATTAATTCAATAAGTAAAACAGGGTGGGTTTTAACAACCCACGCATCCTTATACAGAACATGCTCAATATAAAACAATTCATGCATATACAGCCCTTCTTGTTTGAATAGCCTGATCTGTTATATGCATATATGGAATATTGTGCACAAATATTCTCAATTAATTTCATAAAAGTAAGATGCTCTGGATATTACCTCAACCTGAGGGCTTGTTGTAATTTCTTTGCCATCTGGAGAATAATGAGTCTCGCTGTAATCTTTTGAAAAAAGTCCCCTGGAAACAATACAAAGAAGACATTATTTAGTCTTGGGAACAGAGATAATTGCATAATAAGTCTACAACTATTGTATAATGGCATTTTAAGGATATTGTTTGGTATCAAAGGGAAGGAGCAGGTATTTCAATCTAATGAGGGTGGTTATTTAAGAGGATTGCAGATCATCCTGGATTCACCTTAGCAAAGAGATTTGCACCAAGGAAGCTGTGCAATTCTCTTCATCAAGGCTCAGAGGGCATGACTGATCAAGAGAAGACATTTTGTATTGCCTCTTCTTTGACTCTTCTGGCCAATGTGACAACCAAATGAAGCTGCTAGGTCTGCAAAGGAGAGCAATTTATCTCCTTTTATTCAAGACTAAAGGAGTTCATATTGCTTCATGAAGCCACCTCAAGGGAAGGAATACTTTGACCCTTCATTCAGAAGCATCTCTCTTGAAGTTCTAAATCAACACAATGGAGTTACTTTTTCCCCCTGCTGGCTATGCAGAAACATTCATGCACTTTTCTTGGCATTGCCTTCCATTTTTCTAATATAGACATACACTGGGCATTTCTTACTGGTCTCCCACCTTTAGCCCTGGTTTTCTTCAAGCCCAAACAAGGTCATCCAGATGCTACCCCTACACATCCTTCATATTTAGACAATAGGAAAGGGTAACACAACCATTTCTAAAACACATATCATCTAATTTAACATGAAATGTCTCAACAGTATAAGATATAAGATAAAGTGACACCCATATAGGGCAGTTTCTTTACAGTTCATCCTTAATAATAAGATTAATGTACATTTAGAGGGCACCTATAGTATGATGAATAGAAAAATACATTCTAAAATCAAAAGCAGGAAGTCATTCCCAAAGCATTCAATATGAATCTGGGTCTTAATGTTAATATTAAATTACATCAGGACTGCAGAGATTCTAAACAACTGTTCCCATGTATTACCGTGCAGTGGCTGCTATACTAATTTCAACTTTGATGTGACATTTACTGGATTTAAGGCAATGAAAACGGCACGCCTTCTTTTAGCAGTAGAAGTAGTTTATTTACATGGGAGAAATAGTTTCAGTCCATGTCTATTCCCCCTATTGAAACAAAGCTGCTAATAAAAATGCTAAGGCCTGGCTAGACAAGTCAGTGAAAGATCCAAAACCTGTTCCGCTGGTTAGTTATTATGCAGATATAAGCCAGGTGGCAAATCTATTTATTATCTTTATTAATATCTTGATTTACAGTTCAAATGGAGAACCACTGAGAAGAATGAAATGGCATTCTTAACAACAACAAAAAAGGTGTGTTGAAATCTGGGTTTTTTAGGTCATGTCCCCTTTTCATGCCTTCTTAATAGGACATGACATTTCATGCCTTTCATGCTTCAACATGTAAACTCCAATGTAAGTTGAGCAGCTATGTAGAGCTCTTAGGAAAAGTTATACAGATTGATGGGGTGTCTGTGGAGCAGCATAAATGTGCAAGCAATCATTTTTAAACCTCTGTAATATTTCATAACTAACCTAGGTAATTCAAGGGACAGATGTTTATGAGCCTTGAATGGTTCGACTTTATCTAGAATTGTTATGGTCCAGCAGTGTACCATAGAAAGCAAGAAAAATAAATTCTCAGTTCCTGGGTAAGACATAATTAACATGTTCACTAACCATATCCCCTTCTTCTTTGCAATAATTATATTTAATTTAACTCAATTAACTCATTTAATTTAGTTTTAACTTCCCAAACAAAGCAATACAATTTTAATTTCTCTTGGATTGGGCCCAAGAATATATATTTTTCACATTGTCTTAATAAAGGTAAGAGAACTTATGAGTTAACTTACTTATTTTTTTCTAGGTGAAGGACCACTGGTTCTCCATTCACTTTAAATTCATATTGCATGGTATCGTCATACTTAGTCTGAAATGCAAAGGGTTCAGTGTTTAGAGAAGTAACAGCCGAGTATCCTTTTAAAAAAATAGGCAAATAAAATGTGTGCATTCTTAACAACTGAACACCTTTCAAATGGAAAGTTCCAGCCTATTCATTTATTAGATTTATTAGATTTATTAGATTTGGATTATTTCATTTGGTGCTTGAAAGCCACTATAAGATCTTCTTAAACTTTTTCCAGAAGTTCAAGACTTCCTTGTCCAATTCAACATCTTGGTGAATAAGGTTGGGTTGGGACAGAGTGACTATTCAAAAGTCATTCCATAAACTTTTCCATGGCTGAGGATTGACTTGAATCTGGTCCTCAGTCTTAAACTTGACCTCTGCTTACTATATCATTTTCACCTACAAATGCAACTTTTATATTTCAAAGTGATGCATTCTGGAAAGCCAGAAAGGGTGGCATTTTGCAAAGCACTATGAGGCTGTATATAAGTCTAAGTGCTATTGTTATTGCTATTGCTATTTTCATGTTTCTTGGTTCACCATTGTCACAGCTACCCATCAGCTTTTATGAAAGATGATCCAAGACCATAAAAAGGAAGAAGAGATCCCTCAAAGCATTAACAGTACCTGTATTAGGTATAATAACCTATTAATATTTTGAACTTTGAATGTTGTACATTGCCTGGAGTCTCCTCAATTGTGTTGAATTGGGCGGCCATATGAATTTGTTTAATAATAAATAAATAATAATCCAAGCAGTTGTGTAGATTGTAATGCAAAAATCTAGATAAGCATTAGATGGTAGCAAAAGGATATAAAAAGCTCTCTTGGCTGACAACAAGTAGTTATCCAGACTTAATGATCCTGCACAATAGGATTTTTCACTCCCATGAAATATTAGGGCTGTGTAAGTTTTATTCAAACCACGTCAAGTACAAATCTTGATATAAGTGTGCAAGGACTTTTCTCAGATTTCTGCAACTTTTGACAGATTTTTAAACAAAGTGAAAGAGACCTTTGGAAGTTTACAATCTTATGAGATTTATGGTATGTCTGTCTAAAAAAGAGGAAATGATTCTTTACTTGCAACTGTCTATAAAAATCCATCTATGCAAATATTATTCATAGTATTATTCAAAGGTCTCTAAGGACTGGACTAGGATCCTAGACAATACCAGATCCAATCTAAAAATGGAACAGGTGATAGTTCCAAATTATAACCATCATCACTTTTCATATTCTATGAACTCTAAGAAATATGTGACTTTATAACCACCACCCTTTATAAAGCAGAACAACCTAAACTTTACAAATGAACAATAAAAACAGTTGAGACTTTGCCTTAAGAATCTAATTGCAAAATTTTGAAAGTAATATAGTTTTAACTCTGGTTCACATGAATCTTGAGCAACTCAGGGTCAGATTCATCAGTAAATAAGTTGATGAAGAGCAAAACTTTTTCTTACCTTTTGGTCAGGCTTCTGAGCTTCACCTGTGTCTCTTTTGTGCAATGCATGCACCTTTTGTGGATAGACTACTACATAATCCTTAAGCTTCCAGGACTCCTTTGTAGAGCTCCCTTCACAAAGAAAAAAAAATCACTTTGGTGTGTTATTCTACATTTTTCACATCTATAGCACTGAATTTGTTATTCAGTTACCGATGAAGAATGAAACTAGTGGAAAACCACTTCCATCCTGCAGCCAAGCAACTACATGACCATCACCATGTAATTACCAGAAGCTGATTCAACTCAGGATTGTCTCTCCTACAGTAGATATTGCAACTGGGAGACTAGCAAAGTAATTGATTGATTTACTTTTTAATCTAGTCTTTCTATCATGTTGTAAACATCTAATTAACCCCATACACATTATAAAAAAGGAGAACAATAATTGTAATTGTAACTGCAAGTGAAAGCCAGGCAATAAAGTAAAATATGAATAGCCACCCATGGGGGGGGGACTTAATATCCAAACACCTACAGAAGTGAGGCAGTCTTCATTGTCTGCTTCAATGCAAAATTAGAGGGGGAGAGATTTCTTAAGGTAGAGAGTGACTGAAATCTAAGCATTTGGCCTTGGAAATGTATCCACTGAGACTGATGGACATCTTCCAAAGGTAGCCCCAGCCAGAAGTTTACATCTTCCTCATACTTTTATGTACCTGCCCGTTTGTACCTGATGCTCCCAGAAACATAGAAGAGGTACAATTGCTTGCCCTACTGGCAAAAAAGGTTACCATTCTCTCCTACTTAGAGCACAGAAAAAGCAGCAATTCCACATCCCTTTCTTCTTTACCATATTGTTCTCCATCAATTATTGTTCTAATTTTGGAAGTTTGCCTCCTGGTAAGAGCAACTTCATTTTTCCTTGCTTTTAAAAAAAAAAAAAAAATCAGGGCTACTCCAGTGAGCTTCTGACTCTTAATTGTGTTTGGGTAACCATCAAAATCAGTTGAGTATCATTATTTGTAATGATAAGTGGGAATGACTTAGGAGACAGCAGGAAGAGCCACAGATTGATCAACAGGCATGTGAAAGGTATCTTAGCCCACAGAAGGAAGGAGAACGTGGAAAGCATTTCAGAAGGGATCGTCCCTGGTTTTCCGTAGAGTAAAAGCAGAGAGGGAAGAAATAATTTCAGTCTTGCAAGATGCTGTTAATGTAACTTTACAGAGAACTAACATTCATGGCTGTGCTTGTTGCCTGGACTACCTCAGAGGGCTAATATTATTTTGAATAAATGCATTCTCTTGCTATGCTTTTGGACAGCAAATATATACTGTACTACTAAAGAAATAAATACATAACCAGCTTTCTTTCATTCCATTCATCATTGTCCCTGTTGTAAGTAAAATGTAGATGTTCCCAGGGCCTGAGGCTACTGTACGAACTGCTCTTCAACCAGAAACTAGAAAACTCCCTGCCTTCAGCTTTAAAAGTAAACAGTCTGAGTCTCAAAGATATGGATGAGGGTTGGGCTGTGAATGAGTGTAAGCGTATTTATCAAGAACATAAAGTCAAGGATGAATCGGTCAGAGAGGGAATTATGAATCACCTACACCTGAAACCGAATCCTTATGTGCATTTGTGCTTTGGAGTCTTTTGGTCTGGTTCAACATTTCTACCATCCTCTTTTCTGGCCTAGACTCTGAGATGAGCTGACAAATCCATTCTGAAAGTCCCTTTTGTAATGTTCATCAGAAGATGAGTGGGATGCCAACAAGGATTAGAATATTTCTCTACAACTAGGGATATTTCCCTAATCCTAAAGGAAATGAGTATCTGAGCAGAGAAACCAAATGCTCCAGCTCCTGGTTTCTCATTCAGAATAATTCTATACATACATATATGCATGCTCAGGACTTTGCCTTCTTGGATTCTAACATGGCCTTCCCAAACCCTTGACTAACCTTTATCTACTGTATTATACTGGTTATCTGCAATAACTCAGGGTGCCGTGTCATAACCTATTGTGGATAATTTGCCAAAAAAAAAACATTTTGTGGACAGGGACATGTTCTGTTGGAGGCTTTTCTCCCACAAACACAATTTATTTTATTTTATTTACTTATAAAACAAAAATTATAAATTCCAATGAACAACATGAAAGAACTAAAATGTGACAGGGACAATAGGCATACTAGTGCACTTAGGCATGCCCCCTTAGCAACCTCTTTAATATGGAATGAAGTCCACAGAAGTTAATTTGGAATTAAAACTGTGACAGAATCAGGTAAGATATTCCAGACTTCGACAATTCTGTTACAAAAATTGTTTTTTTTTTTACAATCACGTTTAAAGTAGTTTACATTAAGTTTAAAGCAGTTGTTTGCACAGACATTACAATTTGTTGGAGGCTATATAAATGTACCAATATTGGACAGGGACAAAGTTAAAAGCAAGAAGGACCGTTAGTCATTCTCCTTCTCTAATGTTCTCCTTCTGTCTTGCCTTCCTCCTGACACAGCAGGCTGCAGAAAAAGAGGATGGTTGGTTTTTTGTCAGAGATCTGATCCCTCCCAAAAGGCTCCTGAAATTAATACACATATGTCTGAAGAACTATGTTAATCTGGAATCATCCCTTCAATAAGGACTGTTTCACAAGGGCTGTTCTTTTTGCACAGGTCATGAGGGAACATGCCTTACAGGTAAAAGGTTCTTCAGCTACTTATTTCTTTGAAAACCACCTGTATATTTATAACACCTAAGCCCTAATGCCAGCCTGAAGCTATGAAACCTTAGTAGTGGTGAGTAATTCAGAGACTTTTTAAAAAACTGTGCAGACAACCTACACTTGAGCTTGAATAATAGCAAAGTAATTAGGGAGTAAATAGGTCCATATTACAGGTCATTACATAGGAATGCTTGACAGCAAAGGAGCAGGATATACTATATCCATAGTATGGATCCTACACAGCAAGCTATGAATGGTGGAAATAACTCAAAGGATGCCAAAGGTATTGTCTCTGGTATGACCCTTTCAGAAGAACACAAACAAGTGGAACAGATTCAAAACATGGTGAAGAAGATGGTCAAAGGTGTATAACAATCCCTATAACAGAGGTATACATTCCCCTCCCCCAACCAAGGGCCATATTTGATCTTTAGGTACCATACCTGGTGTGCACTCCAAAAAGTGGATATGACCAATCCAAAAACTGGATTGCATTTAAATTAAACTTTACATTTAAGCTTAAAGATTAGAACTTCTACTGGCGTATATTTTAAGGTTTATTCTTCCTGCTGGCAAGCAAACATTCAGTTACCTCATTAGAGGGAGTGGTAGAAACAAAATTCTCAATTCTGGAATGCTTTGAAAGCATGAAGTCATGTTTAACTTTTCATAAGAAAATGAATTGATGTGACTAACTTCAAATGGCGTTCACACAAAGAATGATTTGGCCTGAAATAACACAGTGTCTCCTTCCCTGTGTGGAATCGTTGATTTGTCTGGTTAGAAACTTGCTTTTTAAATAGACACTTTGCTATTTTGCTCAGAAATTTCTAATTAGAAACTTCTAATTAGAAGAACCTCTAAGGGAGCAATGGCTGTTTATCTGAGATTTTCCAACCTTAGCAATTTCCAGATGCGTGAACTTCAACTCCCAAAATTCCACAGCCAGCTTAGCCATTTCTCAGAATTCTGGGAGCTGAAGTCCTCTCATCTTCAATTTGTAAAAGATGGGAACCACTGGTATATGGTTTCTTGGGTATCTAATGGTCCAATGGACACTTCCAGGAGTAACACAATTTGATCTATAAGAGTTCTTTGCAGCTACTATGCTCCATAGAAATGAATTAGAAGGACAACTTAGACGATTGGGAGATACATGCTCCATTTATCTATATCAGAACAGGTTTCTGGTCAAATCTACCAGCATTGTCCTGCGATCGATCTGCTAGAAGTGAACAATCTACCCTTTTCAAGTGTTGCTTTTTAAGGAATCGGGTGTTTTGAAACAATTACTCTGTGTTCCCTGACTATATCAGTAAGTAGATACAAACTAATTTCTGTGCGGGTGTTCAGAATCTATTTTGGATAAGGCAACCTGAAAGTAAATTATTCATCACAACCTGGGGAACAGAACATGCCACCAGCTAACACAAGACTTCATCTGTGAGGCAAGCAGAGATTTGGCTGTTTCAGTCAGGGTTATGTAAGGAGATTGGCAAAGGAAATATCCCCCTCTCTTCCAGGTTATTGAAATGCTGCTGTGTGCTGCTACTGCTGTAGCTGCTAGATCGGATCCTGAAGACAGAAATTATTCCAAGTCTACAGATTTGCCTCTTTTCCATGATTTGTTATATAGACCAGTGTTTCTGAATTTGGTTATATAGACCGGTGTTTGCCAACCTTAGCAACTTTAAGATATGTGGACTTCAGCTCCCAGAATTCCAGAGTTAAAGTTCGACTTCTGGGAATGGAAGTCCACAGATCTTAAAGTCACCAAGGTTGAGAAACACTGACATAGACTATAAAACAAAGTGAGTTGTGATGGCACTGGATCATTTTTTAGTCTACAACACACAACCACATGGGAGTGTTCAATACAATTGCTTCTCAACATACACTTACTTAGGTTCTATCAGTCTTCAGATGGGTTTAGCCTTTATGCTTGGCCAATATGCTTTAACATGTAAAAACTCTATGAAAAATCACCTGACTGATGTATTGTTAATGTAAGTTGCTCAAGAACCATTTTTTTTTAAAAAAGGAAACTTTCCTGTTTTACTTCTTTTATATGTCAGTCTCCCTGATGCAAGATTTTTAAATGTAAACTTTCTCTTCTTAAAAAAAAAAAAACAAGGCTGCAATTTCCCCAGAATATTGAGTACAGGTAATCCTTGACTTACAATCATTCATTTAGCAACTGTTTGAATTTACAATGGTGCTGAAAAAAGTGATTTATGACCAGTTCTTGCACTTACAACTGTCACAGTGGCCCTGTAATCATGATTTGGGCACCCGGCAACCATCATGCATTTACAATGGTCACAGCTCCCCTGGTCACATGATCACCATTTGCCACCTTCCCAGCTGGCTTGACACAAGCAAAAAGCTGGCAGTCAGTCAGAAGTCACAGTAATGTGATGTCTCACTTAACAACCACAGTAATAAAGGTTGTAAAATCAGATATGATCACAGGATACCTTACTTTAATGACTGCACCAATTAACAACAAATTTCCCTGTCCCTATTGTGATTGTAAATTGAGGAGTACCTGTAGTGTACTTTTTTCCCTGGTGGATTTAGGGAGAAAGATGAATGTTAAAGGAGTTGGATATTAACATTTGCATTACTATAGAGTAAGTTTAAGGAAGGGGGCACAATGGCTTAGCAGTTCAAGAAGCTGAGCTTGTCAGCTGAAAAGATGACAGCCTGGATTTGAGACTTGAATGCTGCATGACTGGGTGAGCTGCCATTACTTGCCCCAGCTCCTGCCCACCTAGCAGTTCAAAAGCTTGCAAACACGAGTAGATAAATAGGTACCACTTTGTTGAGAAGATAACAATGTTCTGTGCGCCTCGACATATGGTCATGCTGGCCACATGACCACAGAAGTATCTTTGGACAACGCTGGCTCCCTCAGCTAAGAAACAGAGATGAGCATCACCCCCTAGGCACAATTGGATAGGGGAAACCTTTATCTTTGAGTTTAAGGAATTGGAGTTGGGCTAGGGGGGGAGAAAGGTAGCATGTGAGGAATTGAGTTTGGAAGATGAAGAGGTAAGGTAGTATCCCAAACTCCAGTTAACCACACATGCTTTATTGCAAATAGCAGGATTGGAGAAAGAGGTGGGAGAGGGTTAAAGGCATCTCCTTCCATGCCACAGTGCTGATTCTGGTTGATCAGGTCCAAGTATGCATATTACACAGTGAATTCTGATCCAGTTCCCCATTCCCTTCAGATATCTTAAAGCAACCGGTCTCTGCCTCTACTTACAAGAATGACACCATGTTTTCTCCTTCCTGACTAACACTATCTTGCATAGGAAAGGCGCACAAATGGACGAAGCATAGGGTGGACTAGAGGTACCGTTTTTGAAGCTTAGATAGTCTTCAAGGACTATATATGCCCCATGAAGTATGTTTTGCAGTAGTCCAATCAGGAAGTGAGTAAGACATGAGTAAACACAAGCAGGGCCTTCCAGCTCAGGAATGGACACAACTAGTGCAAAAATGCAATTGTGCAAAGGTCCCCCTGGCCACAGCTGCCACCTGCTCTTCGAGTAGGAGCTATAAATCCAGAAGAACCCCCAGATTGCTCATCAATTCTGAATGGAGTGTGCTATTCCATGCAGAACCAAAGATGGAAAGACTCCATGTTCCTAAAGTGGTGCCTCCCACTTCTAACCCCCTCAGCAGCCTTTGATACCATGGTTGATAGCATCAAAGGCTGCTGAGAGATCAAGGGAATCAGGATGAATGCACTACCCACATCCTAGGCTTACCGCAGATCAAAAACAAGTGTGACCAAAGTAGATCTTCGTACTGTACTCCACTCTGAATCCTGCCTTGAAAGTGGTTCATGCCACAACCTTAAACCAGCACGCTACACTGAGCCCTAAATTTACCAACTAGAGATACTGTATACTAAACCCCAAAACTATACAACCAAGGTTATAATTGAGTATATCCCATTAGTGATACCCCTGCCAGGACTTCCACCAAATTAGTTGAGCATGTTTCATGAATACAGCTTTCCATACCATACTAAATAAATTTTCTCGGAAGTCTCATATGAAAGGGAAAGTGTTTAAGGTCATAGTTAACATGGATTTTAAAGAAAATTCACCTATGCTAACTGGAAAATAAAATCTGCATTTCTGTGCTGCCAATTGGCAGAAATCTGAAAATCTTGTATGGAGAAAAGTCAGTAGTGTCACATTAGTTTGAGTACAGTTTGAAGATTCTCTGAAGATAACAACAATAACATTAGCTTTTGTTTGGCTGAACATTATGGAAGCTTAATTACAGGATGTCTATTGGAAGAAAATTAAAACTGAAAAATATTTATTTTTCCTGTAGCATTTTGCTTCCTGAAATTTTCTTCCAACAAACTCTCTGTCCTCTTCAGTCTTCTAATCTGTTTTTACTCATATTGTTGGAAAACTTTCCCTCTAACTTGAACGTGCTTTCTTTCTTAGGATCTTAGGACTTTTCTTTCTTAGGATCCGTTTCCTGTTTGACAACATTTAAGCAAATACAAAAAAAAACCTCTATGTAATTTTAGCACAAACGAGATCTTTGAGAGCATTCTTTTGGTTAGTTTGGGGCAAGTGCTTGTTAATCATCAAAAGAAAAACCATAGAAACCTGTCAGGTCTTTTAGCAGTAAGAATCTGAAAAATGAAACTGATGAAAAATCTTACCTTGATATGGAAGGATTGCTAAACATATAGTAACCAACAGAGCTTGGATCATTTTGGATCTCGGGTTTGGCTGGAGGACAAGGAATCTCTTTCCACTTTCAAGCAAGTGGTTGCCAACCTGAGCTGCTCTCCTGTTGACTGTGAGAAGCAAGTAATGAGTGCTTCAGCTTTATTCATGCCCTTACATGAGGAAGTGTTTGCTAAAGGTGTTGCACAACTTCAGACTTGCAACAGTACTACTAGAGGGCAGGTTTCCAGCTGGCTTAGCGCATGTCACTCCAACAGTGATAGCTGGAAGGATTCTTTCAGGGCATCCCTCAAAGCCAGGGCCCCAAAGGAGGGGATTAAGTGGTCACAGCAGAGCTCTCCCTGTCTGGCACACTAATACAACTAAATTTGGGTGCTCATGTGCAAGGGGTTTTAAATGCCAAGGAGAAGACAGCAGTGAGTTGGTTTTTGTAGTATTTTGTGAGTAAGAGGCACTTTTTGAACAATCTAGCATCCTTTCAATGTTGCTAGGATTTAGTGATACCGGTAGTTGCTAATCAGGAAGCATAGTGAGCTGACATGTAGCCTCTGAAAAATGATGTTATTGTGGGAAAGACTGAATCCATGTCAGTGTATCTGCCGAAGGGACCCCTGCCTTCACTACTTTATGCCATAATAGATCTTTCGGTTTGTAGAAAACCCAAGACCTTTTGTTATTCTCTTAGTATAATACCTCCATGAGCCTCTCCATTTTCTGGGGGGGGGGGAGATTTATATGTTGGTTGTCCAAATGCCAGCTGCAATAATATGCACTTTTGAAGAGGAACTCTGAGATGAATCACAGAGCCGAGTGAATCATTTCAATTGCCTTAAGAGGACCCATTTTCCCCTTATAATCTCTCCTTTTGTCTCCACCTGGGATAGGCCTCTATAAGGCCAAAATAAAGAGGCGTGTGGAAAAGGGGGGCAGAACCCACCCTCCTGTTAAAGGCAAAGTAGAACTCTTTGGTGAATGAAATGGGAAAAAAAAGATCTACTTTTGATTAGTCTGTTTGGCAATTTCAGGGGAAAGAGAAGCCACAGTAGAAATAGCAGCTTCATTCCAAGAGGACAAAGGGGAAAGAATCTTCTCTTCATTTAGAAACAAGAAGGTATGTGAGCCTGTAAAACTGTCTTTGGTAGCCTGCTTGTTTTCTTTCAGAACTTCTGGCCTTACCATCATTAACAATCCTCTCTTGCAGTGGCACCAAACTAATTAAAATTGCAAGCCTGTCTAGGAGAAGGGCTGTAAAAGTAGCCTCAAGCCACATCTTAATGCTGATTTTAACCTTTCTCTTAGAGGGGAGGATAAATGATAAACCAGTGTTACAATATATGCATGCCTCTGCAACTATACACCTGCCTTTAATGCTTTTCTTATCTCAGTTTGACGCTGGCCTTGATCTAGAATCTTTAAATTATTTCCCCATAATAGCAAAAAAGGAGGAAAAACTTTTCCATCCATTGCCTTCTTAGAAATGGCTTATCCAACGAGCTTTCTTGAAGTGAGAACATGGTTCTGTTTTAGAATGATCAAAGAATGAAGAGATTAAAGACTACAATATTCCATGATTGAGGTCATTCCTCAGAGCTGCTACTCAACTGAACAACCTCACTCACCTCCATTAATTTGTCTCTCTGTAACTCTTTATTTTACTTCTGAAGGAGAGGTCATCACACATATGTTGGTAGACGAGGAAACTTCTAGATCATCACATATTTCTCCACACTAATAATTATTGTTCATTTCCAGGCAAGTCAGATTAATTCTATCTAAATTATTATTGACCAATCTCTGTTTTCTTTTCGCTGAATGTGGCTACACTTTGCTTTATTGCTTGTAAAATATACTGTATTTTGACAGCACCATTTATTAATTACAATATTCAGTTTTATTCAATTTCTATTTGCTACAGCTAGAATATTTCTCTTTTTCTTTTTTTATGATTTGGTCAATGACTGTGTGACAGTTTATTGACTGAGAATAACTGCTTCATAAGCCCACTCTCTGTAAATTATTTTTAGTTGTTCAGCACATGAAAAATAATCTTTTGACACTTATACCTAACACATACTTTCAACTCCCTCCCTTAGCTAAATTTGTTTCCAATTCTTTCTTTAGCTCAATCCAAGTTATTATTTTTCTCCATCTCTTCTTCCAGATTCAGGAGAATGCAAGGCATTAGGATTCCCCATCTGTTCACTTCTTCCATATGCTGCCTCATTTGGTAAAATCATCATTATCTATTTTTTCTCTCCTGCAGACCCTTTTATGGGGGGTTATGATTCTATTTTTATTCATCAGACCTGTTTTACTGTCCTTGTTTTATTTCCCTATATTTTCAGTTCTTAATTAACAAACTGTCCAAAGAACTCCAGTACTGGGTAGTTTAAAATGTAAAGAAGATGATACCAGAAACCATGAATATTCCCAATACAATTTATTCATTGACACCTCTACTCAATCTGCATAACTGTAGCCTCCCCAATAGCAGAGAATCTGCTATTATATATTTTTTTTAAGAGAAAAGTCACAAAATATAAATGCTAGTTTTCATAGAGAAAATGAAAAAATAATGTATACATATGCAAACAAACATATATTGTCCCATGGTATAAGAGTTAAAATGTACAAAATTAAACTGTTAATATCTAAACATGTCTTTCAGTTAAAAAAAGAAAAGCAATAGCAATAGCACTTAGATTTATATACCACTTCACAGTGCTTTACAGCCTTGTCTAAGCAATTTACAGAGTCAGCATATTGCCCCCAACAATTTGGGTCATTTTATCAGCCTTGAAAGAATGGAAGGCCGAGTCAACCATGAGCTGGTCAGGATTGAACTGCTGGCAGTCGGCTGAGTTAGCCTGAAATACTGCATTCTAACCACTGCGCCACCATAGCTCAAACAATTGGGTTTGATCACCAATTTCTTAGGATAGATGAACATTTGAGCATTTATTGGCTTCTGTGAATTGAATTGCTCTCATCTTGACTGGATGAGCTGATTTGCCAAGACATGATGAATCAGTTTCACAATCCCATAATTTTGATGTCACTGTGGCTTATAAAAGAAAATTGTGCCTACGTCCATTAGTTATTCATAATCATTTTTCATTCATGGCATTTGATGTATAGCAGGGCACTCCATCTTCCTTTCCCTAGTGGATATATTGATAAAAAATATGCCAAAAGACAAGGAGATGAGCTGTAATTTAATGACAATGTGCATTCCAACATCTTCAAGTAGGCTTTTATTGCTGCTCCCCCTAACATTTCAAATCTGCTCATAACATTGGCAATGCTGAATGATCTGTCTTAAGCAAAGTCAAATACCTATAAAGTGAGTGAGGTAGCTAAAGATTTCCTTCCCACATTTTATCTTGCTCTTTGTAGGGAGACAAATAATCTCTCGTAACAGATATAATTCCTGAAAATAGTTCAGTTAATAAAGTATTTTTTCTTTTGTCTTTAAATAGCAACATTATATGTATAGGTATATGTAATATGTGCAAAGAAATTTTTGTTTTAGAATTCTTTTGTCTTATCTTCACCAATAGTCCCTTAGATGTCCAGAAATTGCTAATAACTGGGCATCTCCTAGTGCCCTAAGCAGCATGGCCAAGGTATATAGATTTTAATTTAGCAACATCTGGCGTTCTAAGGGTTACCATCCCTTCTATGAACTCCTATTCCATTCATTTGGACTTATTGCCAAATTTGCAGCTTCAAGAAACCCGATACAACTTCTCTTGCTAGGAGATCATAATATTCAACCATATTTATCCATAATTTAATTCCTAAGACCAGATTTTTTTGATAGCTTTATGGAACAGTCTGTGGAATGAGGTCTTGTAAACGCAACTCAGTAGCACAGGCTAGGAAACCAATGCCATATAGGTCAGGGCTATTTTTATTGTAACATCTGTAGTAACATGATCTACAAGTCTGAATGTCGTTCCCCCTCCCTTACTTTATCTTTGTCTGAACTAAGGGAGGGGCACGTCTAAGACATTTCTCAAGTTATTTTCTTGGCCCAGGTTCAAGTGCCTCTTATCTGACCATTAACTTGGCAGTGGGACGTTTCTCCTGTCCTTCATTCCTTATGCACTCTTCTATGTTGCCCAAGATTCTCAAAGTACTAATGCTGTCACACTGATATTCCATCAATTTCCTGAGATGTTCATAGTTTATGTCAATGCAAAAAAAGAATTACCCAACAGCGTCATATAACATTCTCCAAATGATGCAATTTCCAATAGTGGTCAGACCCGATTTCTCTGCTATTGAGTGTAACAAGTTGAGGAGTTTGTGTGTAAATAGACAAAACTGGTATCTTTATTGCTCAAACTGCTCATCTCCTTAAATACTCATGGTCATTCTCTAGTTTTTGGATTAAGCAATGTGGTATATATGTGCAACAGGTGTCCATAGATCCCTTGATGTTTACCATCTTATATAGACACTTTTAATTAAAAACAAATGGAAATGAAAAAACACTGCAATCTTTATTTACAGCAAGAGGGCTATGTATACTTCAAACATTATTCTGGAACTTGCAGGGTGCAATATGTCTTCGGTATTCATTAAATACCGAAGCCCAATATTATTTGGACTTTCACTTGAACATGGGAAAAAAGTATCACTGCTTTAAGAGTCAGAGAGCTAGTTTGCTGTACTGGTTTAAGGTGCCAGCCTAGAAACTGGGAGACTGAGTTCTAGTCTCACCTTATGCACAAAGCATATATTATTAATTGTGGGCTGCAGAAGGAAACATTGATTGTCAGCTTACAGGATGTGTTATCATGAAATACACAAGACAGATGCAAATTTACAGATGTAAATTACATATTAAAAGTGCTTTATCAGTAACAGAAGGTTTCAATAGCCACAATGGAGTCTTAAACCATTAAGTGATAAGGTATTGGTAACCTGTTTTACATGTAACTTGCATTTGCATAACCACCCACCCCCCAATTTAAATGCTGCATCAGTCTAGCTACTCTGTGCATTTGATGAAGTTCATGATAGGTTACCCTTTAATGAAATGTGTTAGCTGGAAGAGGTATGACCAGATTCCCTTTTAGAGTCCGCTTTCACTAATCTTTAAAATTTCATTGGAATGACCCAACAATTGGAAGGAGGCAAATGCCAAAAATGAAGTTGTATTCCTTCCTTGTACCTCTGCATGATGTGGAATATACTTGCACTCACTTGTCTTCAGCCTGTGTTTTTTTCATTCTGTTTTGAATTTTCTCTCTGCCTTTCAGTGATCAAAGTGCAAACTGGGGCAGTGGAAATGAACTAGAGGACCAGTGGATCTGGTTTGCTCTTGGTTAGGGACAGCTCAAGTCCTTGGTGATTGCAGTGAGGTTGATCTCAGTATAGTACAGGAGATTCACTATGCTTTGGGGTACGTTACTGGAGACATAATTTCCAAATTCCAAGAAGAAGAAGTTTAAATTTAGTTTTGTATTATTCAGATCTCATGTGTGACATAATGTTCAGTCCTAGTCTACCATTCAAGGAGAAAGTGAAGAAATTAGAACCACTTCACCACAGAAATTGTCATTGATATGGAAAACAAATTATGTGAGAAAAGAATAAAAAGAATAAAGGCACTTGTATTGTTAAGTGTGGAGGAGATGCTGGAAAACTGGGGCAGCTGACAGTACTTTTCAGAAGACTGTCACAGAGAAAAATCCATTGTTATTGTCTCTCTCAGAAAATGGACTAGCTCTCACAATGCAAGTTACATAAGGACTGATATCAGTTGAACACTAAAAGTGACATTATAAGCAAGAAAATAAGCAATTTGGTGAGGAGGTAAAGGATTCCTACCAGAGGTTTTCATCCAGAATCTAAACATCTGTAGAGGATACTGTAGCTCAGAATTCCTGTACCAAAGTGTTTGAGAACTGAATTTGCAAAGACCCTTCAGTTCTGAGGGTCTGGCCTCTCCTAATTTTGCAATCACCAGACAAAAAATAGTGCAGGTTCGTTCTCTCATAGAAGAGAACTCCTTTAAAAAAAAACTGAAAAATTGAAATCAGTTTAAGTAATTGTTCTTCTTCATCTGCTAAATCAGGGGTCCTCAACCTTGGCAACTTTAATATTTGTCCACAAGTCTTAAAGTTGCCAAGGGTGAGGACCCCTGTGCTAAATAAATCCAGGGTGTTTTGGGGATTTCTGTTTTGTTTTGTTTTGTTTTCCTGGAAGAGAGAGAGAAATGGATGCATCTCATGGAGATTCAGTATTATTCAGTGCTAGCAATACCAACTTGACGCACTCCAGATGAGCCAGCACCTCACCATTCATAGTATCCCTTATTATTAGCTATACAGGTCAGCACTGCCATTTCCTCAACATCTGGAAGATCACATTGGTTGCCTATTCCTGTAGGAACATAATACATAGTGTTGGACAGTGACAAGATTAGTTGGTAGCAAAGAATCCATATTCAGGGTAAGTTGATCTTCAGTGTCCTCATACAGGAAGGATGTGTCATCTCTCTTCATATTAACGGATATCTATCAACTCAAGAAATACTGCAATTGTCGTAAACATGTCAATGTAATTCTTCTACAGAAGCATCTCTGTGTCATGTTCTCAGAAGCCTTATTCATGTATTCTCCAGAAAAAAAACCCTATTTAATAGGAGTGTGAGCAACGCTTAGTTAACTAGTTGAAATTTGTGATGTCATCTGACTCACAGGTAAACATTTGTTCAATCTGTACACAGTGCACCCCAAGGGCTGACATCAAACTTTTTGCTTTATTTCCCTTCCCTTGCAAACCCCAGTGAATCAGGAGAAGGCTCTTCTAAATGCTAGCTTATTTCTCTGGACTTGAGGAATGTTTCAGCCTTCTTTGCTGATATAAAATTCTTGTCTCCATCAAAGTCATCTCTCTGATTTCTACATTCTAGCGTGCCTGCCAGTAAGCAAGACTAATTCAAATATTCTTACTGAAATCAGGGAATGTTGCATTTTAGAATGAACACCTCTGAAAAAAAAAAAAGGCCATCCTCTTTAATAATTGTGCCAAGAGATTTTCATAAAATAAAAGGAGCCATGGTGACACAGTGGTTAGAATGCAGTATTGCAGGCTGACTGTGCTCACTGCCAGCAGTTCGATCCTGACTGGCTCAAGGTTGACTCAGCCTTACATCCTTCCAAGGTCGGTAAAATGAGGACTCAGATTGTTGGGGGCAATATGCTGATTCTGTCAACCGCTTAGAGAGGGCTGTAAAGCACTATTATATAAGTCCAAGTGCTATTGCTATAGCCATTCATATGAATGGTCAGTACACCTGTCAAATTTTTCCTTTCAGGCAACAAGTGAACAAGCCCCTATCCTTTTTTTGCATCTGGCTTCCTATTTCTTGGAATATTAATGCAAGGAGGATTTTTTAATGCAGGGTGCCCTGACTTTGTCCAGGGCTGAGCAAAGAAGGGGTGAAGCAGGTTTAAGTTGCTATGATAGCTGCCACTCATACATCAACTGTCTTGCAAACAACTTGTGGATAGTTTTCATACCACTGAGTTTCCTTTGGCAATCAGAAACCAATCTGCTTTCGAACGAAAATCATTTTTGCAGATATGAGTAATGCTGTTTTGAACAATAAAAGAGAATGTATCACCCTTACTCAGCTAGATCAATATTTTGAGCTTTGCTGGCAAGTAGACTAAAAATGCATTCAGTGTAGCAATGATCCAAACATCTAACCTTTGCACAGCTCAGTCACATCATTACTTTTCTACGATCACCTAAAATTGTACTCCCCGCTTCAGTTTATTAACAGAGAAGCAAGAACAGTTGCTTGGGAAAGATCAGTCCTCATGGACTATGTTGGTTTTTAATCATGTAGAACACTTGTGTGATGGTTTAATACAGGTTTAAAAGAATAAGATTGCGTTTTTATCAAGGGAGTTATATTAGTGATATTAAGGTACTTTGCATTTCCAAATTCTCTCATCCTCCCCCCCCCCACCTTGTTGAAAAATAAAATCTGCACAAATCCTTCTTTGCATTCTCTCTTTGTATCTCTCATGCACAAATATAGAAAATTAGCTTTGCATTCACACCATGTTACGTTACACCAAAAGTATCCCTGATTGGTTGGAATGATCAATGTGATTCCACTGATGTCATTTTCAAATGCATCCTCCCATAAAACTGAGAAATAGTTAGCTTCACGTTACGACCTTTGATTAGAACATGATATCTGTCTAGAGTCATCTCTGAGGCTAATTCTCAGAAAACGGAAGGAACAGAGGGAAAGAGGCACATACATTAGAAGGGAATGCTTTGTGTTATTGAACATGAGGTGAAACAGAACTCCTTAGCAATCTAAAACTAAGGAGAAATTTCCTGACAGTGAGAACAATCAACCAGTGGAATGGCTTACCTTCAGAAGTTATGGGTGCTCCATCCCTGGAGACTTTTAAGAAGAGACTGGACAGCCACTTGTCTGGAATGGTATAGGACAGGGGTAGGACATGGCTGGCTCAGGAATTCTGGGAGTTGAAGTCCACGAGTCATAAAAGAGCCAAGGTTGCCTACCCCTGGTATAGGATCTCCTGCTTGAGCAGGGGGTTGGATTAGAAGATCTCCAAGGTCCTTTCCAACTCTGTTATTCTATTATTCTGAGAAGAATGTTATTTTATATTAGCCTTGGAAAGCAAACAAACAGCAACATTTCTAATATCATCCTATGCAAATAACAAAACCAACCATATATGAATGAATCTTTATTATAGCCACGGATACTCTTGAAATATGTAGATGAACTCTCAGAGTTCCCAGCAACCAGCACGCTGCTTAGGGAATTCTGGGAGGTGGGAATCCACATCACTGGAAGATGGCAAACTTGGAGAAAGCTGCCCAAACAATCTGCAGAACTTTAACCTTTAGAACAAGAAGCTATATCTCAATGATCTATGCATTCTTTTTAATTACACTGGGAGGGAAACCTCTTGAGACAAATGTTTGCATCTACAAGTTCTGTATGTAAATTTCCTTGCAAAATGATGCATAGATAATGCTGGTCATTTTTTAAAAAACCATGTATTTCAATCAGTACCAGTGCTACTGTCGAACTATACTTGGTGGTGGCCTTGTCTTTATTTCCTGCAATTTACGCACCTACTGTACTTTCAAAACCCAAGTAAAAAACAAAACAAAAAAGAGTTTTGAGCACTGATTGAAATGTGAAGTTAATCAGAAAACCACAAAGGAACATGTTGCAAAATTCTGTTGCAATAGAATGTCACTTAAATATCACACTCTTATAATAATAATAATAAAAAAAACCAAATTCCTAAGATTGTAAACCAATTGACATGGAAAAGCCTTTGAACACTGACAAATAAGTTTTTCTACTCTGAGAATTTGAAGTCAGTCCTGATGATAATTGTTTTTCCCCAATATCTCACTTCTCAATAAATATTCCTGATTCTCTGTTACATATCCCTACTGGATAAGCAGCCAAATCTGAACACATAGAGATAATTCTTGTCTTTTTGACGTCCTGTGTCATTGCTTGATCTCTTTTCTTGATCAGTTTTTTTTTTTTTTTTAAAGCTTCTTTATCATAGTTGTCAGGTTAATGGAAATTTTCATAAATTATTGAGCTGCCGCATCACTGAAATCAAATTTCAAAGGCAGCAACTACTTCATTGATGAAATGCCTATAGACCTGGCCAAAATATTTAATATCTCTGGGAAATGCTATTTCTACCTATTCTTAGAATGCTGCAAGATTTTACTTAAAGCCAAGTAAATTTCTATGAAGGCAACAAGGGGTTTGCAACAGGTTAGTTAGATGATCAGATTTTAGTTCTTCAGCTATCACAGCTCTCCAGATTCTTGTTTAGAAAAAAACTTGGCTTGGCAGAAGACTATCAGAAATGGTTTCATGAGATTAGGATCTTCACGGCAGGCAAGAATGAGGCCTTAGTCGTCTGTTCTTTATAATGCTAAAAAATCATAGCTTCTATACTTCAGAGCAGAAGTTCTAGGTTTTATTTCCTCTTGCACTTCTAAGTTCACAAATACTTCATTAATCCCTTGACTGGTTTTAAAAGTAGGTGAAAGGTGCTTCATGACTTTCTCTAGACTAGAAACCGATGGTTTCCTACCTTTTAGTCTTAGACCTTCTAAATTTGTCAAAATGTCTCAAACATACTTTCTTGCTGCAAACTTTTATGTTCTGCTTAGACACTTCCTCCCTATGTAATCTGCATCCAGATTGCATACATACGTACAGATGCAAAACTGCATCCAGTTTTGGTCACCACATTACGAAAAAGATGTTGAGACTTTGGAAAAAGTGCAGAGAAGAGCAACCAAGATAATTAAAGGCCTGCAGACAAAAACATATGAAGAACAGTTGTAGTCATTAGGTATCGCTAGTCTAGTGAAAAGAAGGACTGGGGTAACATGATAGCAATGTTCCAGTATTTGAGGGTCTGCCACAAAGAAGAGGGGGTCAACCTATTCTCCAAAGCACCTGAAGGCAGGCAAGAAACAATAGATGGAAACTAATCAAGGAGAGAACTAAGGAGAAATTTTCTGACAGTTGGAACAATTAACCAGTGAAAAGGTTTACCTTCAGACTTTGTGGGTGTTTCATCACTGGAGGTTTGACTGGACAGCCACTTGTCTGTAATGGTATAGGGCAGTGATGGCGAACCTTTTAGAGACCGAGTGCCCAAACTGCAACCCCAAACCCACTTATGCATCCTCGAGTGCCGGGTGGGTGTGGCCCATTGGCTGGGTGTGGCCAATTGGGTGGGCATGGCCCATTGGGTGGGCATAGCTGCAGTGGTAACGGCAGACTGGGTGGGACTAAAAAGTTCAATCAATCAATTCCAACTTTGCAAGATCTTTTTTTTTCCCCGCGAGAAGTTGAAATTGATTGATTGAACCTTTTTTTTTTTTGCACATGGCGGCGGAGGCCTAAAGCGAAAAGGTTTTATAAAACCCAGCTGAAGGCCTAGGACTGGGGCGACGGCGTGTGTGCCCACAGAGAGGGCTCTGAGTGCCGCCTCTGGCACCCGTGCCATAGGTTCGCCACCACTGGTATAGGGTCTCCTGCTTGAGCAGGGGGTTGGACTGGAAGACCTCCAATGTCCCTTCCAACTCTATTCTGATTGATTGATTAGCTGCAGTCATCAATGTACAAAAAAGAAAAGTATGATGAACCTTTTGGTGCATCAGGATATTCCTGGAGTACATTGGATTAATGCTTTCCCATTCTGTATCCCAACTGACCAAGTACTCTGGAAGCTGTTGACATGGTCAATTCAATTGTAAAAAGCAGCTTTACTTGGAACAGCTCATATCCTGAAAATGATACCTCTAACACCATCAAACATCAACATCTGCCTATTCCAGGTCCTTGGGAAGGACTCAATAGATGGATGAAACTGCCAAATCCAGCCTAAACATCTGTCTGACCATGCAACAAACATAATAAATTAGTTTTGGCTAAGAAGACGCTGAAAAGGAAAATGAGAAATCAAGCTGGCTAGTGCAACTTCAAAAAGGATTTCAATTTCCCCTCTCCTGTTCCCTTGAGTTTGCTCAATATTTGGAAATATGTCTTCATTTCACAACTTTGTAAGCATGTTGTCAAGTGCTCAATCAGACAACTTGTTAAAACTGAGTGATGCTAAACACTATGTTCAACTTCCTTCTTCTTTTCTATCCTTACCACATTTTCAATATGTATATTTTCTGTCTTTCTTCCTTAATAGGAAAGCTTGCTAACATTCTCCTGGTTGGCTCAGCTACTATCTTTTTTGGGGAACTAAAAATGTTGGTAATGCAAAACAGTGGAAATTAGTTCATTTTGCGAACTGTTACTCGCAGAATCCTCAGCTGTTCATTGCCCCATGCCTTAATGGTCACTGAACTTAAAGTTTTTTATGTATACATTGCAAAGAAGGACATATTGGGTGCATCAAAGATCTTAGTTCTCGAGCTAACTATGGTGCCTAAAGATAAATGGAACTGGCGAATCTGAATGTTACTTTGGGTCTCTACCATAGTTACAAAGTACACAAAAACCTTTGGACATAGGTTCCCTCAAGCCATCTTCAATGTGACTTGAAGGGAGCCACACTGAAGATTCCCTGCTCAAGTCTTCCAATATAACTATCATTTATTTCAGGTGACTATTATCTGTTGCAGAAAAGCTTTTTTGTGACACCATGGATGCTGATTGTTAATGAAATCACTATGTCAACTATTTGAAGGTCCCGTTTTAACTTAAGTATCTGGAGGTTAGGCTGGTGAAAATATGACTCTTTCCAATCCAGACTTTGATTTCTCCAGTTGGCTTGGCCCCTTTAATTATGATTGAAAGCTTTCAGTGTTCCTGGAGCCAGGCAACACATGCTAAATTGCAACTTTATGGCTTTTTGTGGCTGGCCATCACCTTGAAGGGCTGCAAATGTGCGCTGGCTGATCTCGAACAATGTGCCATTATTTTAGAGCTGGAAGCAGATAAAGCTGGAAGCAGTTTTATTCAGAAACACCTCCTTGAACTACTCTATATTTTCTCCAACTAGCCAGATATCCCACTGACATAACAATCCCAAAATTCAGAAGGACCTTATCCTTAGCTAGATTCAAGGCCCTCCCAACAGCCATTACTGAAGGAAGATACTAAAAAATCTTCTTCGAACTGGAAGACTGGAATCAGTGGAATCCATTATTCTTTATTGCTCTCTCTGTGCAAGTGTTCACAAAGAATTATTATTCTCACTCTTTACCAAATATCCTGGTCATTCTGATTTATCTCAAAATGTTATTATTGAATCAATCTGATTTTATTTCCTTCACCATCGAGTACTGTTCTATAGTCAGCACAGAACAATGTAGTCTTAATTCTAATCCTTTTTATATATTTTAGAAAAAATATATATTTTCCTTTTATCTTAATTAACTGTACTCTTGTGCTTTATTTGCTGGTCTATTATCTGTTGTCATAAGCTAAGATTTATTAGGATCTATATCAAATGATATTGTCTTGTTCAAGGAGAAGAAACATAAACAGAAAACCCATCAATATAATCTAAGAAAATTGTTGCATAAGAGCTATAATCAAGAATCTCTAGCATTTTTGTACTCCCACCTTTTCTCCATGGAGTTCAAGAGGGTACACATGACATCACTTCTCCTTTTATCCACACAGCACCAATCATGTGAGTTAGGCTGGGCTGAGAAAAGTCCAAAGTCCAAAGTCACCCAGTGAGGTGCATGGTAACTGGAGATTTAAACATGGGTATCCTGAGCCCAATCCAACACCAAACTGCCGGCCCATGGGCTGGTTGCATCATACGGAGGCCGTGCCCACTCCAGCTCTGGCGGTGCAAAAAAACTCACGATGTGTCGTGACGTGTCACATGACGTGGCAAGTTTGACACTCGTGCCCTAACCTATATCATACTGGCCCCCAAAAAAGGATACCAAAGTAAAATATTTTTTAAAAAATCAATTAGAAAGTCTAGGATAGACCTCAGCAGATTTGCAAATGTTTCAAAACATGCTTGAACCATTCTTCTTTTTTGCAACTTAGCCTTAAAAAAAAGCTGAGTAAGGAAGATCAGAGAAGTATTTTTTCCAGAAAGCTAATATCCTAATATTCTTCCCACTCACCAGCTCATAGAAACCTCACTTGAGGTCAAGGAAAACTGTGAAGTTTTGTGTGGGCACACACACTGCAGGCTGCTGACTGCAAGCCCTCTTGAGTCACACCCCCAGTGAACAAGAATGGAAAACAAGGCTTCATTTGTCGCTTACAAGCCGTCAGTAAAAAGCTGAAGGCTTTTGTGAGTTCCCACCTGGACAAGACGATGAGGTTTTACTATACTTGAGAAGAAGTGGCTCCTTGCCAAAACCACAACATTCCATAACTGGCGGCAACCATTGCAAATACACTTATAGCATAGTGGCACTATGATTAAAGTCTTAATTGTCTTGGAAACTAGGCATCAAAAAAGAAGGGTCAGATTAAAGTCTCTAGAGGCACGACTAGTCTTAAATGGAGACCCCTGAATATCAGCATTGTTGACAATGTGCAGTTCCCATAATATAATTATAGACCTTTATGGTATACAGCCAAATGCTTTGTTCTTGATTTCTGGTTTTTGTTTAGATTTTTTTTCCCTTTATTATTTTTATAAATATGTCAAGGTGGTGAACATAATACTCTTTTCTCCTCCTATCTTCCCCAACAACTCTATGAGTTCATTTGGGCTGAGAATAGCTGGCCCAAAGTCACCTAAGACAGGATTAAGGCTCACAATCTCCTGGCTTCTCAACCAAACTAGTTTTTTGCTACTCCATTTATAATAATAATAATAATAATAATAATAATAATAATAATAATAATAATAATAATAATAATAATAATAATAATAATAATAATAATAATAATAATAATAATAATAATAATAATAATAATAATAATAAAGTTGGAAGGGACCTTGGAGGTCATCGAGTCCAACCCCCTGCTCAGGCAGGAAACCCTATACCATTTCAGACAAATGGCTGTCCAGTCTCTTCTTAAAAACTTCCAGTGTTGGAGCATTCACAACTTCTGGAGGCAGGTTGTTCCACTGGTTAATTGTTCTAACTGTCAGGAAGTTTCTCCTCAGTTCCGGGTTGCTTCTCTCCTTGACTAGTTTCCATCCATTGCTTCTTGTCCTGCCTTCAGGCGCTTTGGAGAATAGCTTGACTCCCTCTTCTTTGTGGCAGCCCCTGAGATATTGGAATACTGCTATCATGTCACCCCTAGTCCTTCTTTTCATTAAACGAGACATACCCAATTCCATACCCAATTTGTTATTCGTTTTACTAACGAATCTCTGCCCCAATTCTAGCCACCATTGGCAAGCTCCAGTGGGCATCTGCAGGGAGAGTTAGAACAAGAGTGTCAAGGGGATGGTCACAAAGCCCTGTCTTTTTTATACGTGCAGGTGAAATGTCTGCATCCTTAACTGCATCTAATTCTAATATTGCATAAGACATAGTATGACCCTTTACAGTTTTAGAAAACACAACAACAAAAACAAGCAGAGACACGAAAAGAAATAAAGAAACAGATCAGGTAGGAAAATGGTTCCTTCTTACCTTTTCCTTGGCATTAATCTCTTTTAGTCTGATTCTTTGAATCAAATCCTGGTAAGAGACCAAGCAGAACAACTGTGAAAGAATTATTATGCTTAATCTTTTGGAAACCAATTATTATTAAGGCTATTCTTGAAAATCCAGACTTTGTCATTGTAAAACACTGCTGATATCACTGCTGTTTTTTTAAACAGTTATTGCTTATCAATACCATGAGGTCCTTGGAACTCTCTGAGCTTGGTTATTTTTTCAAACATTTCAATACCAATTTTTTTTCTTTCTCTCTCTCTCTCTCTCTCTCTCTCTCTCTCTCTTTTCTTTCTTCTCTTCAGACTGACTAATATTTCCTCTGAGGCAACACCAGATTAGTCAACAAGAGTAACTCACTTGTTCAGTTGAAGCGACCACCTGCAAAGTTGAGTTACAAAATGCTTTTTAAAAGCACATATCTCTTCCTTGCGTTTTCCTTCTTTTCATCTTCAGAAGTGACGCATGGATAAAAGTGGAATGTATTTTACCATTTGGAGCCGAAAGGAGTGGAGGAAGACCAATTTCCCCTAGTCCTGAATCAGATTGCCTTGAAAGTATCAACCTCATTCTTAACAACATGGTAAGCTTTAAGGTGAAGAAAATGTGAGGCATCCATAAATATATTTGATAATATAGCTTAGGTTCTGGAGTTATTTGATATATGTTCCCTCACTGTATTTTTTATCATTTTATCATTCTTTGGTAGCTCAAGTCAGAGCACAGGAGGCGGCTGGTTCTTCTCCTATATCTTTACAATAACTACAATTTGAGATAGGTTGGACTAAGAGAGTAACTAGCTACAAGTGCTCCATGGTTAGGGATAAGGAGAATGTTGGATCATCCCGATCTAAACTCAACATCTCAGTTGCTATGCCATACTTCCTCCTCTCTCTCGATGGCAGCTGACTGGCAATCCTTACATTTACACTTAGCATGGATGGAGAACTTTTTCCTCTGAAGCCCAGGGGCCTTGCTGGGTTGGAAGTTGGAAGATAACAAGATTGGTCTCCTGTTCACTGGGGAGAAAAAAGAAATGATGAGTCTTCCTCCATCTTCTCAGTCATCCCTTGAACATCACTGGTTTCTTATTGTCACTTGCATTGGGAAACTGTTAACTGTTTCCCAGTTAAACTACTAATTAACTGGATAGCAGAACTTAAGATTACCTGATTGCTTTCCATTAATGGTAGAAAGAATATCATCATTGGTTTCCTATTGCTCAGCTGATCCTGCAAGTCTGGGTGGGTAAATTGCAGTCCCTAAATTGCACAAATTTTGTAGGGAAAAATAGGAATCTCCTGTTTGATTGCCCTGTTAGAGGAACCAGCAAGTCCAAAGCATATCGCTGGCTTAAAAAAAAAAAAAAAAACCATTTTAATTACAAATTGATGGAATTGTACCCTTCAGCAAAATAAATTCTAAATGAGAATAGAATTTTTTTTCTTTGAAAAAGCATATAAATCTCATATAAAGGAGGAAGTGACATATTAGTTCACTCTCCTTCGATGGCTGCCTACTAAATAATAAATGAATATATAGATAAAAACACATACTACGGATTCTGGGAAAAAAAATTAACCTCTCTCATTTCAAGATAAAAACAACACATACACTTTTCAGGGGGGGGGGAATTGTCAGAAGTAATTTTTACTTCTCTGAATGTTGCAAAAGTTTCAGTGTGTCTTTTTCTGTGGGTGGTATCATGTGTCCTTGAACATTATTCTCCCACACTAATTTTGTTCTCTGCAGTTTGAAAGGGCTGATGATGATAAGATGTCACTCAAAACATCTTATAAAAATTCTCATTTTGCAGACCTTCTGGTGGTCTCTATTGAGTACCAAGATGATTCAAACTTCTTTGAATGGAAATTACAAAAAAAAAATGGTGAATAAGCATTCCAGTATTTGAGAGGCTGCCACAAAGAAGAGGGCGTCAGATTATTCTCCAAAGCACTAGAGGGAAGGACAAGAAACAATGGTTGGAAAGTGACCAAAGCAACCTGGAATTAAGGAGAAACTTCCTGACAGTGAGGAGAATTAACCAGTGGAACAGCTTGCCTTCAGAAATTGTGGGCGCTCCATCACTGGAGGTTTTTAAGAAGAGACTGGACAGTCAATTGTCTGAGATAGCATAGGATCTCCTGCTTGAGCAGGGGGCTGGACTAGAAAACCTCCAAGGTCTCTTCCAGCTCTATTCTATTCAATTCTATCCTGATGTAGACATTTTCTGAAGGCTCTCCTTTATTTATATGCTGTTCTCCTACTCATCTTCTTTGGCTGGGAAGACTTTCAAACTTCAATGGCTAAGATAAAACTGCTGAGTCTGTCTTGTAAAATGAGGTCACCGAGGCATGAAACCAATTGTAAAAAGAAAACCAGTTGTACATACATAAGCCTGGCAGAGCACAGTCAATTGCAGAAGAGGTTTCCATGACTTTGGGGGATACGACAAGTGTTAAACATATTCCTGAAGGAAATAGCAATAGCTGTTGGTCATGATAGCTTCCATTCCTAATATGTTGATTCTGGGCATATTTTCACTCAGAATTAAGTCCTGTTGAACTCAACAGGAACTACTACTGAGTAAGAATGTCAAGGAAGCAATGCTTTTAAAAATGAGCTTGGCAGAGAAACCATTTCACAAAGCTAATTCTCCTGAATTGTTGGCTCAGTTTCACAACCGTCTTTCTCCCAGGGCCAGATGTAGCCCTTAATGACCTTCAGTTTGACCTGTATTTCCAAAAGCTACTACCAAACTGCATTTTATAAATTAATAGAAGTGTCAATAATTCTATGAATTGCATTTAATTAATTGACTGAATTTGGGCAGAATTAAATTAGTTTTTATCCTGTCCTTTCTAGAGCTGCAGCTTTCATAAATACCAGCCATCCAACACATCTGGATGGAACTTGGCTTGAGATCACTGAGTGTGTTCTTCTGACAATCGTTGGCAACAGGATTCTTGCAGGTTCCAAGAGTCAGAATAATGCCCATGAACTCACCGTTCAAATCAAAGTATATGCTTTATAAAAAATAAATGCTTAAATCTGGAGATCTTTCTGAAGATCACTAGGCAGTTCCCTCCCTACCATCCAGGACATAGCACAGAAGCGTTGCTTGAGCAGGGTCCGTAAGATTATCTGGGACACTACACATCCTCTTCACGACCTGTTTTCCTTGTTACCTTCTGGGAGGAGGCTTCGTGGTATCCAAGCAGAACATCCAGATTCAGCCATACTTTCATTCCATACAGCATTAACCTTGCGAACTGTCAAACTTCCTCCTTGCGTTATATATTCAAGATGGACAGTATTTAATATTTATTTGCTATGCATATGTAGGGATGTGGGTCTATATATATGTTGTACATAGTATGTTTAGGTGTGTGTCACGTATATGTTTCACTTTGAGAGCGGGCAACTAAATTTCATTTTTTATGTGTGCCATTGTGCCCACAATATAAAAATGACAATAAAGGTTATCTATCTATCTATCTATCTATCTATCTATCTATCTATCTATCTATCTATCTATCTATCTATCTATCTATCTATCTATCTATCTATCTATCTATCTATCTATCTATCTATCTATCTATCGAAAGCATAATTATGAATACTCAAATTTTGAGATGAGCTTTGGTGATGTTGCGAAGTTTAGAATTATTATTTTTGAACCGAACAGCTGGAGTACATAAAGAGTTTAAGATGTCATCAAATGCCAGAGTGGAAAAATCTATCACTTTGTGTAGAGGACATCAATAAAATATCAGTAAAGGTTTTAATTTCATTTTCTTAAAACAGTTTCCTTTGCAGTTGTGATCAGGGTACATGATTTCCTAATCCCTGTCATGAGAAAATCTAAACCTCAGAGGGAATGGTTATTATTACAGGTACTTGACACGAATGTAATGTACTGTGCAAAGTATTTTCTATACTTTGCCATTGATAAGGCAAAAGAGCTAAGAGGTGTTCTCTCCTTCTGATGTTGTCTTTTGATCCACTGCTGTAAATGAGGATTGTCTAGACTTTTGTAAGTTGAACAAAAGGGGAAAGGTTAAGGCAATTATGTATGTCTAGTCTATCGAAGAGAAGGATTAGATGGACATGATAAGTGTCTTCTAGTCCTTGAGGGGCTACCATAGAGAAGAGGAGATTAATTTATTAAAGAGAGATCCAAGCTAGAAGTAAGGAGAACTTTTCTGACAGTGAGAACAATTAATTAATAGAACTGTTTTCTCCCTGAAGAGGAAGAATTAAATAAGGCTATTAGAAACAAAGAAGAAATAGATAAAAGAGAGGCATAGGGAGAGAGAGAATATAGATGGCTCCATGAAATTCTAACTCTGTCCCCAATTACTAGTTCATCCAATCTTGCCCGTTATTTGTACAATGCTTCTCCTAACTGATCTTCTCAATATCATTATGAAAGGAAAGGCAGGAGAATTAAAGCTGATCTGCAAATACTATAATCCCAGAAAAACATTCAGTACATAAACATATTAGAGTACATTCAGTGCACAGAGAGCACACAAAGGAATATATTGTTTTGATCTTTCAAGGATTAATGTTTTTAAACAATTGTAATCTTAACTGTTCCCTAAATGTGAAGTCTGTCATGTATCTTCTATGCAGTGTTTCTCATCTTCAGCAACTCAACTCAGCATGCTGATTGGGGGATTCTGGGAGTTGAAGTCCACATATCTTAAAGTTGCTAAGGTGGAGAAACACTATACTAGGGTCAGCATCTTGTGACATAACCTATATGGTGAAGCTCACAGCTGGCTTTGGTGTTTGGAGCAGGAGGATTGCACTGTCTTCCTTCATATTTTACATGAATTTAGTCCATTTGCTTTCCTAAACCTACTTGGAATGGGAAAAGAAGCCCCCATTTATTCTTTCTAGAGCAGGGGTCTTCAAACTTGGCCCTTTTATGACTTGTGGACTTCAACTCCCAGAATTCCTCAGCCAGCATGCCTGGCTGAGGAATTCTGGGAGTTGAAGTCCACAAGTCATAAAAGGGCCAAGTTTGAAGACTGCAGTTCTAGAGTTTTGCAATGCGATTACAGAGCACATATATATGCTGAAATCTGTAATATTCTGAATGTTGTGATTCAGTTTACCGCTAATGTAATTTGTTATCAAAAAGCATATGTAGCAAACAAATGAGCACCCTATTATACATTTGCATAATTTAGGTGAAAGTGTGCTCAAAAGTACTTTATATTATGGGAAATAATCTCTAAATTGTCCATGATAGGGGTGGGGAGAGAGAGACAATGTTAAAAGTTTTATAAACTTTTTTTTATAAAAAAAAAACCCCAAACTTGATCAAGGAACTACCCCTCAGACAATCAAGCTAACAGTAAAAGACTATCTAATCAAGGAATCACAAAGAACACTCCTAGCAACATTAATAGGAAAAGCCACTTGCACCAATTGCACAATACATGGACAGACTAACCATGGTTTCAACTGGTAACTGTGAGCATCCTTGACCAAGCCAAGTCCAAAAATGCTAGAGAATTCCTGGAAGCCTGGCATTTTGACAAATCAGCCATTAACAGGCATATGGAGATAAACAACATCTCCACACCATTCAAAAGAGACAATCAAAAAGCCAAAAAGTAAACAAAAAGACCAAAACACCAACAGTCAGATAAGCAGAATTAACACTAAGATTAACACAAGGCTAACAATCAAGAAGTAAAATTGATCAAGGAACTACCAACTTAGATAAACAAGCCAACGGTAAACAACATCCTAATCAAGGATATCAAGAACACTCCCATCAACACTGGTAGGAAAAGCCACTTGCACTAATTGTAACACATGGACAAACTTAACCATGGTTTCAGCTGGGAAACTCTGAGCATCCTGGACCAAGCCAAGTCCAAAAATGCTAAAGAATTCCTGGAAGCCTGGCACTCAGACAAATCAGCTGTCAATAGGCAGATAGAGACCATTCAAAAGGGACAACGAAAAAGCTAAATAGGAAACAAAAAGACCAAAACACTCCACACCAGCCATCAACAACCAAATAAGCAGAGATTAATCCCAGAATTAATACCAGACTAACAATCAAATAGTAAACGATACCCTAATCAAGGAATTACCCATTTAGACAAACTAATCTTGAAACTACCAAAAACACTCCCATCAAAACTGACAGGACAAGCCACTTGCATATAAACAGAAAGCAACTCCTTTCTAGCATTGATGATGTTACCTACTTGGATAATGAAATGTCTGCAAGAAAACAACCAAGCTCAGGGACCACCAAAGACCCACAGAACCCACAACAATCCAGATGTTGATGGACTCCACCTTCCATTAGTTACAGACAACATGAGACAATGACAGTCATGAATAAATGATATTTAGTGGGCATTGGGGTTCCCCTCCTTATATTATGCACAGTTGATTGGTGTGAAAGGTTAACTAAAGAGACTGTAGCAGATTTCATTCATTGCAGCTATTCATACAGTCAATGTCAGGTGCAAGAAACCAGGAACCAGAGTAGAGATCAAAGCACTAAAAGTTTATTTCATTCTACCTATACTCAAGAATCTGATTGACTAACAGTCAAGCCAAATTGGTGCTAGATAAGGGTCAATGGAATTCAAGGAGATGCTGGACTTAGGTCTCTTGTGGGGAGGTAATGACTCCAAGCTAATGATGCATTTGACTCCACCCTCAGGCTCTGCCTGGTCATCTCCAATAGTCAATGCCTGAAATTCATTCAGTGCAGCTGTCCATGCCATAGCTGCAACTAAGCACAGAGCATCTGAGGAATCTGCTCCCAAAGTCATTGTGATTGACTGCAATGAAAGACACTTTTCTCTGTTGCAAGGATATATCATAGGGGCGAACTAAATTCCTCGGCAATTGGTATATCTCAGCATTTACAATCCATTTTTGAATGTGGGATGGAGCTAAATCCAATATAAAGGGGACACATAGTTTGTTACCTACTTTGTCCATCAGCCACCATTAAGCAATACAGGAATTCCTCAATGTACAACCACAACTGAGCCCAAAATTTCCATTGCTAATCACTGCAGCTGCTAAGTGAGTTTTGTCCAGTTTTACACATTGTTAAGCAAATCACTGCAGCTTGTAAGTGAATCATGCAGACGTTAAATGAATCTGGCTTCCGCCATTGAGTTTGCTTGTCGGAAGTTGGCTGGGAAAGGTACAAATGGTGAAATGGTGACCACACCGTCATAAATACATGCAAGTTACCAAGCGCCCAAATTTTGATCATGCGACCATGGGATGCTGCAATTGTGCAAACCAGTCCTAAGTCACTTTTTCCCATGCTATCGTAACTTTGAACGGTCACTAAACAGATGGTTGTTAAGTCGAGGACTCCCTGTAAGTTGACATAAGAATCTGGACATGAAATTACTGCTGATAAACAGCACTAGAATGTAACCTTAAAGGCTGCCATTCATTTGCCAAATTTGGCCCCGCACTTTTAGAAAGTGTGACGGAGACAAGAGAACATTCTCTCAAGTTCATCAGGTTACAAAATTGTAAGTAACTATTTCCGTGACAATGATTGCTTGGTTCTGGGGTGTGCAATTTGCTCTGAACAGGCGCTGTTGAAAGGGCTCTCCACGTTCTTGAAGGAACAAAGCAATAACATCAAAAGAACAAGATGTTCTGAAATAGCAAAGCAGGATACTGTGAGAAAAATCACCTACTTCAGGTTCTCCGGTTTCCATCCCGGAGACCCAAGATCACCTTGTGTTGCCTTCTCTTTCCTCTTTCTTTTTTTCTTCTGAGGCAATGTTTGTGGTACTAGAACATTGCTTATGACTTCTATTTTAGGAAAAGCTATTGTAGATAAAGCTCACAAAACTGAAGCTTTATTTATTAGAAGCACGGTTAGAAGATACAATTAAAGACAGGTCTTATCAGGTCAGTTCCAAAGAATGGATCAGAAGCAGAACAGAGGAAAAAGTGGTGGCATGGACAATTATACAAGGGGGGGGGAATCACATCTCAATAAAGCAGAAACCCATTTCACAAAACTGATCAAGCCCACCAGGCATACTCACAATTCTTCATTCAACAGCATATCTTGTTGAGAAACAATACATCCTATTTCAAAGCAACATTATATTTGGTTCAACTTACAAAAAAATATTTGGTGGGTCGATTGTGGTTTACTATCAATAGGCTTAGAGGGTAAATAACTACAAAGCCTCTGTAAATGGAAATAGAACATTTATTTAAATGTGAGGTTTGTGTGTTTCTGTGTGTATAAATACTGCATCCAGTTTTGGTCACCATTTTATAAAAAAGATGTAGAGGCTCTGGAAACAGTCCAGAAAAGAGCAACCATGTTGATCAGGGGGCTGCAGGCCATTTGAAGAACAGTTTCAGGAATTGGGTATGTCTAGTTTAATGAAAAGAAGGACTAGGGGTGACATGATAGCAGCGTTCCAATATCTCAGGGGTTGCCACAAAGAAGAGGGAGTCAACATATTTTCCAAAGCATCTGAAAGTAGGACAAGAAGCAATGGATGGAAATTAATCAAGGAGAGAACTGATCTCAGAAGTTGTTGGTGCTCCATTACTGGAGTTTTTTAAGATGAGACTGGACAGTCATTTGTCTGGAATGGTCTAGGGTCTCCTGCTTGAGCAGGAGCTTGGACTAGAAGACCTCCAAGGTCCCTTCCCACTCTGATATTCTGTTATTCTAGTTTCAATAACCTTTCACCATATGAGCAAAACCTTAACCCAAATCTGATGCTCTTGCATCTCCCTCAGATATTACTGAATTGAAGTGATTTGAAGCAGGATGAATGTGAATTGAATGTGTGAATTAAAATGTGAATTGAAGTGAATTGAATGGTGCTGAATTGAAGCAGGATGAATGTCCTCCTATAGCTAGATACCTATATCATGGTTTGGCTTAGATACCATGTTTCCCCAAAAATAAGACTGGGTCTTAATTTTTGCTCCAAAAGACACATTAGAGCTTATTTTCCAGTTAGGTCTTATTTTGGGGGAAACATGGTGGGGCTTATATTACGAGTGTCCTGAAAAATCATGCTAGGGCTTATTTCCTGATTGGGTCTTATTTTCATAGGTACCTACCCGGTTCCATGCTTGATCCAACCTCATTAGATAA
Organism: Azemiops feae; assembly: GCA_023970755.1. Taxonomy (NCBI): domain Eukaryota; kingdom Metazoa; phylum Chordata; class Lepidosauria; order Squamata; family Viperidae; genus Azemiops; species Azemiops feae. The sequence continues at coordinate 2,061,270 of JALGBA010000475.1, read as the reverse complement.
AATATACACTATCGAATGCACATGTTGCTCGTTTTCCTGATTGTAACCAAACCCTGAGCTGTCAACGCTGTTAACATTGGATGTTCTTACTTTGACAAAATATGAAGGGGCATCCACTCTCTGTATAAGCTGTGCGGTACTTTTAGAGTTAAATTAGATGATGCTGGGAGGGGAGGAGAAAGAATGTGTATGGGGATTAGTTAAGATAAGAAACCACGGGCTACAGAAGGGAAACTTTGCCCTTCAAACTGATTGGAGAACGTGATTTATGACTGCAAATTAGAGGAGGGAAGTATGATTGAATATTATGTGCTATGGGGAGGGGAATTCAGATCTTGGCATCCACCATGCTACGCCGACACTTTGTTTCACGATTAAAGACTTTTTAGGATAAACAATGCCTGAAAGTTCTTTGAAGTGTTTCATTAGTTGGAACCATGACAGAGCCAATGTTTTAATTTATAAAATCTTGATTACAGCATAGTATCACAAAGGTGTGCCACTGAACAAACATCTGCATGCACAAGTTCATCACCAAAGAACTGAAATCATTTCTTTCTCTTTTCCAAACAGCCCTGGAAGATACACTGAGGGTTGATCTGATGTCATCCAGATACTTCAGGACAAATTGCAGATTTAAGTGGGATTTTCCCAGTCTTCCTCTGACACTCTAACCTACTTTTTTTCATATATGATGCCAATTCTTTCTGGCTGTAGCTTGTATAAGCTTCCATCTACAACTCCCATTCATCCTCAGCTGGTAAAGCCAGCCATAGTCTCATACACCTAGTCCCATACGCTTACTAATATGCAGTACATCTACTCTGAAGTTGACTGATCTTGTGCACTAATTTTACTTGGGGAAAATTAAAAAGAAAATTACATTTTGAAAGAATTCTACTAAATCAATGCAAACCAACACTTAATGATGTAAAAGCCAATCAAGCAAACTACAAGACTACAGTTTTGAAAAGGAAACTAAACCAATACAAAGAGAAAGAAAAGCAGTGGTGGGGAAAATAAAAAAGGAAAACTTAAGAATGTATATGAATGTGTATGTGTATTTAAGGTTATAGATCTTAACCCACCATTCTGATCCAAGAAGGTAGTAAGGCATTTTTTTGATTTCTCAGTCTAAAGCTGAAATAAAATGGTTGGCCCAAAACAATAGGTTTTCCCACTCCTAATTCAGCACTGTAACTAATAAACCACACTCCATATCTCTCTCCCTCTCTTTTCCTCTCTCTCTCCCTCCCTCTCCTTCACCCTCTCTCTCTCCCTCCCTCTCCTTCCCTCTCTCTCTCTCCCTCTCTCCATCTTCCTCCCTCTCTCCCTCCCTCTCCTTCCCTCTCTCTCCCCCTCTCCCTCCCTCACTCTCTCCATCTCCTTCCCTCTCTCTCTCCCTCTCTCCCTCTCCCTCCCTCCCTCTCCTTCCCTCTCTCTCTCCCTCTCTCCCTCCCTCTCCCTCTCCTTCCCTCTCTCTCCCCCTCTCCCTCACTCACTCCCTCCCTCCCTCTCTCTTTCTGAACTAAAGGGAAATACAAACATTTTAATCATCCAATATCCAATATTTTGTCCAGAATAACATTTGCACAAAGGAAGGTAATCTATTATGAAAAACATTTCTAAGGTAGCCATTAAAGGTGGCAGAGTTGACTAGGCTTATTCTTTATTGTAGAATTTTGCATTGACATTGCATCTATTTTTCAACCAAACCTATTTCCCACATCTTTAAATACCACTGAGAGATCAATTTTACATTTCCACTATTTTGCAATAATAAATGTGACAGCTAACAATAAGGTTTTTTAACTCCCTGTTAAATGTAATCTAATCTTATCAGTTCATTCATTCATTATTAATTTTTTTAAAAATTAAGCTGCCCAGGTTTGCTAACCATACTAGTACTTTTGCATGCATTGGCTAAAGCAAAAGTAGGTGTCAGAAATCAGTTACATCCTGGAAAATAAGGGTAAAGAACATTGAATAAACAAAATAAAGGTGGAGTCTCAAACTAATATTCATTATAGTTTGGTTCATTTTGGAAGCTGAAGTTCACACATCTTAGTTGCTAAGGTTGAGAAATACTAATCTGGAACCCTCTCAAAACCAAATTAAATCCATATTCATATGGAGCTCATGTCAGTTACAACAAGCCCTTCAGAAAGTCCTGGTCAGCTTATATAGTGGCACGGAGAGGAGGATAACATCTCCTAACATCTGGAGGAGATGTTCATTAACTCAGCAACCTGAAGAACCCAATAGAAGCTGGGCAGATCCTACCCTTAATCACATTGGAAACCACATTGTTGATGAAGTACAGTCAATTGTATCTACAGTGAAAATTGTATCAGGAGAAGAGGATAAACCCGGATGAGCACAGGGCAACTTTAAGCTGCCTTAACTATGAGCTGGGAGTAAGATGAAGGCAATATTATGAGGACCTGCCCTATGAAAAAAGTAATCTGAGCATGTTCACACCATGGTTCTGAGGTTAGGAGGCTAGTCCCCATTCCCATATGATGAGAAATCTGGGGCAATTGTCCCAATGGTTTCCTTGATGGGAAAAGATATTTCCAAAATACCTACAGAAGAGGAGAACCAACTGACAAAAGAGAGACAGGTTCAGAAAGAAGGAAGAAGCTCTCTGAAGTTCTACCTTCTTCACTGATTCATTCCAAAGACTTGGAACAGTCCGTCTCTTGTTCCAGTATGTTCCCCATGAATGACATACATAAAAGAGAGACACCTACCATTATATGTATTTTTTTCCACTTTCCAAGCAATTGCTGGCATAGCAGGGAGCCATCAGAAATGGCATCACCAAACATTTCATTCCCAGAAGATTGTGGAAAATTGAGTCTAATCAGTGCATAAAAATTAAAAGAGGATTTGGCTTCCCACTTTCTTATTTTAAAAAGAATTGGTAAAATAAAAAGCACTGCCAAACTTTGGCCTCTTTCCACTAGATTTCAGCAACCTATGTTGGGGGGCCTCAGAGAGAAGAAGAAAATGGGAACTGGGATACCTCTGCCTCTGATTTTCAAGGGCCAGTTAAAAATTAAAAAGGGGGATCCCTAAATAAACATCACAAGCATAACAACCATGTAGGCACAGATATTTGAATGCTAGGATTGGCAACAGCTCTGAATAACCTACAAAACAACTTTACATAATAAACAAAATGGTTACAAACACAGAACATTCTTAAACAGGTTCATGCCTGAAATGAATGCCTTACAGGCTGAGTTAAATAAATGCACTGTAAATGTGATCGACCTGGTGGTAAATCTGCTTCCCAGGTGGAAATAGCTGCATTTTCTTTTATTATCCTGTTTTTCAGGTTTTTTTGGAGGGGAGGAAGGGGGAACAGTCAGACTATTATGACTTAGAAACAATGGTAGCAGCATTTTACACAAAGTTGTAGGCCTATACTGTGCTTAACTAATCTTCCCCTTTCTTTTGCCACCTTTTTCTTCATTCTGAGAGAAACCAGAATCATAAATCCCAGCCAATTCAGCTAAGAGAGAGTTTGAGGAAAGGAAAGGAAAGGAAAGGAAAGGAAAGGAAAGGAAAGGAAAGGAAAGGAAAAGAAAGGAAAGGAAAGGAAAGGAAAGGAAGAGGAAGGAACTGAGGGGAAAGGGGAAAGGGGAAGGAATTGAGGGGAGGGGGGAGAGGAGAGGAGAGGAAGAGGAGGAGCTATAGAGATGCCAAAATTCAACCACAGAAATAGTACTAGAGTTGGCGACAGCAAGACTATACCTAGCATTTTCCATGCTGGATTAGACCAAGTTGGGATTTGTAGTCTATTTAAAGCATTTCCACCCAATGTTGACTTTGCTTTTTATTAAATAGAATGAAAATAATAATACTAATACACATACTGTGATAGTGGGGGAAAGATACCCAAAACAAATATCAAATCCATCTTGTGGTGTTGTAGGCATGTCAAGAAAAATGAACAATGAGTAACAAGGTTTGGTGCGAAGGAGGCAAACCATGAAATATTTTGGTTCAGTTCCCATTGGTGAGAAGTTGGCAAAGTGTGAGCTATTTGGCTGAGTTGAGTTGAATTGAGATCAGTTAAGTTTCAGCAACAAATGTGGAACAAATACTCATTTGGTTCAGTTTGGTAATGTGACACACATTACCAATACACCTTGCACTGGGGATATGCTTGGACTGAGATTTATTTTTTACTTATCAAATTTCAGTGCGGCCTGACTCCTTGGTGACTGGGCAGTTTACAAAAAGAAAAAAGAAAAAGAAAAGTCTGTCTGTCTGTCTGTCCATCTATCATCTTTCTATCTGTTGATCTCTCTCCCCCCCCCCCTTCCCTCTCTCTGACCTCTAATTCCCAAAGAACTATTTGCCAACTCGTACTACACAGTAATTGCCACCTCTTCCCATTTTTCTTCCTTTCCTTCCTAGATGCACTGCGTACACTTAGGATTCTCCCTAAAGATTTGCTTTTGTTCTGCACCTATTCATTTAATCCTTATCTCTGTACTCTGTCTTTCTGCAAATCTTTCCCCGTTGGGATTAGTTAGAACAAAACCTCCACAGATTCGTAGCCAACGTGCCTTGTCGTCAGCTGCAAAGATGGCAAATGTCAGTCCACTGTAGTGATTAAAGTAGACTAGAGAAGTCGAACTGGAAAACCCCTTTTGTTCAAGAGGTGACCTAGTTTAAGGTCACTCAGATGAAGCCACCAAGGGGACCTCAGACTGTGTGTCTGTAAAACTAGCATAATTTAGAGCTACTAACACCGTCATGACTTCCCTGAGTATTGTGCATCAAACTGGGGGGGGCAAGCATATGCTAAAACTAGGAAAAGGGAAGTTTCTAAGATAGTTTATGAAGCACGAAGAATTAAAAGGTAACTTAATCCTCTACAAAACGTCAGGATTTATCTTTGCTTCTTAAATCTTTTGCTCCTCAAAAAACCCCCTATAAAATTATATCTTTCAATTCCATGCACATGAAAAGTTTTGGATACTCATGATCACATGTGACAAGAATACTGTAGCAGGCTCATCATGTGCACCCATTTTGCATTTAAATCTCTCCTAAACAGTCAAAAACTCAGGTCACAATCGATCTCTGAAGTCTTGACTTCCAAAGGTGTATTGTATCACTTCCAAAGCATCTTGTACAATAAGATCACCCAGCATGAACAAAACGAAACCGAAACCAAAAAGAAAAAAGAAACCTGCCTCTGTATTTCTGTTGTGTTTTCCTGCCACCCAGTGGTGACTAATTGAATTGCATGAGGAAAATGAATCATTTCTCGAATATGGAGAGAGCTTGCTTTCAATTGCTCGGGTTCAAATTACAAGAAGGTTTGGTTCTTTTTAGATAAAGCTATTGTGGAGAGAGAAATTGAGCACAGCAAGAATGCAGAATACAGAATAACGGAGCTGGAAGATATCTTAGAGGTCTTCTAGTCCAATCCCCTTGCTCATGCAGGAGACCTAAACCATTCTGGACAAATGATTCTTCCAGTCTCTTCTTAAAAGCCTCCCGTGTTGGAGCACCCACAACTTCCAAAGACAATTTGTTCCACTGGTTAATTGTTCTCACTGTCAGGAAATTTCTTCTTAGTTCTAGGTTGCTTCTCTCTTTGATTAGTTTCCATCCATTACTTCTTGTCCAACCCTCAGGTGCTTTGGAGAATAGGTTGGCTTCTTAAAGAATAATTCCTTGTTATTTAAGATCTGAATACCATCATCCATTTGTTTTAATGGGTATCAACTTTTGTTCATGTTTCTCTCTTATCTTTCAAATGTTTTCTGGTTTATTTCACTTTTTTATCTGTCCCCCCTTTTTTTCTTTCTCTAGAATCACTACTTATTGTCCTTCTCTTCTGTTATCCATGTAAAATAAAACTAGAGAGGGGAGATTCATGGAGATGGAAAGAAAGTGATTTTTATAGATAGATAGATAGATAGATAGATAGATAGATAGATAGATAGATAGATAGATAGATAGATAGATAGATAAAGATAGACAGGCAGACAGAGATAGAGATAGATAGATAGCTAGATAGCTAGATAGATAGCTAGATAGCTAGATAGATAGATAGATAGATAGATAGATAGATAGCTAGATAGATAGATAGATAGATAGATAGATAGATAGATAGATAGATAGATAGATAGATAGATAGATAGATAGATAGATAGATAGATAGATAGATAGATAGATAGATAGATAGATAGATAGATAGATAGATAGATAAGCCGGCCAATTCAGAATTATTTTCACAACTGTTGAGAACAAAATACTTTTTAACTTAACTGAGCCCTAGGCTAGGGAATCTACTCATTACAATAATTCATGTTGTTGTTGTTTTTTACTTCTGTAAACTTTAAAACTTTTCTATGCTATTTTACCTTCCCAGTTCCACGGAAGAGTCATTTTTGCTTCCATTCTTCCTCACACAAATCACTGGAACATCCCATTGTTTTCGACTTGTTCCTCCAGGACTTCTTTTTCCTCTGACTTTCTATTCATCCGTTTGACTTCACCACCTCTATGGATGGATGGATAGTGCCCTGGGGTGTTTCCTTAAAGCTTCCATTGTCTTCAGATGGTGCAAGGACCAACAACAGACGTCTTTTCACAGAGGACCATTCTTAGTTCACAGACACTGCTATTGACGTGTAATAAGGAATTCAGAGAGAGTGGGTATATTCACACATATTCTGATTTTATTAATACTTCCTTTCGCTTTGCTTGTTGTATTCTTTATACGGCTTGGCTCTGATTTTGATTTCTCTCCTAGATGTATTTGAGTTTAATCAAGAAAGGTAATCCCTGTGGATTTTACTCTGCTAATCGTCTATAGGGGGCAGTGGTTATCTCTGCTAATCGTCTATAGGGGGCAGTGGTTATCTTCGTTTCAAGGCCATTGAGCCAGCACTGTCTGAAGACATTTCCATGGTTACGTAGCCAGCATGACATCACAGAGCGCTGTTACCTTCCCACCGAAGTGGTACCTATTTATCTACTCGCATTTGCCTGCTTTTGAACTGCTAGGTTGGCAGGAGCCGGGAAGAGGACGGGAGCTCACCCCGTCACACAGTACTTGGGCTGCCAGCTTTTTGATAACAACAGCAGCAAAAAAAAAAGCCAATGTGTTCAATGTCCCTCTCTCTTTTTTTGGCCAATTCTCCCTATATTGAAATAATGTTTGATTTGTGACATCTATGTAGACATCATTACAACAGAATATCTAGATTGACCTTACTGATCACAGAAAAGGTACAGTCCTGCACTTCAAATTTGGCCAGATGGTGGCAATGTGGTTGTGGGACACTCTTGAAACCTTCTTATCTTCCTGTATCATACAAATGTCCTGTAACTTCTAAGGCTTTTGGTATCTACATAGGACCAGATCATCAACATGTTCTTCATTTGGAGGGGTTCTCGTAAAATATATCACTCTGAATATCCACAGGAAATTGAGCTTACATCAGATCCACAAAGCACTTTGGACAAAGATATGAAGCAGGGTATTGTAGGAAAGGATTATTATTTGTGGAAAAGAAAAAAAACATTCACCACAGGAGGGCACTATATGTATTATCCAGGTCCCTTCTTAGAAGTCACATTAATTCTATATGAAGAAATTGTACAAGGGGGCTAATCACTTAAATTCCCCAGATGGAGAATTCTCATCTGCAGGTGAATCACGGCTAGATGTGGTGCTTGTCCTACTGCATCGAAGAGATGCTTACTAAAGTGCTTCCCTGAAAAAATGAATAAAATAGAAATAGCAATCCACACTTGTAATGTAATTTTACATTGTGATGTAAAAATATGCAGGCATATGGTTGATTCAAATACATCAAAGCACTGAATGCCATTTCCAGCAAACCTGGAGTCTGCTAGATTTGTTGGGATTAACTTCCCAAATTGCCTCCAGAAATTGTGAATGCTCCAACACTGGAAGTTTTTAAGAAGAGATTGTACAACCATTTGTCTGAAATGGTATAGGGTTATACCATTATACCTGAGCAGGGGGTTGGACTAGAAGACCTCCAAGGTCCTTTCCAACTATTCTATTCTATTCTATTCTATTCTATTCTATTCTATTCTATTCTATTCTATTCTATTCTATTCTTTCCAAGCTAAGATGCTGGTTAGGAATTTTGGAAGCTGGAGAATCAGAGCTAGGAGATGGCTGAATGAATATAATACAAGAATGCCAATAACACCAATCATTTGTTGCATCCTGCTTCAAAGGCAAGTTTCCTTATCCTTGCTGACATTACAAAAGTACAGGCAGTCCTCGGCTTACAACAGTTCATTTAGTGACCATTTGAAGTTACAACAGCATTGAAAAAAGTGACGTGACCATTCTTCACCCTTACGACCTTTGCAGCCTCCCCCTGGTCACGTGATCCAAATTCAGACACTGGGTAACCGACTCACATTTCTGACCGTTGCAGAGTCCCGAGATCATGTGATCCCCTTTTGTGACCTTCTGACAAGCAAAGTCAATGGGGAAGCCAGATTCATTGAACAACCGTGTTACTAATTTAACAAGTGCGGTGATTCAGTTAACGAATGGGACAAGAAAGGTTGTAAAAGGGAGCAAAACTCATTTAATAAATATTTCACTTAGCAACATAAATGTTGGCCTCAATTGTGGTCATAAGTCAAGGACTACCCATAATTCATAGCAACTTTTTGAGAGATGCATCCAGTGGTGGGATTCAAATATGTGAACAGCTGGTTCTCTGTGTGCATGCCGCTTCCGGAAGTCCATTCTGGGCCTGGGCCACAAAAAATTAGCTACCGGTTCTGCCGAAGTGGTGCGAACCAGCTGAATCCCACCACTGGATGCATCTATGGAAAGCAGGATCCATTACTGTTGCCCACCAGGCATGACCTCATTTAACAAAAAAAGGCAAAATGATGGTTGCAGCTGCACAATTGAAGCCTTACTCCTTTTTACACATATTGCACATGGCGCCTTGATTTCTTTTGACCTCTCCCTTAGCACCCCTAAATACTACCAACCCCAGTGTCAAATAATCACCACATTCAGAAGACATTTAGAATCTTCTTTAACTTGCTAAAACTTCCCCGTCCGCTGTACTTTTGGATGCAAGCTGGTTTATATATGCAGGGTTTTTCTTTCTCTTATTATTTTTTAATTCAGTTTATGGATAGAGGGTTTCTTCTCAAAATTTATTTCCAAGGGAAAAAAGAGATTGCCATGAAATTCCTATCAATGAATTGTGCTATTTGTGCACTTGTTCTAGTATGAGGCGGCCAAGAACTGTAAGTGGAGCCTAATTTGATTGTACAATCCTATCTCCCATGGAGTGCAATCTCCATAGCTTCTGTTAAATCTCAAAGAAAACCTGACAATAGAATTATTTCCATGGGACTTTTGAATAGCATTGTTACTGTTATCTGTAAAAGAAATGTGAGCCTTGAAAAGTAATTGAAGGGTTTCCCCTTCCCCTGGATTTATTAGTGAAAGTCATCCATCTAAGGGCTATGCTTCCAAGTTTAGTGCAGTATTTTAAAATTACACTGGTACCCATTCTCCAGAATTCAAGAAGACTGTCTCCACAAGAGGTACACACAGCTGGCTTTTAAAAAGTATGTTTCTTTATCTTAACAAGTTTTATAGAAAGAAATAGGGAGGGGGGGAACCCACCAAAAATATGAAAAACTGCAAAACAATGTAAGCACCATGTTAACTAAACCAAACAAAACAAAACAAAAAAGCAGAAAAAGGCAAAACTGTATAGGTTACATATTAATCAAAATATCAAACAAATTTCTAAATCTATGTCAAAAAGACTTTTAAAAAGTAATAATATGTCATAAATCTATACCATAAAATGCACATTGAATCATTTTCAAATTAGCAGATAGATTTGTCTTTTCCCAAATGGATAAATTAAATAAGCACACACACGCAACCAACAGTTGATTCCCCAGTGATGAGAAGTCTTACTACTAGTACACTACTATTATTACTACTACTACTGCTACCACTAATACTAATACTATTACAACACGCATACACACACACACACAAATACATTGAAGATAAAATCACAACTCTGAAAATATCTCTGCCCTTCCAGCTCCATTTCTCACTTTCTCGGGTGAGACCAACTTTTCTCCATAAAATGTGTTTGAAATGGAAGACGCCACGTGAGTGGAAAGCATTTTTCCCATCACACTCATTAATAGCATTTATGAATACAAATGGAGGACTGGCATTTAAAAACAACAAAACAAACCCTATTTCACACAATTATTTGATCAGCCATAGGAAAACAAAGAACACACACACACATCACACGTAAGAACAAGAAGCATATTTACAATATATAATTCATAACAGCTCCGAAGAACAAAGGGAGAGAATAACATGCAAAAGCCATTCCAAGTGAAAATATCCCCACTTTTTCTTTCTTTTAAATCTATATAAATTTCTTTCCCCTGTGTTGTGAGTTCCTATTCTGTTCCATTTCCCTGCTTAGGATTTTTCCCAGTTTTAAAGGTCATCAGGACTTTCCTACTTGCCCTTCTTTCCTTCCCTTCCCTTCTACATCTTTTCCCAGTCAAGATTTTAGATCTTAGTCAAATGAGTAAGCCTCATTTGTCCACGTGCAAAACTGATGGAAGGCTGCCTTTTTAAACCCACCATCCTCAATCTACATGTTCCTTAGCTCCACAATAAACATGCTTAAGGGCACAGTCAACTAGCTAGACTCCTTAACAAGCCACATCATAGATATTTATCCCAGACTGATAAAAAGTCAGGAGGCTGTAATGCAAGCAATCCATTGCAACCCTTTCCCCGTAACACTGAAGACACCTACCCCTTCACCTGATCATCAGGAAGCTGTTACAAAGAAAATAAAAAAGCCTCCACTCTAGTGTACTTTGGTAGTAAGGAAAGTCAAGGGACACAGTGAAAATATGTGATAGTTAAATATAAAGAAGATCAGACTAATGACAACAGGTACCCTGGAGGTTTTCAAGAGCAGACTGGACAACTATTTGTCCAAAATGGTATAGGGTCTCCTGCTTGAGTCTTCTAGGACTAGAAGACCTTCAAGGTCTCTTCCAACCCTGTTATTCTATGTTCCAACTACCCTTAGAACTGAACACAGAACATAGAATAACAAAGTTGGAAGGACTTTGGAGGTCTTCCTAGTCCAAGCAGACTCAAGCAGGAGACCCTGTACAATTTTGGACAAGTGGCTGTCCAGTCTCTTCTTAAAAGCCTCAAGTGATTGGGCACCCACAACTTCTGAAGGCACGCCATTCCACTGGTTAATTGTTCTCACCATTAGGAAATTTCTCCTTAGTTCTAGGTTGCTTCTCTCCTTGGTTAGTTTCCATCCATTGATTCTTGGCTTGCCTTCTGGTGCTTTGGAAAATAGGTTGACCCCTATTTTCCAAAGCACCAGAATTTTCATCGTTAAAGTATCCTATTTTCATCATTGACAATGAAGAGATTGAAGTGTTGGATAGCTTCTGCACTTTGAGACTGACTATCAACAGTGTAGGAGGCAGCAGTCAAGAAATACACAACAAATTAGCACTTGATTGAGTAGAAATGAAGGCCTTAAGAAAAGTATTCAGATGTTGTGATGTGCTTATGCCTGGCCATACAGGATGATCAGAATCATGCAGGCAATGACTATCCCTGTGACACTATATGGAAACAAGAGTTAGACTCTCAAGAAACAGGATAGAAAAAAATATCGACTCTTTTGAACAATCGTGTTGGAAAAGACTCCTGGGAATACCAGAGATAGCAAAGAAAACAAACAGTTCATCAGATAAACAACTCAGAGTTCCCACTTGGAGGTACAAATGACCAGGCTCAAATTGTCATACTTGGGATACATTATATGAAGACCTAGTTCTCTGGAGAAATCTATAATGCTGGGAAAGGTAAAAAGAAAGAAGAGGAGAACCAGTAGTGAGGTGGATGGGCTTAATTACAGCAGTGATTGTATGTTGTCAATTATTTTACATCTAGATCAGGGGTCTTCAAACTTGGCCCTTTTATGACTTGTGGACCTCAACTGGCTGAGGAATTCTGGGAGTTGAAGTCCACAAGTCATAAAAGGGCCAGGTTTGAAGACCCCTGATCTAGATATTTACTCTCTTAGCTGTCCACATCATGTTTGCACTTCATAGTAAATTGTCCTCATTGCTAGGTTCTCACTGAGCCAAATAGTTCTTTCTCCGACCAATCAATGTGGGTTTTCAGAAGATGGTTGACATCCCCATTCTTGCAGGATCCAATCGAGGTCAGAGATTTATTCTTCTGAGCTTTCAGACTTGTGCTGGAGCCCATCCTCACGGAACGTCCCTCTCACCAGAATGCGTCTTGCCCTTTCTTTGCCATGCTTATTTTTACACGCAGAGGAAAACGATGAAAAAACCAGCTGGCTATCAGGAACAATACAGAAGGTCAAGGGGAGGACCTCATAGCACTTTGCCTTCAGGAGTGAGAGTAGGGTCCTGGCCATGGATAACTCTTCCACCTCCCACAGCTCCAGAAAGAAATGGTATAAAATGCTCCCGTTTCTCTTATGGGCTATTTGATTGCATACACTTCTGTTTGTCATGGCCTTGAGGCCCAAGAGGACACCACGTCTGCATGTGGGTGTTGTCACCCATTTAGCACCACCCAGGGAGCATGTGTAGCTTAAGGTGTGCTATGGACGCGAGTGACTATTGCATGTGTATATGCTTAGTTCTTTTCTCTCATGTTCTCATCATATGTTAAATATGTTCACCTAAGCACTAGCTGAGTTGAAAATTTAAGACCAAGAAGGATAAACATTTTTCCCTCTGGTCAAAGGCCATATTTGGTCTTTCAGGGGTGTGTGCTAAGCCACTAACTCAGCACGAAGGCAAGGATAAGGCCAGGACAAAAATGGAAACTGAACTTTATTTCACTGCCATTTGAAAATAATGCAGGTTAATAAATTAAATGCATCTTGTATGATAGCTCTCCAGATGTTTCATTGCTTCCTTCTTTTTTGCAAGATTTATTTATTTATTTATTTATTTCTAATTTCCTATTTTCTTAACCACCCATCTCCCTTGGGGGCAACTTCTGAAGGGAGCTCTGCCAGAGGCTTAAAATTGTGTCTGCTTGCCCTAGGAACAAGTTTGGCAATTATGCACTCTACAACTATTTTTTTTTAAAAAAAAAAAACGGTCTGAAGGAAGGACAAAAATATCTAAGGACAGACCTACAGCAGTATTGGAGTTTACTGAACCTCATCTAACAATCTTTGGGGCCAATGTTCCATGACTTTATAGCTTGACTATATCACGAAAGCAGTTTTTCTTGAAGAGGGCCCACATTTAACATTTTTTTTTTCCTTTTCTAGACAATTCCCAAAAAAGGGAAAACGGTGCTGAATTTCCTGTGAGACATCAAGAAGCGAAGGCAATGGGGGTTATTTATTATTATTATTATTATTAGTGTATGGTGTTGTTACAGTAGCCAGGAGACCACAATGCTATTGCAGAACAGTAGTTTGGCTTGCCAAGTTACCAGCTCTGTTATAGGACACGCTTGGAGGCTTCCCAAAGTGCGTCACAGGAGGGCAAACTGGCTTTGCACCAGAGAGACAAGCAACTCTTCCTGCAGCATCACCCAAGGCCATCTCCCTTCCAGGAGCTGCCTCACAAACAAGCACCACAACCGGGAAGGTTCAGAACCATCAGGAATCTGACTGCCTGCACGGAACACCAGCTTGTCTCCTCACCAAAGTGGTACCTATCTATCTACTCACATAGAACATGAAGCGAATGACAGGAGCTCACCCTGTCACACAGAGCTAGGGCTCGAACTGCCGGAGCTGAGACCATTTCCAACGCCATTAATCCCCTGAGCCCCTCTGCAATGGGGGTGAGTAGATCTAGAAAACAAAATCAAAAAAGTGAGAACTCAGTGCTGTTTATCAGCCCCTTCCTCTCCGTTCAGCATAGCAGTTCGATTCGACGTTAGTTGTTCCTTTTGAGCTAAAATGTATGAATTGAAACGGAAGGAAAGGAACTGCCACCAATTAAACATCCATCTGCTCATTCCTGATATGCTGGAGGAGGATATGGATGATGGTGACTATCCCAAATCCAGATGACTCAACAGCTGGCGGTATCTCTCCTTTATCCTGTTAGGATTTATCTACCATGTGTCAGAAGGTTGTTTGTACAATTGGAAGACTGGAAAAGGCAGGAGGCGGCAGTATTCGTAAAAGATGACAGCAACATATGTTGCTATTCTTTTTTTTTTTTTTTAAATGCAAAATAAAAATGCCGACACATCGCTCCATATGAAATGAGGAATGCTGCATTGCCACCAGGAAAGTATTTTAAAAGCCTGCAACAAGATGGGTGCACACTAATCCTAGTTAAATAAAGGAGTGTGAATTACATAATTGGAAACCGGCACCATGTCTTGCTTGCATTGGAACTCAATTTTTATTGGGACTTCTTCGGTCCCAAACATGGTGCCATCCAGATAGGCTCAGATTACATTTTCCAGCATTCCCAGTCCATACTGATGGGGAATAGTGGATGGTGTGGTCCCTACACATCTGGAATACATCAATATAGCAAAGGCTGCTTTTATGTTATGAGAGTGAACTTCTCCCTGCCTGAGCTGATAATGTCCTTCAAACTTCCTCCTCCACATTTCCCTGCTTCAATCAGAGATGCACAGTTCTCCATGGTCAAGTGCCACATTGAGCCTTTAAGCAATATATCAAGGGCTTCAAATATCAACCACCAGGACAAGGAAGTAGGTGGTGATAGAACAAAAACTAAGGTTGACTTAAGTTATAATTTAGTGGCAATTTCCGAAGAGTCTTTGGGGTCCCATGCAATCCTGTAGGCTCAAGAAGAACACTTCTGGTTTGGATTAACTTCAACAGAGTCCCGTGGCACTTAATTTTGACAGTGGTTAGAGAAGTCAAGCCAGCTTCAAAAACTATGGCTTAAGATATGCCGATGTAAGTCAACTGAGGTGGAAACTGGATAAAGAAGCCACTAAAATGTTTAATTTCAATGAGGGTGAAGGTTCGTTCTCCAAGCTTGTGGGTTGGTTTCAGAACGTTTCACTAGGTAACATCTTCAGCAGAGTTTAGGGAATGTCAGTGTTCCTCTGTTTGTAAGGGCTTCAGGTGTGGGTGCGTCAAGCGAGGGTCTGTAATGGGTCCTATGATGGGTCAGGTGTGATTCATCAGTGAGTCTTGTGATGGGGAGGTCACCTGAGGTCAGGGTCATTGGGAGGTGACCTGCTGGTGGGGGGGGCTTGCGTGGGTTGGTGGAAGGTCAGCGCTCTCTCTGGCTGGCTGTGTGGTTGATTTGGATTCTGAGGAGTTCATAGGCTGGTTGTAGGTCATTGTGTCTGTGGATGGAATTGCTTGTGGAGTGCCAGGCTTCAATGAACTAATGAGCATGGCGGGTGGTAGCGTGGCCTATGATTTTTGTATTGCTCCAATAGAACTGGTGCTGTGTTGTGTCAGTGTGGCTAGAGATTAAGGATTTGGGATCATGGCGTTTGATTGCCAGCCGGTGGTCATGGATCCTAGTTCTTAATTGATGTGATGTTTCTCCCACATAGAATTGGTTGCAATGGTCACAGTTGATTTTGTAGATTACATTGTTTCTCTCATCCTTCTGTATCTTGTCTTTGGTTTTGGATAATTCCTGGTGGAGTGGGGCTGTGGGGGCTTTGGGGCTATTGCTATTCCTAGGGGTTGGAGAATTCTGGCTGTCATTTCTGACATCCCTTTTGTGTGTGGTAGGACTAGTTTTTGTGTATTAGTTGGCTGTGTGGTGTGGTGTAGTTTGGGTGCTGTATGTCGGGATACAAAGTTTTTTAAAATGCTATTATGGAGAAAGACATCAAGCAGCCGTTTCTCTTAATTTCAAGCTTGCCTTATCAAACTCTGCTCATGTTCATTCTTAAACCATTCTTGCATTTCTATGGAAGAGAGAGAGAGAGAGAGAGAGAGAGAGAGAGAGAGAGAGAGAGAGAGAGAGAGAGAGAGAGAGAGAGAGATCCTGTTTCTGAACTATAATCCCAGGATCCTTCATCACTGGCATATTTAGGAATGTGAGAAGTGTAATTTCACAATGTGCCAGTTTGGTTATTGATTAAGACACTTGGGCCAATCACACTGTCTCCAATCCTAGGAAGGAAGCAATGGCAAGCCACTTCCAAAACTGTTGCCAACAACACTGCAGAGAAAAGTCCAGACAGACACCGGAGGTCAACATTGACTTCACTGAAGGCACTAAATAAATTAAATAAATAAATAAATGCAATATATGAAGAGTCACAGGTTCCCCACCTCTGGGGACCTGTGGGACAGGATAGCAGCCACGATGTCATGCATCTGCACAAAGAAGAGAGGGACAGCCTATTCTCCAAAGCATCTGAATGCAAGAAAAGAAGCAACGGATGGAAACCAATCAAGGAGAGAAGCAACCTAGAACTAAGGAGAAATTTCCTGACAGTGAGAACAATTAACCAGTGGAACAGCTTGCCTACAGAAGTTGTGAATGCTCCAACACTGGAAGTTTTTAAGAAGAGACTGGACAGCCATTTGTCCTGAATTGTATAGGGTCTCCTACTTGAGCAAGGGGTTGGACTAAAAGGTCCCTTCCAACTCTGTTATTCTGTTATGTTACAGTAAGGATGAACAACCCATCAAGGAATCAGTGATGCTTGCCTCTCTTAAAGAACACATCCTAAGTATCCATCCTCTTGAATTATTTTTAACTCAAAACTCTCTTCTCCTTTACCCTGATTGCATTTATGACAAGCATTCTGGGCCTTTGCTGATTCCATGTACTCCAAAATTTGAGGTACTTAAAAATTGCAGGGTAATCAGGTTTACTTGAGAGCCAAAGCAAAGTATCATATGCTAGGAAAATCAGGTTGGAGAGTTAGCTCTGGGAAACTGATTAGAAGGGATTATGAAACTAAGAACTGAACTGTCCAGACAATGAACAGAGTTGTGAGATGGTAAAATATCTCCCCATCTTTGCTTTCTTCAGAAAATTAGAGAATAGGAAAAAAAAACTGGAACTTTTCTTTTTGAAAAATATATTCTACATCAGGTATATAGGAATGAACAATAGCTCGAACCTGCGTATATTAGCATTCCAAAAATCTAGACTAACACAGCCAGTGAGAAAAAAAATAGCAAGATCCTTAGCATCTTTAGGGCTTCTGTTTCCTTTTCATATTTGAAATATAATGTATAGTATTGATGATATATCTCTGCCATGCAACAAATTCATCTCAGACAAGTTGTAGCATCACTTTACACTAATCAGAGACTTCATTGAAGGCCCTGTCTATGCTACACAATCGCTGGACCGTTTTACTAAACCATTCCTATCATCCTAACCTCCTTTCATAAAATTGGACTATTCTGTAGAGCAGTGATGGTGAACCTTTTAGAGACCCAGTGCCCAAATTGCAACCCAAACCCCACTTATTTATCACTGGGTGCCGGGTGGGCGTGGCCACGGTGGTCATGGCAGACTGGGTGGGCGGGGCCAGGGCAGCGGGGGCCAGTCCCTAGCCATCTCTGGAGCACGGCATGCGTGCCCACAGAGAGGGCTCTGAGTGCCGCCTCTGGCACGCGTGCCATAGGTTCGCCACCACTGCTGTACAGTTATTGGGCTTGTGATATACACGGAGCCCATAATTTTATTTTTTTTGTTTACATCCTGGTTTAGTATTTTTACAAATAACTCAAGGCAGCAAACATATCCAGCACATCTTCTTCCTCCTATTTTCCCCGTATTAACAACCTTGTAAGGTGAGTTAGGCTAAATGACCCAAAACCAGCCAATTGGCTTGCAGGGCTAAAGTAGGACTAGAAGTCATGGTCTCCCATTTTCTAGCCTAGTGCCTTAACCACTACATTAAACTGGTTCTCTTGTGCATTCCTCCTCCTCCTCCTCCTCCTCCTCCTCTTCATGCAATAGCTACAATTAGAAATGCAGCATGAAATCCTTTAATAAGGTTTGTTTTGAAATGAGAGCAGACTGTGGAAGAAAAAAGACATGTAGATTTCGCGAATTGTTTTTACTCCTTCCCAGTTATTTCATTAAAGAACAGCCAAGGTTGATCCACAAGCCACTTCCACTGGAATTAGCCCAGTTCATTCTTCTAGGATTATTACTGGCCCGGTGAAGTATTTTGTGAGAGGGAAGCATGATGTAGAAATGAGTGAGGAATTCTAAGATATAAAATCAGATTGGGCGGATTAAGCCGGGAATAAAGGAAAAATAAATGTAACATTTTTGCGGTTAAGTGTTTGGGAGCTTTGGAAAATGTTGAAAAGTTCAGATTGAAAGCATGTGTAGATGGCTGAGCTGAAAGTTATGGCTTAGGTAGCAGAAAGAACAAATGCCTGTGAATATATGAGGGATTGAGGTCATTAGAACTGCAGACTATTTAGTGGACGAATAAATGACATATATGCCTTTGGAAAATAGAAGCATAATCTATTTAACAAATGGAAAAATTGTCCTCAAAACTGGTATGCACAGATTTCATGGAACTATTCATGCATGAAAGTCAGAAATATGGGATAGGCTCTCCTAGGGCTTTTTTTTAAAAAAAAAAATAGCAATCTTAGTATTTGGGAAGAAGAGAAAGAAGAAGAGATGGATGGCAAACTGGAACAGATCTGAGAAGTGCAGGAGAGACAATGTCAGGCACAAGACACCCAAGAGCCAGGATAGAGTTCAGATGTATTATGAATTTATTACATGCTATCTATACTGTATACAAGAATCTGATCTACTAACGGTCAAGGCAAATTGGAGCTAAGTAAGGGTCAATGGAATTCACAGGGGGTGGGACTTAGGTCTCTTGTGGCAGCATAGCAACTCCAAACTGATGACGTGATTCACTCCACTCCACTCCTGATCATCTCCTACAGACAATTAGAGCATGGAAAGTAATCCTGGAAGGAAAACTGAACAACTAGGTGATGTTTAGGCTAGAGCAGTGGTGGCGAACCTATGGCACGGGTGCCAGAGGCGGCACTCAGAGCCCTCTCTGTGGGCACGCACGCCATTGCCCCAGTCCTAGGCCTTCAGCTGGGTTTTATAAAACCTTTTCGCTTTAGGCCTCCGCCGCTGTGTGCAAAAAAAAAAAGGTTCAATCAGTCAATTTCAACTTCTCGCGGGGAAAAAAAAGATCTTGCAGAGTTGGAATTGATTGATTGAACTTTTTAGTCCCACCCAGTCTGCCGTTACCACCGCAGCCACGCCCACCCAATGGCCCACGCCCACCCAATGGCCCACACCCACCCGGCACTCGACGATGCATAAGTGGGTTTTGGCTTGCAGTTTGGGCACTCAGTCTCTAAAAGGTTCGCCATCACTGGGCTAGCCCAGGGGTAGGCAACCTGGGCTCTTTTATGACTCGTGGACTTCAACTCCCAGAATTCCTGAGCCAGCCATGCTGAGGGGAAAGGGAGAGGTTTCCAAGCTGAGCCATGCTGGCTCAGGAATTCTGGGAGTTGAAGTCCATGAGTCATAAAAGAGCCAAGGTTGCCTATCTCTGGTCTAGAGAAAGGGAATGGAACATGGTAGAACTCTTCAAATAAATCCCATAAAAAACAGTAGCAAGAAAGATTAAGTCAAATATAGCTGGCTAGATTTTTCTTGACAACAAGAATTCTATTGTTCATTATGGGCATCTTGCCATCTATAAGAGGTTTCCATGGTCTCTATATATGCCCACAATGGAAAGCAATAACTGGCCTGGCTCCTTGGAATTTTCAGGAAGTTTTCCACTTCATTTTCTTCTACTCTGGAATATGTTGTCCTTTTCAAATGTCAAAAATGCACCAATATACAAATGAAAGGAGTTTAGCAAGGGCAGGGTTGGCTAAGAAGGCAAAGAAACAACCTCCTTTACCATTAAATTTATACTTTAAGTTGAGCAAAACGATTGGTTGGCTGGCTGGCTGGCTGGCTGGCTGGCTGGCTAGCTGGTTGGGTGATTTGTTCGTTCGTTTGTTCATTCATTGGTTCATTCATTCATTGATTGTTCTTACTTCAATACTGTCCCGTGACTCTCGCAATTTAGATGGACTAATCTGAGCTTTACTCAGAAAGGAAATTTTGGTTTATAACTTTTACAATGCAGCTGATGAGGCGATCCATGGAAGCTTATGCAATAATTATTATTTTTTCTTTATGGTGCCACAAGACCTTATTTTTGTTGTAAGAAATTCACATGGTTACTTTCTGGAAGCTGATAGAAGTTTTAGGTGAAATGAGTAACCATCTTTGTGGGGGGTGGGTGGGAGTAACCATCTTTGTGGGGGGTTACAATAGAATAAATATTCAAAGAAAAATCCTAATTCCTAAATTCTCTTGCCATTGCTTATACAGTGTGAGATAGCAATACTGGATGAACCTAAATTGAGGTTCCTCAAATTAATATTTGTTATACAGTTCTTGTGTCTACCCAAAATAGCAGAATTTCAGGTACTAAATATATCACTTATAACAGTATGTCCCCTCAATCATTCATCATATGCTTTAACCCCCAGTCCCCTAATCATTTGTGTTGCTCTTCTCTGCACTCTTTCTAGAGTCTCAATGTGGTTTTTTTTGTATTTAGTGACAATGTAAATGAATTAGCAAACATTTTTCAAGAGATGCTGCGGCGAAAAGGACGCTAAATGGGAAGATTTTTTTTAAAATTATGTTTCATCCTGATATTGCTGAAACAGTTAAATTGGGTGTAGTATTCAGCTTTAGAAATACCGTCCTCTCTTCAGGGGCTTAAAACATCCTGAACATAGCAACTCACATAGTGCTCTTCGTATAAGTGGACAGGCTATTTACTCCAAACATTTATTATTGTACATAACTTCTTTTAACCCTATGCTCCTTAGCCTCATAAACCTATCCTGTTTGACACTTTTATGATATACTCTCAATAATTTATCAATGGATCTTGTAAAGGGACGTGCAGCCACACAACTTGGACTCCAATTGGAACATTATGCACCATCAGAGAGAGCTTATAAAGATTGTTCTTGTTCCTTTGGCCCTGAGAAAGGAGGAAGTGATAAATTTGATTTTCAACTTGTTCATCCCTGAAACTTTTATTGAGTGGTTAGTAGAAAGAAAATAGAAAAAAGAATTTCTTTGGGTAATAACCTTCCACAACAGGTTTTTCATAACCTCAGACAAGGTGATATGATGAAGCTTTGTGGTTGGTCAACTTAATCATATAAGATAAACACCCCGTTATGATTCCCCTCTGTGGCATATTTATATATTACAAGCTATTTGTGGCACAATCTTATAAGTGTCCATTTAGAAATAAGTCCTCCATTAAGTTTAGCTGAACTAATTCCTGGATAAATGCATGCAGGATTGCAGGTTCGAAAACATGTTTATTTATTTTTTAAAAAAATGAAAACAAAGAGTTAATTCATAACCCAATAGGAGCATTTGTGATTGTCAGGCCTCACTGTAAAGTTTATTTTCTATTTGACCACCCAATGGTATTTTAATGAAGCTAAAAATAACTCTAGGAGTCTAAAAATAGAAACTACCAATAGTGGGAAAGCCACTTATTAGCTTTATTAAGCAGTGAAGCAGATAAAGGACTTGATGTGGTTGATAAATTGAGGGTTATTGAGTTCTTGAGACACAATTTAAACGCATTGTTTTACAACAATATTGTCCTTATGGTAGGCATTCCAAAGGTACCCGAAGAGACTTGGAAACCAAATGCATGGGGGAAAATAAAGATGTTCTTGTTATTTCCAAAATATCCAAAATACTTTGGCTGTATTTTGAAGAATTTCTTAAACTCTCTTGCATTTTTTACATTTTTCCATAAAGAGCTTAACCTAGCAAAGGTACATAAGTGCACTTGGCTTAGAAGCTCTTCCTGTTCTATTTTTATCCCGTGTTAATAATATCCATAAGTGATATAACTTAGATGAAGGGTAGGCAATCAGTTGTCTTCTAGATACTCTGGACCAATGCTTCCATGATCCTTTGCCCTCAACAATGCAGTTGGGGCTGATGGAGATTAAAAGTCAAACATCTAGGTAACACCAGGGGCTGAATCCAATCATTGATTATCATGATCATGATGATGATGATGGTGGTGGTGGTGGTGGTGGTGGTGATGGTGGTGATGTTTTCCATTCAGTCATGTCTGACTCTTGGCGATTCTATGGGCCACATCTCTCAACATCTTCCGATCTTGCACTACCTTTTGAATTTTTCTATGCTCTATCTGGTGTCAGCTTTGATGGTGTCCAGCCATCATGTTCTTTGTTGGCCTGGTTTCCTTTTACTGCTAACTCTTCCATGCATAATTGATTTCTCCAGTGAATTCCCCCACATGACATGGCCAAAATAAGTGAGACTCAGTTTTGTTATTTTTTTTCTTCCAATGACATGTTTGATGTTATGTGCTCCAGTACTTGCTTGTTGGTCACCTTTGCTATCCAAGGGACACTCAGGAGCCTTCTCTAGCACCACAGCTCAAATTCCAATCATAGATGAATATTCAAATTACAGTTAGGAGGGGATCCCAGCAACCATTCCCCTTCAACAGGAGCCATCTAATAGAGGGCTCCTTTTAAACAACATCACACACCCACTCTGGTGTTGCAATTGGTACTGAGCACTCCTGTCCAAGAGCAGCTGTCTTAATTTCTTACAGAGAATTAATAAATTGTCCACACTATATTAAGCCAGGCAACGTTTGGTGGACAAGAGTTTCCATTTAATGTTGGCAGAGCTCTACAAAGTGTGCAAGTGCTCTTTAGACTGATTTTGGGGGGGAATCTATTAGTTTATTTGTGATGTACTCTATGGACTGCTGATGGCATTATACCTACAGAAACATTTCAAATATCATAGTTAAGGCGTCATGCTGCTCTACCACCCCCAAACAGATGCTTCCTGAGGATTCATGAGAAAATAATATTTTTCACTGCCCACTGAAATATTAACAGAGTTCACTCTGAAGTCCAAGTCTATTTCTGGGTACTCCCCTCCCTCCTCTTGACCTAATTGACAGAAGGAATCTCAACATAACCTCTTGGCCTGGACATGGAAAATAGGCAAATTCTACCTAAGTTTGATCAGAGCTACTAAAGACCCAACCCATAAATAGCCTATACTTTTTAAAAACTATGTTTAATAATCTTCTGGGGCTTCTGTTAGAGGTTTCGTCTGTTTCCTATCTAAAGATGGATGAAAGCAAT
Organism: Azemiops feae; assembly: GCA_023970755.1. NCBI lineage: Eukaryota > Metazoa > Chordata > Lepidosauria > Squamata > Viperidae > Azemiops > Azemiops feae. Next base: position 2,037,967 of record JALGBA010000475.1, on the reverse strand, counting down.
GTCTATTTTCAGCCATCCTGGTCAAAGGGGCTTCCTACACCCCAAAAAAGAAACTTGGTCCCCATGGAGCTCTGAGGCTCCTCCTTGCCCATCCTTGCTCTCAACCATAAACCATGGTTTTACGAATCACTATGGTTAAGTTATAACCAGACAAACCACATTACATCTTTGGGTGTTGTTCAGGCAGGCCATGGTAGTAAGGTGTAATGAGTAGGTTAAGCATTTCTTCATCTCACTATTTCTCATCTCCCAGCATTAGAAGCTGTAAAAATTATTATGGCTAACAGGTGTCTACTGGAAAGTTTCAAGGACTTTCTTCTCAATGAATCAAAAATAATTTGTTTCCTAACACTAATATTTGCCATCTCCTCTTCCAGCAAGTTTGTTCCCACTGCTCACACAAATACACACACACAGGCACGTGCGCGCGTGCGCACACACACACAATCTACTATTGTAGTAACAGAAGCCACTTAGGTTAAATGCATTCATGTCTTTAATAAACTGGCTACACTATGGAGATGCCTCTCTAAGCCACTTACGTTTTAATTTCAGCGTGGTGAACAAGCAGAAGTGTCCAACCTGGGCAATTTTAAGACGTGTGGACTTCAACTCATGCTGGCTGGGGAATTCTGGGAGTTGAGGTCCATGAGTCTTAAAGTTGCCAAGGTTGCACACCTCTGATTTAGAGTGCGAGCAAAGCAATGTTTTCTTCTGTGACTCATTCTTAATCTGCGGTCCCTCTTCTTTTAAAGCTGCTTTGGTCTCGAATATCTCTGCCTTGCTTAGAGGCTTGGTGAAATGGCTGATCTCTCTGAAAGAGAAGGTGTTTTACCCCCCCGGTTTGCAATCACACTAAAGAAAAACATCAAAACAATTCACAAGATGATTTAACATTATGTCTGAACCCAGTAACTGTATAATTCAGCACACAGAGATTTTTCCACTTCAGTTCACCAGTTTATGACTTGACGTAAGATTTGTGTATTTATTTTCACCCTTCCTAAGGGCTCCAGTCCACACGGAATATGAAAAGGGATCAAACCTGCTTCAGGATAACCTCTCTACTGTGCTGAAGAGAAAATGAATCCCATCCCTTCTCTGTCCCCATCTCCCCTCCACATTCTTGCATTGTGCAAAGAGCAATATTTTCCCTTTAGTTTGGGGCCCGCTGCTATGCTCAGGGAGATTAAAACGTTATAAATGCCACCAAATTTTATGGCTTACTTTGAAAGCTTTGGATGGGCTCCATGGGTTGGTTAATGGGCAAGACTTCTCTATGCAGCCCCAAAGTCCTCATTAATTAAAAGCAGACTGAGGCATAGGGATGACAATTCACCACGGAGGACCTGCCTTTTCTTATAAACATCACCGACGGGAAAAATATATCCAATTCATACATGCCTTCAATAATGTACAACTTCATGTCTTGCCCTAAGAGCACCGCCAAATGTTGTGGCCCCAAATTGTCAGTTAAACATGAAAACTTCCATGAAGGAAAGGTGAGATGTATTTAGCAATAGCACTTAGACTTATATACCACCCCATAGTGCTTTATAGCACTCTCTGGGCAGTTGACAATGTCAGTATATTGCCCTCAACAATCCTGGTCCTCATTTTACCAACCTCGGAAGGATGGAAAGCTGAATCAACCTTGAACCGGTCAGGATCAAACTCCAGGCTGTGGACAGAGTTTGCCTGCAATACTGCCTTCTAACCCACTGAGCCAGCAGGGCTCCTGTTTATTTATGAAGAAAATTTAGATGGCCGCACAACTCGTGGTGATTCCAAGCAGCTCACAAAAATAATTAAAGATGTAGGATATTTCGTAATGCAAGACATAACTATTATAGTTAGGCAGGTGCAAAGTAGCTCACGTGGTACATATCTCCTACTCTACTTCATAACCTCCAGCATTAGGAGGCCCTGTTCAGCCTGCCTGATAGTAGACCCAGCCTTTTCTCACTGCTTTATATAAGAATGTTCATTATATGCTGCTCCTTCCCCAGTCCAAGCAAACTCTTAGCAAAGATGCTAAACAGATCCTCTCCTTACCCTTTTAGTCATTTGCTCCAGATACTGAACACCATTTTGGTTATATTCTTCACTTCCAGTCTTCAGGGGTTTTTTTCTTGTTTCCTTTAGCTGTGGATTACTTTCATCTTTTAACTCTGCTTCTGATGCCACTGGGGTCAGTCAAGATAATGTCTTTCTCTGATAAGCCACAGTGGGCTAGGTGATCCTTCCCAAGTGATAATAAAACATCTAGGTTGGTTTCATTGATTGAGTCGAGCAAATGGGGAGGGGCTGTGCCTTTGCTAATTAGAGAATAACTTTGATTGACTTTATTAAGGATGCATTGCATGGAATAATACTGTGTGTTTTAATGTCTGTGTTACAAGAGCACTATTTTAGTCGCCTGGATTTTGTTGCATTTTTTTTTTAAAAAAAATGCTACTCTTTTTTGCTACAACTCCAGATGAAGTCTATAGTTTTCAACGTAAGGTCTAGCAAAATTTTTGATGTTGTTCCTTGTTCTTTAGATTTACCCAATATAGGCTTTTCAAAATTGCTTGATGAAATCTCTCCTCTCCTCTCTCTTCATATAAATATTATATAAAGAAATGTTTTTCATTCAGTTTTTGGAATGAAGGTGCTCCTATATCTGTACTGAAGTGGAATCTGTTTGGGAGAATATCAGAGATTCATTGCAATATGTATTCAGGGGTGATTTGTTTTACATTCCCAGTCAGAGTATTTACGCTGATTTTTACTGTATCAACACTGTTGTGTCAGTCTTAGTCATTGGCCTGAACAAGTGGACATGAGTTTTTGCTGATTAAAGTCTTTTTGTTTTGTCCTACTCAAGTGCAGAAAAGTTGGTTCTGGCAGTCACCATCCACACCACTGTTATTATATTAAAATCCAGCATGTTTCATTTCCATCAGCAGTGAAGAGGAAGTTATCTATGGACTGACTAATTCAGCTTTTAGAAAAGCTTTTTTCTCCCCTCCTCTTTCCCGGACAATGACAATTGGTTCTCCTAAATCTGAAGATGTATTGAGAAGGGATTTGCATGAGCAAGCTCTTAGTCAATCTCTGCAGAGAGATACATCAGACCCCCCCAGGATAGTGAGTGAACGAAAGGAAAAAGTCATCATGTCAAGAAAAACAAAAGGAAGCAACCTATCACATTGCTGATTAAACAATAAATTTGTTATCAGAAGGTTGGATGGATTTCTGTTTTCTGGGGGGAAGAAATATAGCTAGATCCCTGAAATAGGTTGGGTTGAAAGAGACTGGTTCATAGGAACCAGAGAGTTCCTATGACTGTGACCTTCAAACCTGATCTTCTCAGTTCTCATGTACTGCAGCATCGGAAATAGAACAAGACCAAATTGGTTTATTAAGTGTATGCTATTGTGTCGTAGCAATCAGTAGAAGCTCAGTTCTTTTGTAAAGTAAAATTAAATATGTTTTCACAATGCCGTCACGAAGTATTTTGTTTATTTATTACACATAAGAGTCTGCAGCTCTTCTAAGGAGGTCAAAAATCCCTAAAGAGTTCATCCTCCCACACACTCCACTTCCATTCTTAAGAACAGTCTTGTGAAGTAGGTTAGGCAAGGAATAACAATAAGAAAGACACCCAGTAAGCTCCATCTGTCAGGCTCCAAAAACCAAGAAAGGCATGCTAAGTTTCTTCTAAGCACTTTCCTTTATTGTTCTACACCTACAGACAGAAACTAAAGCTCAACTTTACTTGCATCATTAAAGATATACTCAAAGAATTTCTATGGAGGAGCTACCTTAACTTTCTTCCTCCCAATCAAACTATCTAAAGTTTACTGTCTCTTGTTCCTCTGGAAAGCAGCCTTCCCCTCCAGGGAATCCAGACTACATTCCACCACACCACCACTGAATAGAGATTTGATCTTGGATCCCCTTTATCTTACTGGTATTTTAAATACTACATCAGTAGATTTCATGAATTTTCAAGGGACCTACTTACTAGTTGGGCAATGAAACACCTGCAAGTTAACCACCAAGCTCAGAGAGCAGCAAGGACCCCACAGTTCAACCCTGAGCTACATAGATTCTCTTCCATTGGAGAGAGTAATTTTTTTAAAATATTCAATGGGCCTAGACAGTGATTTTCTTCCGTGCATAAAACTGCCATGAAATGGCTTTCTGATATAATTGGTGTTGTGGAAAGATGATTTTTGCTCCATCTTCAAACACTATCTAAATTGGTAACAAAACAATCCTTAATTACAAAGACTGCTAATACAGATAGAAGAGCTGTTAATAACAAATTGACAACAGTGCTCTCATTTATACATTTCCTCCCATTTATCCCTTTCAGTAGGATTCAGCACCTATTGAAGTGGCCACCGAATGACTTTACACCAATATTGCTATTTATAGTGAAAGTCAGGCAAGTGTTAGAATGATATTAAAATGGAACATTGACACACATCGGACTTTATCATGCTAGGAAAGTGTTGAAGGCATGAACAGTTTGACACTCAGCTAAGAAGTGTGACAAGCTCTCTGCCACTAGAGATATTTTCAGGCTGACTAATTATTTCTTGAGGATACTCTAAGTCTTATTTTTCCAGCATAAAGCAAGGGTTAGGCTTCCCCAACATGCCCTAGAGCTGAAGGTCACCCCAACTTAGAAAAAAGTAGATAAGATATCCTACAGCCCCTTGTTCAGTTATTTGGTTCTAGTTTGAAATGAGTTTTCACTTTGGCTGAAGGTTTATTTCTCTATCCCTTGCTTCATGATTCATTTTTTGAAATGAGATTCTGCCACTAAACTCAAGAGTTTTCTATGAGGAATATACGTTGTTATATTTGAGAGAGGAAAAAAATCAGCCTTATGGAAGAATAAGTACTATCCAAATGAAAGTTTTCAATTAACCTCAAGAAAGCTAAATCATTCTGAGTACAATATGACCTTGTTCATTCTGAAATTGTTCTTAGAATGCACTTGGGGTTTACTCCAAATAAAAATATGTAAGAACACAAAATTATTTATTTTTCAGTAATTGGACTAACTCAGTTCCCTATATCTTGTCTAATCCTCCAAATGAGATAAGATTCAAGCATTTGGCTGGGGAATTCGGTGAACTGAAGTCCACACATCCTAAAGTTGTTGAGTTTGATTTAGACAAATATTTCAATCTAATCCAATACTAGTTATTTCAAACTTTCCTTCTTTTTGTATCTTCTGCAATCTGAACTATGAATCTGCAAACCATCTATGAGCATCATCAACCATCCATGAACATTGCTCATGATCATTGGACTTGCAGGCCAATAGCATATGGAAGGCTATTAGTTGGGAAAAGTAAGCCAGTTCTGATGTCTCAGGCAACCTCTATGTCCTATTTCCCATGTGAAGATACAGGTTTGGTCCTCTTGCATACAAAACATGTTCTTACCAGTGAGTTATGATGTCTCTCTGAGACATACTGTAATGATTCAGACAGAAGTCTAAGCATTCCCAAGACCTAGATTGACTATGGTCCAAAATATACAGTCATACTAATCCTTCCTCATCTCAGATGCACATCCTGTCTTACTGTCCAATTTCATTTTTGCAAATGAAATCATACATTAGTAGGAACTTAAAACAGCATCTTGTTTTTTTATAGAGCTGCAATCCAACTTGGCTGGACCAAAGCCCACCAAGCTTCACAACTACAGTGGTTTCCTATTGTTCTGTTTATCCATACATGCACACAAACAGATCATTTGACAATCTTTTTCTCCTTAAGATAACACTGGAGTACATATGAGTCTGAAGAAATTTTAGAAAATCTTACTTTAAAAAAGAACAGATCATTTCCCCAAAAGAAATTCTGTTGTAATTTTCAAAACTAAAATAGTAGTTACTTCAATAAACTTGTGGTCCATATGGATCTAACATTTCTCAAAAGTAGAATTTTAATTCTAGGTTTTCGTAAAGTTGAAAAATCTAGACATATAATATACTTCTATGTCTTATGCTAAAGGTCTGTCATCTTTCCCTGGAGAAGAAGGACTAGTACAATCCAACCACATTTGATTCCTGAACATAGGTGGAAAATGCCACAATTCACCTGAGCTAATTCAATTACCATTTAAAATCCCCCATAGCAAGTCATTATTCTGCCTATACTAATGTAAGAATATATGGAAAAGACTGGGAGACCAGGCAAAGAGTTTCTGCCTAGGGAATGGTCAGATAATAATAATACTAGATAATAATAATAATACTAATAAAGATGGAAGGAACCTTGGAGGTCATCTAGTCCAACCCCCTGCTCAGGCAGGAAACCCTATACCATTTCGGACAAATGGCTGTCCAGTCTCTTCTTAAAAACTTCCAGTGTTGGAGCATTCGCCGCTTCTGGGGGCAGGTTGTTCCACTGGTTAATTGTTCTAACTGTCAGGAAGTTTCTCCTTAGTTCTAGGTTGCTTCTCTCCTTGATTAGTTTCCATTCGTTGCTTCTTGTCCTGCCTTCAGGCGCTTTGGAGAGGGAGTGTAGCCTACAGCTACATAATGTAGAGCAAGAGACTCAAGAGGAAGCCTTGCTAAATTATTGGGCTGTAAAAATGATGGTGGGGGGAGAATTCTACTTTCAAACTTGCAAAATTCTGTTAATGTAGCTTTACAATAAAGTAGTATTAGCTTTAGTATTAGTATAAGAAACATTAGGCATATTTCCTGTCTGGTGTACCTGTATGGTTGACATCAAACTTGTAAGTCAGAAAGAAGGAGGGAGGGAGGGAGGGAGGGAGGGAGGGAGGAAGGAAGGAAGGAAGGAAGGAAGGAAGGAAGGAAGGAAGGAAGGAAGGAAGGAAGGAAGGAAGGAAGGAAGGAAGGAAGGAAGGAAAGAAAGAAAGAAAGAAGGATTATTTTAGTAACAGCTGCCCAAGTCACAGAGAGAGCTGAAAGTTCTGGTTTCCATAGGAACATTATTGTACATATTAAAATGAACACTGGAATTGCAGTTGAGTATATTGTATTAGGAATAATCTTCGGAGCCTGAACTTAAAGTATTTTGAGTTATATTTTTAATATTGTTTTTTATGTTTTCCCTCCAAACCAAGATCAGCATTTGTGTGCATGAGTATATATATGAATGTTTAGCTGTATCCAGTCGCAAGAAGTATTTTATAAAATATTCATTTGATAAGCTTGCTGTTTTATACAGGTTACCGAAGATTTTTTTTTTCCCCTATTGTGATTAGATTTTGGTTTTGCAGTCTCGGGTATTCTGTTTTGTTCCCACAGTGACAGCATCTCTGGTTTTTCCAGTGCTACTGAAAAGAAAAGAGAAAAACTGCAGTTCTGCAGCTCTCCCTGTAATTTGCTTTCTATCTGTGAGCTATTGGATTTGTCCAGGTGAGAATCATATTGAATCTCCCCCCCCCCCCATGAAAAAGTGGTAGATTCCAATGCAGCCTGAAAACTTTTAGAAAAGTGAGCAGCAAGGAGCCAGAGATTAAGATCAAAACAGTCAAGATGGAGGGTATGACAGTACAATCAGAACTCTATCTTATTTATAGGCAAAGATTAGAGATATACTGAAGCCATTTTGGTGTAGTGGTTAAGGCATCAAGCTAGAAACCTGGAGACCGTGATTTTTAATCCCACCTTAGGCACAAAGCCAGTCTATGTCTCTCTCAGTCTTAGGAAGGAGGCAATGGCAAACCACTTCCAAAAAACCCTGCAGGATTTGCCTAAACAGTTGCACTTGCCCAGGCAGTTCCTAACTTGAAGGCACAAAAAATAAAAATAAAATCTAAGGAGCTGCCACAAAGAAGAGGGGGCCAGCCTGTTCTCCAAAGCACCTGAAGGCAGGATGAGAAGCAATGGATGGAAACCAATCAAGGAGAGAAGCAACCTGGAATTAAGGAGAAACTTCCTAACAGTGAGAACAGTTAACCAGTAGAATGACTTGCTTTCAGAAGCTGTGAATGCTCCAGCACTGGAGGTTTTTAAGAAGAGATTGGACAACCATTTGTCTGAAATGGTGTAGGGTTTCCTGCTTGAGCAGAAGGTTGGAGTAAAAGACCTCCAAGGTCCCTTCCAACTCTGTTATTCTGTTAGTCTATTAAAATAAAATATTGACTTTTTTTTAACCATACTCTCTAGAAACCCTTGATGAGCGGTTAATACAGCCAAGCTGAAGGACAGCAGCCTATGCTGCCTAAGATCAACTGAACTTCATTGTTTATCTCCAGAGTTTCCAGGAATGACCCAAAACACCATATTAGGAGCATAGCATTCCCATGATCTTATCCCCTAGCCATTATTCTTCCATATTGGGAAATACAAGTCCATGATCACGCTTACCCATAACACTAGCAAGCTTTCGAAGGATTTTGACTTTAGCGTGCATCTTGGTGCGAACCCATGTGGAAAAACATTGGTGAGATGGAATGCCCATTATATATTCCATTGTGGTTCTCCCTTACTTTTAATCCAAGGCTTTAGGGTGACTCTATGTTGTGGTGACATTCCTGACAGCCATTTCAGTGACATTGCAAAACCATCACCAAACTCAGCGGGAGGTTGGCTGCACAGAAAAGCTTATTGGTTTCAAAGAATTTCAGGGAGGAATGCGAGTTATTTTTAAGCCCATAGGCATCAAATGACCCCTTTGCTTTGGACACATCATGTCATGTGATCCAGATGGTGGCAATATGGTCAGAGACTAAACCCAGACGGGAAAGTCCCATCAGCAGGACACATAACAAGCCTCTCTGTAGTTCAATGTCTCTGAACAATGTGGAGCATATTTGCAGAGGCAGTTATGCAACTCTGAAAATGGTCTGAGACATCTCCAAGAATGCCCTTGACTCATGGACCTCTGAAAGGACTCAGAAGGAGACAATTTGGCAGAAGCTGTGTTTTCCTTTTCCAAAACAACAAAAATGAATTTTTGCCACTAGTACTGGAAACCTCTCACACAGAAAAATCTGAAGAAACAATATCTCCATTTCATCACAACCAATTGCTGAAACATTCACAAATCTTAGGGCCAAATGAAGGATAAGAAGAGGGGAAGGGAACTATTTGGCCATATGTTCTTTCCATTCAAAGAACAATGTTGACCCTGGAATCCTTACACAGGTTAATATGTATCATCTTGTATCGTGCAGGATCAGGAAAATATGACTGTGTACTGGAATGTCCCTTTTCTTTTTTTATCCTTTCCTATTCATGTTTCATCCATTTTTATAATCAGAAAATGTCTGTTATGAAGCTCTCATAGATGTGAAGGACAATGTTTACTCATAATTGCATGTAAGTTTGTGTTATTGTATATTAGTACCCAGAAAATTGTCCATCTCCAGAATAAACTCCCAGCTGAAAGACTTCACACTGATCTCTTTGCTAGAAAATACAGGTCAGTACAGCATTAAATTTTTAATTAAAACATGAATGTAAAAACATTATGGATAGAAAAAAGATACATGCAAAGAGTCTTTGAATTATCTTACCCCACCCTTGTCCTCCCCTCCATGCATAAGTCAAATTACCTAGTATGTAATTGGTGGACACATAGATACGCCTTCATTCATAAATCAAATTACTTTCTTCTTTCTCAGCTGACCTCCAGACTCCATCCTTCTCTTCCCTTTGTACTTTGGATGTAACCCACTCTGTATATGTGTCAAGGGTATGATATGGTCCCATCAACTAGCTGCACCTACAGACTTCACAAGATAAGAAATTTACTAAAAGTGACAGTCCCTGAAGACATTTGTTCCACCTTAGTGAGCACCTTCAGGGTTTTTGTTGTTGTTGTTAGTTGCGAAGCCATGTCTGATCCATCGCGACCCCATGGACAATGTTCCTCCAGGCCTTCCTGTCCTCTGCCATCTTCTGGAGTCCATTTAAGCTCACACCTACTGCTTCAGTGACTCCATCCAGCCACCTCATTCTCTGTCATCCCCTTCTTCTATTGCCCTCAATCTTTCCCAGCATTAGGCTCTTCTCCAGTGAGTCCTTCCTTCTCATTAGGTGGCCAAAGTATTTGAGTTTCAACTTCAGGATCTGGCCTTCTAAAGAGCAGTCAGGGTTGATCTCCTCTAGGACTGACCGGTTTGATCGCCTTGCAGTCCAGGGGACTCGCAGGAGTCTTCTCCAGCACCATAGTTCAAAGGCCTCAATTCTTTTGCGCTCAGCCTTTCTTATGGTCCAACTTTCACAGCCATACATTGCAACTGGGAAAACCATGGCCTTGACTATACGTACTTTTGTTGGCAGGGTGATGTCTCTGCTTTTTAGTATGCTGTCTAGATTTGCCATAGCTTTCCTCCCCAGGAGCAAGAGTCTTTTAATTTCTTCTTCAGGGTTTACATAAGAAGAATTCCAAATCAAATCCAATTCGATATATTTGCCTCAGCAAGTCTTTCTGTTTGTTTTCAGAAAGACATCTTGGGGTCTCAGCATATCAGATTATTCATTCAATGGCAAGGTTGCCTGAAGAAAGAGATGGATTTTCCACCAAGTTCTATCCAATTATGACATTCAGCCTGAAGCTTAAATTCACATTGGTTTTAATTGCAGTTTGCTGCTATTATTATGGTTATTCCACACACTGAATAAAGGAAAGCTAGAAGATGAGATGGATTTTTTATTTTATTTTTAAGACCGGCTTCAGCAACATTATTAGCTTTGAGTTATCTGTCATAAAAATAGCAGGGTTTCTTTTCTTTTCTTTTCTTTTCTTTTTAAATCCAAACCAATATCAGTAAAACATTACTCAGCATTTCAGAGAAGCTTTGGAATATAATAAGCCTCTAGAACACAGGGGCTTCCTGTGACTCACTGGAGTCAACCACCCACCAGTTTTGCTCACAGTTGGGATTTTCTCCATCTTTTCAAAATCAAGCTACTAAAATTGTCAGGAAGAAAGGGAGTGTGTAGAATGAAGGATGGCAATTCCACATCTATATGCTACAACTCCCATCAGTTAAAGAATTTTAACTGGTGGGATATAGAAAGAGCGTCTTCTCTGCTGTTGCCCCCATCCTTTGGAACATTAGCCCCAGAGGTGAGAAGAGTCCTCACTCTTTTGACCTTCTGGGAATATTAAGACCTGGTTCTGACAATTAGCACGGGAGGCTAAGAGTGTAATGTCTGAGGAGACTCTCAATCATCCAGGTCATGGTTGTCCCAAAGGTCTTAAGAGTATAATGGCTGGAGGATGACAAGTGACTTGATGGCGCTCCTTCTGCCTTGTTAACCTTTTAGCCTTGTCGATTTCTTATCTTTGATTCTTACTTTTAACTTGTAAATGTTAACCTTGTTCTTACTTTTGTTTTTAACTGTGCTTTTAGTCATGTTTTTATATTATTTTACTATAATGTTTCTAAATCACCCAAAGTCATTTAGACCGATGGACATTGTAGAAATGTTATAAACGTGGGTCTCTACACCTCCCTGTCTCTAATCCACCTTGGTAGCTGTTTATTTATGTATTTACTGTATAACATCTCTAAAATGCTATATTTCGATGCCATAGTTTAGCAGCTATGACAGGGTAGAGAAAATAAAAGATCCTAGAACTATCTAATTTTGGAGCTGAAAGCTGAAAAACTAAGGCATTGATGATGTTACCTAGTTTGGGTAAAAAATATCTGCAAGAAAACAACCAAGCTCAGAGAGGATTCCTCACACTTAAAACATTATCAAAAGATGACCATTCCATCTCTTCTTTGAAGCCCCCCGAAATTGAGAACTTACTACTTCTGGGTGTAGACTCTGCCATTGTGGAATAGCTCTTATGGTTCGTATTATAATTTCTGTCTGAATGCTAAAGAAAAAAATTGAATGCCTTTTCCCATTTGCACTTAAGCCTGGCACATACACACCCTGGCAATGTCGTTTTTCTGCTATGCTCCTATGGCATTGCCCTTATCTGGCCCCAGCTCATAAAGAGAATGAGGCATTCTTATGTTGTCCTTAGACTGTTATCATTCATTCTGCACTATTCAAGGGCAACCTCAGAGTATGTAAAAAGTTAAGCTTTCACCCCATTAACATGAAGGGAAGTCACAGGGTCATAGTGACTGGGAGAGAGCCAATAGAGATAAAAGAGGAATCAGCAATGGGATGGCCAATTTTATGAGAATATAGTCCTTGACTTACAATCATTAATTTAGTGACAGTTTGAAGTTACAACAGCACTGTAAAAAGTCACCTATTACCATTTTTCAATACTTATGACCATTGCAGCATCCCCAGGGTCACCTGACCAAAATTCAGACACTTGGCAACTGACTTGTATCTATGACGGTTGCAGCGACCGGGGGTCATGTGATTCCCTTTTGCAACTTTCTGAAAGCAAAGTCAATGGGGAAAGCCAGATTCACTTAACCATGTCACTAATTTAATAACTGCAGTGATTCATTTAACAACTGGGTCAAGTAAGGTTGTAAAATGGGGCAATACTCACTTAGCAACTGTCTTACTTAGCAATTTTGGGCTCAATTGTGGTCGTTAAGTCAAGGACTATCGGTATCATTTCCTGCCATTCCAAGAAAACATTGAGAGCACTTCAACTCAGCTATGGGGGGGAAAGCGCTGGTAGTGTAAATTCTGGCAACCATGTCATTTTTGAGCCAAGAGGTATCTCTGAAAAACCTTTGGCTTATCAATCACATGAATTTCTAGTACTGCTTTACAAAGCCTTAGTAAGACCACACTTGAAATACTGCATCCAGTTCTGGTCACCACAATATAAAAAAGATGTTGAGAAGAGGGCAGAGTAAAGCAACAAAAATGATTAGGGGACTGGAGGCTAAAACATACAAAGAAGGGTTGCAGAAATTGAGTATGTAATGAGAAGAAGGACTAGGGGTGACATGATAGCAGTATTCCAATATTTGAGGGACAAAGACGAGGGGGGTTAAACTATTTTCCAAAGGACCAAAACAATGGATGGAAACTAATCAAAGAGAGAAGCAAGCTTAGAACTAAGGAGAAATTTCCTAACAATGAGAGCAATCAACCAATGGAACAACTTGCCTTAAGAAGTTGTTGGTGCTCCCTCACTGGAGGCTTTCAAGAAGAGACTGTACAATCATTTATCTGAAATGGTATAGGCTCGAGCAGGGAGCTGGACTAGAAGACCTCCAAGGTCCCTTCCAACTTTATTATTATTCTATTCTATCCTTAGCTTTAACTATTGGGTCTCTCATTCAATAGTACAATGAAATCTAGATGTTTAATAATGGTACTATGCAGGAGTAAATGTTTTCTATTCCCGAATCCATTATTATGGAATAATTTCCACCACACCAGAATTTAATTTATTTCAAATGAACATATTCTGCCTACTGAAGTTCAAACGAAGGAATTAAATTCTCTATTTTCCATAAAGTGGGTGAGCTTAACCCAGAAGAGCCACTGAGGTTTTCTCCTCCTCCTCCCTTCATGCCAATTCAGTAGCAGAGATCAAGGACAATAGTGACACTTCTAAAGTATATTAAATCAGCTGTCCTTAACTTGGTCAGCCACGGGGGTTGGGAATTGGGAAACTACAATCCCAACTTCCCTGTAGGGAAGCAGTGTGAAATAAATGAAAATAAAATATGTCAAACAACTCTGCTACAATTAATTATTTTCATTTTAACTCTTAGCTTTACAAAGATGGCCTTTTTTTCCTGAATGATGAAACCACAGTTTGCAATCTCCTCTGATGACCAAATTATTTCATTATTTTGTTTGAATTATATATTAGCTCCAAACAATAGAGAACGTTAAAATAATTCAAATAAGATTGTAGCAGTTCCAATGAATTTGAAAGCATAACAATAAAAACCAAAACAAATCCAGAAGATGGGAATTGGATATTGTCTTTAGCAGACTTTTTATTGCTGGTGTCTCCTCCCTTTTAAGTAATGGGTCATAAATCAGAAATTCAAGAATTATAGGACAAGATAATATATTGGAGGCATGGTTTGAAATTCAGAATCATTCATTTCCCCATTATTGATCCAATTTCTTCAATTCATTTTAGAATCAATCTGCTTTTTTACAAATTTTCTTAGAGCCTTTCTAGATAACCAGCCAGGCTGTTCTGTAAATCTTGCAGGTATTAAAGAGGGATTCCAGGATGCTCTCCATCTATAGAAAGAAAAGGTTGTTTTTTTCCCATCCTCCCTCCCAAATCCTCCCCCCCCCTTCTCTCTCCCCCCCCCCCGCTAAATTCAAGATAGGTTTTGGAAAGTTAGCTGGGGGGGGAAATGAGCTATAGTCAGTAGTGGGATTCAGCCAGTTCGCACCAGTTCGATAGAACTGGTAGCTAATTTTTTGTTGCCCAGGACCAGAATGGACTTCTGGAAGCAGCATCCATACAGAGAACCGGTTGTTCACATATCTGAATCCCACCACCGGCTATAGTGCATTAATAGAGGGATAGAATCAAGATCACATGAAGTTCTACTACTGCTTTATAAAGGTCTTAGTAAGACCTCAATTGGAATGCTGCATCCAGTTCTGGTCAACACAATATAAAAAAGATGTTGAGACTTTGGAAAAAGTGCAAAGAAGAGCAACAAAAATTATTAGGGGACTAGAGGCTAAAACATATGAAGAAGGATTATAGGGATTGGGTATGTCTAGTCTAATGAAAAGGACTAGGGGTGACATGATAGCAATATTTGAAAGGGTCCTACAAAGAAGAGGGGATCAAACTATTTTCCAAAGCACCAAAGCAAGACAAGAAACAATGGTTGGAAACTAACCAAGGAGAGAAGCAACCTAGAACCAAGGAGAAATTTCCTAACAATGAGAGCAACCAACCAATGGAACAGCTTGCCTTCAGAAGTTGTGGGTGCCCCATTAGTGGGGGCTTTCAAAAAGAGACTGGACAACCATTTGTCTGAAATTGTATAGGGTATCCTGCTCAAGCAGGGGGTTGAACTAGGAAATCTCTGAGGTCCCTTCCAACTCTATTATTCTATGTTCTCTGAAAGAGGAGAGAATTGTGATTGAATGAGAAAGCTTATGTGAACATACTGCTGGAATGCGTCATCATGGCAAAAGATGAATTACTATCCTTAGCTGTGCTGTAGGGCATTTTCCTTCTAAACTGGTGGTTGTCGTGAAATCAAGCATTGGGAAATATGAATAACTACACAATATCATGAATTGAAAACATGAGTTTGGACCTTCTCATTTATGGTCCTTGCACATGAGGCTCGGCAGTTCACACCCCGCAGGCTGCTTCTAGTCCTAAATCTCCTGAAATTCATCTTTAAATAAAGATCGGTGGCAATCTTTATTTGCCATCTTTCTTGCAATCTTTTGGAAGTCTTTTAATAAGATGAGCACAACTAAATGGAATGAAAGAATAGAATAGAATAGAATAGAATAGAATAGAATAGAATAGAATAGAATAGAATAGAATAGAATAGAATTAGAATTAGAATTAGAATTAGAATTAGAATTAGAATTAGAATTAGAATTAGAATTAGAATTAGAATTAGAATTAGAATTAGAATTAGAATTAGAATTAGAATTAGAATTAGAATTCTTTATTGGCCAAGTGTGCTCGAACACACAAGGAATTTTTCTCTGGTGCATAAGCTCACAGTGTACATATACAGTAAACAGCAAGTAATAGGTCATAGATCATAAATCATAGTTACAATTATTAATCATAAGTTACAAAGAACAATTGATAAATCATAAGAGGCCAATAGAAGAAGGTGAGAAAAGATGAGAAACGAGACAGTGCTGTGGGAAATAAATGTTCAGCAGAGTGATGGCATGAGGGAAAAAACTATCTTTATGTCTGGTTGTTTTGGCATGCAATGTTCTACAGCGTGTCCTGAAGGGAGAAGCTGAAATAGATTGTGTCCAGGACGTGAGGAGTCTGTAGATATTTTCTCAGCCCTCTTTCTGGCTGGTGTAGTATACAGGTCCTCAAAGGAAGGAAGGCTGGTTGCGATTGTTTTTTCTGCGGTCCTAACTACCCATTGATAGTTAACTAGTTAACTATCCATTGGCTGAGAAGGAAGGGAAGGAGGGAATGAGAACGTAGTCCAGAAAACTTTTTAAATCAGCACCATTTATTGGCATGACTCCATGACATTATAGCTATCGGAACCAGGAAAGGATGTTTCTTCCCCTCTGAAAAAGTAGAACCTTTGATCATAAGATAACTGCCCTTCCCAGTTTTAGTACTTCTTATCAAAATATTTCTAACCTAAGTCCAGACACCAAAACTACTTTGTGGACAAAAAGCATTTTTCAGAAAATAAGAACATATAAAACGAAGATATTATTAAAAGCTTCTTTGGAAAATATGAGAACTAAAGGATATCAGTTATCCCCTAGGTCACCTTCAAAGAGACAGTATTTTGGACTGAGCCCGCAGAGTTTTTATTGTTATAAGGATTCTTTTTCATTTTAAAACTGATATAATGCCATGATCCCTCATCATAACCACCCCAACACCCCCACTGCACAATTGACACTCATTGCTTGATTTAAAGCTTTTTATTATACTCCGTCCGTGAAGCCGTGTTTATTGTTCCTGTTAAATAGTGACTTTTCTGATGGCCTTTTTATGTATCTTTGGAAATCTCATCTAAGGGTAATCAAATAAACTTTCTCATAAAGTGCTTCGTGTAGGGGGGAAAAATCAGAGAAGCTTGATTCCATCCAAAGTGTAGAAATTGAGTTAAATGCTCTTCCTCAAGCATGTTTTATAGCATGACTCTGAAGAGGGAGGAAGGGAGGGTTTCTCATTTTTACATTATTATCATCATCCAAATAAAAGTTAAAGCATATTAAAAGGACCAGTTGTGATGTATTCCAAATGAAAAGCAATAAAAATTTGAAGACTTTTTTGGGATTGCGGGAAAATAAAAATTGATTTATCCAGGTTTCTACTGTTTTCTGAAATCTTAGCCTTTAAACACTTATTGGGATGAAATCTACTTACATAAAGAACCAGCTAAAAGTAGACAGAAATTTCATGCTGGCTGGGGAATGCTGGGAATTGAAGAACACATCTCTTAAAGCTGCCAAGGTGGAGAAACACTGATCTAGAGGACAGCATTCATTTAGCAAATTTAGAAGATATAGGAACAATCAAATGATCCTGATCCATCATTAAGGATGAGAGAGAAATTCATTTGTATTTGAATATGAAATCATCTAATTTTTCATTTCTAAAAACCAGGCTCCAAATGAAACCTCCTTAGCATTCAAACTCATTCTAAATTTTGCAACAAAATATTGCAAGAAAAACTATACAAAAACGCCTATCATGAAGAAGAATGTCCTCTCTTAGGAAGAACTCTTGGCAAAAACTCTATATCTAAGGAATGTTGTCAAGACAAGAGAGTGTCAAAACACAAGCAAATTTTAATACAGCTTTAAACCAAAATCTGCTGTTACGGTAAGTTCACTAACTCAAGAGATGCTAAACTACAAGGAGATAAGAAACTGATGCTGGCACATTCACCCTGTGTAATGAATTTCTTAAATAACATGCACAAATTCAATCTCGATCCAGATCTTAGAACTAAAGAGAAATTTCCTGACAGCAAGAACAATTAATCAGTGGAACGGCTTGCCTCCAGAAGTTGTGGGTGCTCCATCACTGGAGGTTTTTAAGAAGAGATTGTACAACCATTTGTCTGGAAATATATAGGGCAGAGGGTTGGACTATAAAATCTCCAAGGTGTCTTCCAACCCTATTATTCTTTGTTCTATCTGATGCTTGGAACAAGATGTGTTTATGTCTAATTGCAGGAGTGCCCTGGGAGAAGAGTAAGGAATATATCAAAAGAAAGCCATAAAAATAGCAACATGTACACAAAGGGTCTGCCTCAACTCTTATGCCTGGAATATTAATTTCATGCAACTCTACTTGCTGTCTGAAATGCTACAATCCAGAAACAGGTTTATCACCTTGAACATTGTAGACACCAGTATTTAATGTGCACTGTGAGAATTCTTAGTTAAGAGCCCAATGTTGTGATTTAGAATGATCAGTTTTCAAATGTTTCTGAAGTATGTTTTCTTCCATCCATCATTTCCTGCAAATTAAAACCCTTAGATGTGAGTACTCCACTTCTCTCACATCAAATCGATCCTATATGGTAAACAGTTCCATATTTTGTAAGGCGGAAAAGCTAGGAGCCAACTGTGGGAAATTACAAACCTAATTTAAATAAATGGGAGCCAACTGCAAGAACTTTAAATAGAAGGGATTTTAAATAGACAGGTCCTGGGCATTAAAGAGATTTCAAGCCATAAGGAAAAGGCTTAGTAAGTCAACTCATCATATAGGCATAGTATGTGGGAGAAGGAGTGGCAGAACCTGGGGCCCAAGTTAAAAGAGGGATCAGCCTAGAATCCCTACGTAGCCATAAGCCAATTAAGTCCTTTAATTCTATGGATCCTTATCTAACTCCAAGCAGGTGCTAACCATTAGTTAAGAAGATTCTTGTGCATAGGCTTTTTACCAATGAATCAGTTTAATTGGATTTCATTTGTGGAATTGGTCTTTTGTGCCTGACATAGTAGCAAACTTGCAATAACAACCTTTAGGTGACACCAAAGAGCTAGATATTTTTCTGTCTTTTATGGCCATCTGGTGACTGTCAGGACTTTTGCAGCCAGATATGATAGCCTTAAATAAACCTTAAGGGGAATAGAGTCTATGGAAAATACGTTGTTTGATAGGTTTTGTTGAAAACACAATGTTCTCCAATTTCAGAGAGCCTTGAATAGAAAGAAAAGAAAGAGGCCAGGGAGAATTGTGTGGGCTAAATGGGATTCCCTTCTGCTGAAGCACATGCTGGGGGTACATGAACTAAGAATACTTTGGATGCACCCACACACATTTATATATATACCACTCTGTTTGATCACCTCCCTACACCCACAAACACAGCGGATAAGCTACATGTGCAGGAAACATCACAGGAAAATATGAAATCTCACAGCAAATAAAGAGATTACAGATAGCTATGATGGCTTACAAAGTTTTGGGTCACTCCATTGCAAAAAAAATTGAAAACTTTTGATGGAAGCCTGGAAAACATAATATCTTTATTATAACATCTGGTTGTTATACTTAGTAATAAATAATTTTTTAAAAGAAGAGGAAGAGAAGAGAAGAGAAGAGAAGAGGAGAGGAGAGGAGAGGAGAGGAGAGGAGAGGAGAGGAGAGGAGAAGAGAAGAGAAGAGAAGAGAAGAGAAGAGGAGAGGAGGGGAAGGGAGGGGAGGGGGAGGAGGGGAGGGGAGGGGAGGGGAGAGGAGAGGAGAGGAGAGGAGAGGAGGAGAGGAGAGGAGAGGAGAGGAGAGGAGAGGGAGAATAGAAGAGAAGAGAAGAGAAGAGAAGAGAAGAGAAGAGAAGAGAAGAGAAGAGAAGAGAAGAGAAGAGAAGAGAAGAGAAGAGAAGAGAAGAGAAGAGAAGAGAAGAGAAGAGAAGAGAAGAGAAGAGAAGAGAAGAGAAGGTGACCTGTGTGTCAGGTCAGGCTCAAAATCTAATTGGGCTGCACATCTTTCAAAAATGATTCAGAAGAAATGTTCCAGCCTTCATTAAAGCAGAAATATCTTTTTCAGGGTTTTTTACATGAGTCTGAAAATAAATGTGATGGCTTTAATGGTCACATTAAAGATGCTGTGCCTCAGGAACTGGAAGCTGCAAGGGAAGGTATGGATGGGATGAAAAAGAAATTTAAATCAAAACCAAGCAAGACAGACTTACTGTTTCATCACTGAGGTCCATTGATATCTCGACTGTTGAAGTTGTATCCCCGAAGGACAAAGTCTTTGATTGGGTGGGAAGGGGGCTTGTTGGCTTCTATCTATTGTTATGTGCTCAGGTTGAAGCCATGGCCAAGAGGACTCTTGCCATGTCTATCTGGTACATCAGTTGGAGCCCTACCTGGAGCATGAGGACTCATTACTCATACCCCATGAGATTCAACTTATTCAGAGTTCAGTAGCCTGGTCAACATGTTACCCCTGTGCTTTGGGCCCTGCACTGGCTTCCTTTCAGCTTCCAAGTGAAGTTAAGCTGGCTTGGCTACAAAGCATTTGAAAGAGCAGTTTGGACTTACTAAGCAAAACTCCTGGAAGAATTTGGAGACTCATTAATGTCCTTCTCAGGTTGGTGCCACCTACACCTTGAAATATGATCCCTCCACCAAATTTCAACCCCCCCACACACATTTTTGGCTTCCCCTAAACCACTAAAAGTGGAAATATTTCAGAGAGCTTTTGGGGGTATCATTTGATGGGTTTTGATTGTGTGTGTTTTTATATATAACCATGTCTCTTCAATAGCATGGATGTTTTATGTTTATGGATGTATGTAAACTGTTCTCTCTCTCTCTCTCTCTCTCTCTCTCTCTCTCTCTCTCTCTCTCTCTCTCTCTCTCTCTCTCTCTCTCTGTGTGTGTGTGTGTGTGTGTGTGTGTGTGTCCCATTCTGGCAGGTGTAAGTCTCATAATCAATCCATTCATCTAATCCTTAAAGGTGCCTAACTCAAAGTGGCAAACATACCTAATATTCCTTCCTCCTCCTATCTTCCCCACAACCCTCTGATTTGTGCTGGGCTGAGAAAGAGGAACTGGCCCAAAATCATCCAGCTGGCTTTCATGCCCAAGGAGGACTAGAACTCACTGGTTTCTAGGTAAGCACCTTAACCACTATACCATAGTGGCTCGTGTTCAAAATACGTGCAGCACCAATATTTAAAAAAAAACATTTGTCTCATGAGCCCATCACAAATATGCTCCACAAATTTGTGCAGAAAACAGATTCCTAGATACACCAGTGATGCAAAGACCCAGCCTTTAATAAAAGCTCCTGTTCAAGTCCCTGATTTTTGCAACCTGGCTTAGCCATTCTGGTAATCAAGATGGTTGTTTGAGCTACATATCTTATGCCTTTGTGTTCTTCCAAACATCGACATTTCTTTTAAAAGGCCTAAACTGCCATGTTCCTCTTGACAGGCTCTCAGCAACATAAATAAACAAAGGTCACAAACATGAACAGTGTGCATGCATTCTACTTTTACCTTAAATATTTATCTGAGGGGTAATTTAAAAGCTCTCAGATTTCATCCTTCCAAATAGTGAAAGGATTGATCCCCTGAGAGACAACATGGGGCTGGAGGCAACTATTGTCAGTGAAGTGCTTATTTTGAAAAGCAGCTCAGTTACATTCCTGCCTATCGGAACATGTGGCAACCATTTGGAGCATTTGACAAATGTGTGCTCTGGAGTTAGTTCCTACTCTCCAGATCAAAATGTGCTAGGTTTTTATGGTATTGAGGCAGAACTCCAATTCACAATGTGGAATGGAGTCAGATTGTAGGCCACACCTTGATCACTCAGAATAACAGAGTTGGGAGGGACCTGGGACGTCTTCTAGTAAGTTCAACCCTCTGCTCAAGCAAGAGACCCTATATACCATTCCAGACAAATGGCTCTCCAGCCTCTTCTTAAAAGCCTCCATTGATGGAGCACCCACAACTTCTGAAGGCAAGCCGTTCCACTGATTAATTGTTCTCACTGTTAGGAAGTTCCTCCTTAGTTCTAGGTTACTTTTTTCCTTGATTGGCTTCCATCCATTGTTTCGTGTCCTGCCTTCTGGTGCTTTGGAGAATAGGTTGACCCCCTCTTCTTTGTGGCAGTCCCTTAGATATTGGAACAATGCTATCATGGCATCCCCAATCCTTCTTTTCACTAGACTAGACAAACCCAATTCCTGCAACCGTTCTTCATATGTTTTAGACTCCTAATCATCTTTGTTGCTCTTTTCTGCACTCTTTCCAGGGTCTCTACATCTTTTTTATAATATGGTAACCAAAACTGGATGCAGTATTCAAAGTCCTTCCCACTGGCACTTACATGTACAAGATTTAATGAACTGTAACTGTCCTACTCTGTGCTACCCCTCACTTTTTCCCTCTTTCTTTATTCCAAGGGTACAAAACCTGAAAGAGCCACACAAATCTGGCTTCTGTCAGGCACCAAGAATTAGGGTTACATGTTCAGTTCCAGTTAAGATGATTTATTGCTCATGCCTATACATAAGAATCTAGTCAACTAACGATCAGCTCTAAATTGGTGCTAGATAAGAATTCAACAGAATTCAAGAGGGATTGGTTTTAGACCAGGGGTCCCCAACCCCCAGTCCATGGACCAGTACCGGGCTGCGGCATGCCAGCAACCAGGCTGCACAATCAAGTGAAACCCCATCCACGGGATGCAGGCAGCACACAAAACCACGCCCCCTCCGGTCCACGGAAAAACCTCTCTCCATGGAACTGGTCCCTGTTGCCCAAAAGGTTGGGGACCTCTGTTTTAGACCATCTGTAGGAATGTAATGACTCTAGGCTGATTCCTCTATTGATTCCACCCCTGTCTCTGCCTGTCCTTCTACAACTTCCAGTATTTTCACATTGTGCCAATTTCACCTCCAATATTCCAGTCAAGAAGGAAGTCAGGTATAATCCTATTCAGGAATCCTTCAATCCTTTTAATTAAATTTGAAATGAATTTGTAACCAAGTTCAGCTCTTTAAAATTCTTCATGGTCAGTATGTGAGGAGATTTCTTTTTTCATTTATAATTGTTTCAGGATCTATGCAGGACAACTATGAAAACTTGTTGAGATGACTTCTATGTTTGTGGGACTAGCTGGCAGTATAAATCCATCAGAGTTAAGGTTCCTTCTGAATTTGGACTTGATCTCACAGTCTCCTTGGTTCTAGCCTGGCCCCTTAAACCACTACAACAAACTGACTCTCACAGCTTGTTTAATACACATAAAAATGCTTAGAATTACAGCCTTATATCTTAATCCTAAAATACAAGCTCCAAGTATATTTGTTTATCTATCTGATGAAGACCTTTCAATGAGGCTATGATCAAAAGCGCAGTTGTTGTAGAATAGACCTATTCTGAATTCATTGTCTCCATTCATACAACACACTTATCCTGGTATCAATAGAAGATAATATTTGTAGCTCAAGGTTGAATTCTGGGGTCCTGGTGCTCTTTGAGCTTGGTGGAATTCTTGCAGAGGTTTTATTACCAAAAGTGGTAATATTATCAGTGAACTTAACCTGGATACTGAATCAACTCATTTCCTAGTTCTGTACAATACATGATGTAGAACAAACTAGGACTAAAATAAAACACAGACACTCACATGCACACACATACACATGCACACACACCCAAAAGGTTTAGAATGTAATTTAGAATTCTGTCAATGAAACCTCTGAGCGTTTAATCAGTGTGGTTAAATGCATGAAGGCAGATCCTGAGATTTCTCTTACAATATGCTCCATATCTTACTTGCTCCAGGGTTATTTATTTATTAATTTAATTGTTATTTATTGATTTATTTTCAGGTTATAAAAACATTTTCCTTCTGTGCTCCTAGATGTTCTTGTTCTGCTCTTTGGTTGAGTACAGCCTACACGTAAGCAATGGAGTTATATATGAGCTGAGGACACAACCTGTATTAGCTTTGACTGCTATTTATATTTTTAAGAGCTCTGTCCCTGGTTGTATAATTACAGCAAGCAAATTGATTTTCTGCCTCTCTCTAAACGCTTCCAGTGAATTATATTGATTTCTATTATTTCCCCAGACATTTCAGTTTTAAACAAGTATCCAGTCTAGTTAACAAGAATTATTAAGTTGTATGAACACTTGCCAATTCCTGACAAGCCATCAAGAGCTGCCACGATCCAGAACTAAATGTGAGAGTGGTCAATATCCATAGAACCTCAGATGGTTTCTAAATGATTAATTTTCAGTGGCCATAAGATGATCAAACCTCAAATCATTTTTAGGTTCTCAACTGAGATGTGATAAGATTTCACAGCTGAAATTGCAAACATCACACAAGGTTTGCTGCATCTTGGGGTGTTCCAGTTAAAGCAAGGAAGCATGATTTCTCTCACAAGATTAATTTTTGCCTGTTACCAAAGAAGGCGAGTGAGATATTTTATTCTATTGTCCAGAATATTAAGGTAAAAGCAGAGCTGAAGTACCAGACTGGACAACTTCGACTGTGACAAGAAAAACTTTCCTTTTGTGTGGCCCTTGGTGGTCTCTAAGCTTGGTTCCTTTCTTGCAGACATTTCATTACCCAACAAAGTAACATTATCAGTGCTAGAAGGGAGTGGGGTTTGCTCTGTGTTTGTGTACTAATGGCTTGCCCTGTCAGTATTGGTAGGAGTGTTCTTGATGGTTCCTTGATTAGGCTGTTGTTTGCTTTCTGACTGTTTGTCTGAGTTGGCAATTCCTTGATTGGGGTATTACTTCTTGATTGTTGGTCTAGTATTAATCTTGGTGTTAATCCCTGCTTATGTGGGTGTTGATCACTAGCGAGGAGGTGTCATGGTCTTTTTGGCTTTGCATTGTCTCTTTTGAATGGCATGTAGATATTGTTTATCCCTGTGTGCCTATCGATGGCTAATTTTACTGAGTGCTGGGCTTCCTGGAATTCTCTAGCATCTTTGGATCTGGTTTGGTTTAGGATGCTCACACTTTCCAGTTGAAATGGCGGTGAAGTCTGTCCATGTGTTGTGCAGTTAAGGACTTTTCAACATGTCTTCTGACTGCTAGTTGATGTTCAGTATTCTTTCCCTTCTATTCTTGTCCAATTTAATTAAGTAGCATGAAATGTGGTCTTGATCTTTCTGATTCTTATCCAATTTTTTTTCCCAGTTAGTGTCAGTCCCCTGACTTCCTTATGAAGAAGGGAAGAAGGAGAGCCCCAGAAGATTTTATGGACTTTGTGGCTGCTTTAGGATGGTGTCAGAATAAGGTGGACCAATAGAGCAGTATATCTGAAGCCTGTCTTATCATGGGTTGAAATAAGATGAAGGCCATGTCATGGTGACATGCTAGAAAAAAGGTATTGCCAGGGCATGCTTGCATTCTGGTTAGGTCAAGTGGAGAAAGGCTTTGTTTCTGCCATCATTGTGCCATCATCAATCAAACCAAAATTGCAATGAGTTTTTGATCACTGAATCTGGAAGCAACCTGGTCTGTATAGAAAGAGAATAAAATTTCAAATTTGCAGAAGGAAGGAGGTCAGATTGAATCCATTTCACATAATGACTGTAGAAATGGATGTCCTTGCCATGATGATAAATGCTCTCCAGAGAGTGAGGGATACTAGTTTTGTATCCAGAAATGGTTTGGATCTCAGAATTATCACCTGATGTAAAAATCGCTGACCTTGAAGTTTTTATGGCCTTTCTTCAGAAGGATTTATTATTGGCTCATAAAATACAGTTTTAGCCTGCTCTAAATACGGCTTTTAAGAGATTGACTAGTATAAATGCTCCAATCCTCAAGTCATTTACTTCAGGAATGCCCCATTGGTACTGCAAGCTGGAGATAATTTTAAGGCAAAGATTTTAGTCTATTCATGCTCCTTAAGTAAAAGAACTTGATTTGTCATGGCTATTTTCTCTTTCTCTTCCCTCCCCCCATATCAATGAGAAATACAGCAAGAACCAAATGATTCCTTAGGGAGAAGAAACCATTTCAATTTAATGGGGAACAAATTTGCTTTATATGGTAACCTGAGCCAACGAAGGGAGAATGTCCTTATTAAAAGTTTTCATTAAATGGAATGCACTGCTTAGCCCTTCCTGGGACTTCCTTCTACCAAATGGAGTGTTTCATTTCAAAGAGCTTGATCCATCAATGTGTAGATATTGGAGTACTGCACAAAGAGGACAATTTTATGTTGCTGGTGTCAAGCTGGAAATCTAGATCTGTCTCAGGGCGAACAAAGAGGCAGGGTTCAATTCTCTCTGAGTGATACTTTTATTCAGATCTGGATAGAGGTAGGTCCTCCTGTGAGAAAATATCTACAGACCCCTCATATGCTGGTCATAAACTGTTTCAACTCCTCCCCTCAGGACACAGCAATAGGGCATTGCATGCCAAAATAAGTAGATATAAAGACAGTTTTTTTCCTCATGCTATCACTCTGCTAAACACCTAATTCCCACAGCACTGTCTTATGCCTAAGGCTATCTCACCATGTAGTAGGGTTGTATAACTATTATGTTTCTCATCTTTCCTATTACTTACTCCTATTGGTATCTTATGACTATCTCTTTGTGGGTTGTATCTTAAGATTTATGATTGTATCTTATGATTTATGATTTATTACTTGTTGCTTGTATGTACACTGAGAGCTTATGCACCGGAGACAAATTCTTTGTGTGTCCAGTCACACTTGGCCAATAAAGAATATTCTAGTCTAGTTTAGTCTGATCTGGTCTAGTCTAGTCTATATACTCTACTCTATATGATATGTTAAGAATGCTTTTGTACTGTAGGTGGTTTATGTGATTACACAAGCAAAGAAACAGTCATTTGCATAAAAGTAGATAAAAAACAAAAGTATATTTAGAAGCATATTTAGAAAGAAACATATTTAGCAAAGTCTATTGCCTCTATTTGTGGTTTTCTGTCATGCTTTTATGGACTCTTACATATTATTACAACTCATTTATTCTCTTTAATTCAGCCATTTCAATACAAGAATTTTGGTCACTATAATCCTGATCAACACTAGGAAAACCCGAAACCACAAAGTTTGTGATTTGAAATGAATGAGGACCAAAGGGACCTGGGGATGATGGGAAAGCAACAGTCCTTTTTCAAATGGAAATATGGATTGCCAGAAATGGTGAATCAAGAAAGTTTTTGTATAGGCCTCAATTTACAACCACATCAGTTGTTGGAATAAGGCTTTTTCAAAACAAAATCATCTTCCTTGGCAAAACATTCATTTTAATCCCAGAAATTCTCCCCAACAATAACAATTGTAATTTCTCCCATCTTAACATGTCCTTCTTGATTTCATTCCATGTCTTAAAAAATTATTCTGTTATAACATACAACTCATATTAGTCATAGTGATACCCAAGTATTTCACTCTTTTCTCAATCTTAAAACCTGGTTTTTCCATCAATTCCATTGGCTTTTCAATGTTCATATTCTTTGTTTGTCTTTCATTTATTAATTTTAAAGCCAGCTAATAGCTCAAAATCAGAATAAAGTCAATATTTTTGAAGTTGTTTTGTTCATGAGATTCTTCTTTTCTAATTTGTCTCTTATGTTTTTTAACCTTGTTAAAACATATTTCAATAAATTCCAGATATTCTGGATATATCAAGGTGCACATTTGCTTCCCTTAAAGGATAACTATCATATTCAAATTATGTTAACAATCTTGTAGCCTTCAGCCTAGTTTTGACTATGAAAGGATAATCTCTGATCAAATTAAAGGAGACAGACTATAGAAAAATAAGAATTAAAAGTGCCTCAATTACTCAGAGATTGTTTATGTTACAAAAGGGCTTTGCTATTTACTTTAGGAAGAAATGCAATACATATAAGGTTGCAAAGAATAGGCATTGCAGGAGGAGAGCCATGTTAATCCACGGTAGCAAAAAATCAGAAATTATCTGAAAGCATAATTTTCTGGCTAATAAAGTATATTAAAAGAATTAAGTTTGCAGGAGCTGCAGCTCGCTTCATCAGATGAATAGTGACTAAAATTAATACAATTTTAAAAGGTATTTTATAAAAGCCAGACCAGAAAGCTCCCCTAGTAACCAAGATAATAAAATGGGCCAAATTCAGACTGAACTACGCATCTGTCACTGACACCAAAGATTTGAAAATCTTTAGTTGGTTGAATTCAGTCAATTTAATTTAGATGAATTGATCTAGGCATACGCTGAAGCAGGTGCAAAAGAGGAAATTGATGTAAAACCATGTTTCATTAGCTGACACATTTATTACTCACTGCAGGACTCAACTGAGTGACAGCCTTTATTTCTCCCTTATGAATTCTACGTCTGTCTCTTCTTTCCTGTGGTTAAGAGGAAAGCCTTGTGTCAAATATAACAGTTCAAAAATATCCTGGTCTTAGTCTAAACTTTTCATTTGAGAGCCTTCTTTATAACATGAAAATCAATGAAACATTGTTCAGCAAATGAAAAGAAGTTATGTCTAATTTTTTTGTCGTTCTTTATCATTTTGTTATACTTTTTTTCTTTAACTTGTTTATTTATTTATTAAATTTGTTTGCTGCCTCTGTCACCAACGAGATGACTCTGGGCAGTTTACAATCTTAAAAAAGGATAAAACAGTACAAAAAACATATATATGTATGTATGTATGTATGTGTATGTGTATGTGTATATATAATAAAAATAAAACATTATAAAAATGCAAATTATCAATTATAACTAAAAGATTGGGAGGGAGGGAGTAGAATGAGGGGAGGAGGTGGGACCTGTTATTTATGTTTCTTACATAACATAAAGACAACACATGATCCTGCCTAAATCATGAGGAATTCTCCTACAATATTCCATTTTGTGTCTCTTTCACATCAACATTTGTTAGCATCTTGACCTTGTCACCAAAAATAGTTTCTATGCTGCATTTCTTAATGGATTTATTGCCATTCCAATAGTTTAGAAGTAGACACTTTGTTAAGAAGAGTTGGATTAATTGTGATGCTAAGTACCTCGTGGAATAAAGAACAGACCAAGATAGGGATGCATCCATCTTTTTCCATTGTGCCCACTGCTTTCTCTGAGCTGTGCTCCTGTGTAATGCATTGCCATCCAGCTGGTAACAGCAAGGGCAGCTATTCCATTGCTTTTAAAGGCACTGCAAAAACGACTGAACCGTTGGTGGCTTATCAACAAATCAAATGTCAAACAGAACACGGCTACAAATGATAGGTGAATATGTATGACTTTTCCTACCTCTTGCCCACAGGCTTTGGAAAATCTATCTGAGAAAAAGTCTCTTTCCCTGTTACGTAATGACAAAATCCCATCCTTTTCGTTAGGAACATAGTTTCTAATCTTAGAATCTGGATCAGCAGCTTCCTTCCTGTTACTTGGGTTTATCTCCTACGATTTTTCACTTTCTGTATTAAAACCTACTTAAATCGAAAGCCCAGTGTTAAAATAAAGGGAAAAGAAATTGCTGGGCTAGAAAAATAAGAATAAAAACTGTCAGATTTCGAAGGCAAGTCATTTTCCTATGACTTATAATCCCCCCCACTTCCATGTAGCCTTTGGCATCGCAAGGAGCCTTGCCTTAATTATAAACATGATTGAAGAAGCCGCAAAGGGAAATAATCCTGTACCAGAACTGGCTAAGAGTTGCTTTGCTGATTACACAGGGGCACTTATCAAAGCCAACACAAAACTAGGGCTGCAGGGCTGTTGGGCTGGGAGCCACCGGCAATGCAGTCACTTGCGTGGGAGACAGTTTGGAAGCGGATGTAATTCTGCCGAATTGAATTCTCCATGGAGAACTTCTCTCTCCTTTGCTTCGGGCCTGCCGTGAAAGGAAGTAGGAGACAAATGTGAACCCTCCATCCCAAGAGGCCAAGAAGCAGAATTCACTGTGTAGCCTCCTGGCTTTTGATTTCAATGTCAGGAAGAGGAAGGGGGGGGAGATATTATCAGAACAGCGAAGCTGATTACTGGCAAAGGCTGAGAAAACTTCAGGCACTCCTATATGGATTTCCTAAGTTGCTGGTGGCTAGTATTTAGTCACATGCTCAGATGGAATCTACTAGGGGTCATTAAAGGACGTGAGAGTTGAGACCTAGAGACATGTGAGACACAGAGTTCAGTCTCTGGAAAGAGTGCAGAGAAGAGCAACAAAGATGATTAAGGGTTGGGAGGCTAAAGCATAGGTTGAATGATTGTGGGACATGGGTATGTCTAGTCTAATGAAGAGAAGGACTAGGGATGACATGATAGCTGTCTTCTGATATTTGAGGGGCTGTCACAGTGAAGATGGGGTCAACCTATTCCCCAAAGCACTTGAAGGCAGGACAAGAAGCAACGGAGGGAAACTACTCAAGGAGAAAAGCAACCTAGAACTAAGGAGAAAGTTCCTGACAGTGAGAACAATTAATCAGTGGAATGGCTTGCTTCCAGAAATTGTGGGTTCCATCAGGGGAGGTTTTCAAGAAGAGATTGGACATCTATCTGTCTGGAATGGTTATAGGGCAGTGGTGGCGAACCTATGGCACGGGTGCCAGAGGCGGCACTCAGAGCCCTCTCTGTGGGCACACATGCCATTGCCCAGCCTTGCCTCCGCCCGCGACCCCTCCTCACCAGCAACCCCCTTGGAGGAGAGTCGCCCCCGAGCATGGCCCACACTGAGCAGCGCAGCCAAGGACATGGCAGCCAGGCAGCGTAGACAAGACTCTGCCCTCACACCCCAACACGCACAGTTGATGCTGCGGGGTGCGGGCAGAGGGCGTGGCTGCCATGGCGCTGCTGGGCTGCCTGGGCGATCTGCGGTGGGCCCTGGAGGCGGTGAGTGGCCCTGCGGGCAGGCAGGGTGGGGCGGAGTGGGGCATGGCAGGGGGTGGAGTGGGGCAGGGCAGGGGGTGGGGCAGGGGCGGGGCCAGTTTTGGGGCACTCGGTCTCCAAAAGGTTCACCATCACTGTTATAGGGTCTCCTGCTTAAGCAAGGGTTGGACTAGAAGACCTCCAAGGTCCCTTCCAACTCTGTTATTCTGTATTATGTATGGTTAGCATCAGTGGTGGGATTCAAATATGTGAACAACTGGTTCTCTGTGTGGATGCCACTTCCGGAAGTCCATTCTGGGCCTGGGCAACAAAAAATTAGCTACCGATTCTGCTGAACTGGTGCAAACTGGCTGAATCCCACCACTAGTCTGGCTGAATCCCACCACTGATCAGCATACATAATACATCCAAATTTGTGCTATGCTGACCAAAGTACCTGATGACATCTCCTTTTGTGACTCCTTCCCTAATTAGACATTTTTAAAAGAAGGAATTATTTTAATTAAAATAAATTGAATGTGAAACAAGCACATTGCAAAGCATGCTTTTTGTTTTCAGAAAATGAAAAAATATTCGACCTAGCATGAATACCACTGGAAAATACAAAGGATTTTCTTTGTGATTACAATCCTGAAATTTGTGGAGTAAGGTACCCCCAAAAAGGAGAAAGCCTGAAACATTAAAGTAACCTTTAATTCTCTTTCCTTCCAAAAATAATAGGGGGCAGAGGAATATTTGAAACCCCCCCCCCCGCCATATCACAGTTCTCCTGTGTTATATGAATCCACCCACTGCGTTCTTAATCTACCAAAGACACAAAAAACAAAGCGTCATCTGCACTCAGGCTGCGTGGAAAAATTCCCTACCCTTGCTGGATTCTATTATCTTCATTCTTCAAATGCTTAGTCAGTTGAAACAGTAAAAGGGGAAAAATCAATGACCTTCTGGGAATCCCAATGTTTTCAGATTATTATTATTATTTTTAAAAGCATAGGAAAACATGCTTAGTGGACACAGGATGCTCACTAATTTCCTGAAGAAGAAAAGTGTTAGATCTTGAGAGATGGCTTGGTAAGATGGTAGATCCTGAAAGATTGGACCAGTTTGGGCTTCAACATTCTGTAGAAGCTCCTCTTTGTTTTCATCAGGGGAGGTTTTCAAGAAGAGATTGGACATCTATCTGTCTGGAATGGTTGTAGGGCAGTGGTGGCAATTATTAGGTTCCATCAGGGGAGGTTTTCAAGAAGAGATTGGACATCTATCTGTCTGGAATGGTTGTAGGGCAGTGGTGGCAATTATTAGGTTCCATCAGGGGAGGTTTTCAAGAAGAGATTGGACATCTATCTGTCTGGAATGGTTGTAGGGCAGTGGTGGCAATTATTAGGTTCCATCAGGGGAGGTTTTCAAGAAGAGATTGGACATCTATCTGTCTGGAATGGTTGTAGGGCAGTGGTGGCAATTATTAGGTTCCATCAGGGGAGGTTTTCAAGAAGAGATTGGACATCTATCTGTCTGGAATGGTTGTAGGGCAGTGGTGGCAATTATTAGGTTCCATCAGGGGAGGTTTTCAAGAAGAGATTGGACATCTATCTGTCTGGAATGGTTATATGGCAGTGGTGGCGAACCTATGGCACCATAGGTTCTTCTGCAGAGCTTTATTCTTCTGCAGAGCTAAACCTAATGCAATTAACAAGCAACTCTCTCTGCCCACATCCTATGGCTTCATTGATCCAGCTGCCTGATTCCTCCCTGTCACATTTGTAGAGTGTCTCACAGCAAAGATTCCTTCCACTCAGCTGCTAGATAGGTGACTTTTTCTTCAAATCCACCACATAGCAAGCATCAGGGTAGGACATGCTGCAATGCTTGTAAGAGAAGGCAGGGAAATCCAGCAACTTTAGCTACAAATTCCACCAATTTTGTGGGATTTGCCTCAAAGCAATAGCCAAAGAAGCACCAAGGTTAAGCTTTCCTGTGTGTATTTGTTGTGAGTTGTTTTGATTAGTTAAGTGCTGGTCAGGTCATGATCCTGCCTGAGCAGGGGGTTGGACTAGAAGACCTCCAAGGTCCCTTCCAATTCTGTTATTCTAAGTTCTAAGTTCAACCCTGGATGTCTGCAGGGATGAATAGCCACCATCTAAATTGTAGGTCTTTTAAGGACATTCCAGTAATCTGCTTTATCCTATCCGCATTATCCTCACTGCCTCACCTTTCTTCTATACACCTCAACATTGCTGAAGATAATTGCTTTTTCTAATCCACTCATGAGGTGTGCACAAAATATATGATGTTTCTCTATTTGACACCTGGTTTCTCACATCTCACTTTCAAATAGACTTGCTTGCTGAATACATACTCTCTTCTTCTCTCTCTCTCTCTCTCTTTTCACATTTCCACTTAACAGTCAGTCTAACAGGTCTACTCTCCTTTTCATTGTTTTCCCAGTGTCACCACAATCTCTCACATAGTGCTACATTTATTCATTATAAATCAGGTTGGGAAATCCTTTTGCAATTTTCAAGACCCTGTAATTACCCCGAGATTAGCATTCAAAATACCTTGGCAAAATCTACCTAGCTCTTGCTTTCTTCATCTTGCTCAGTTGAGTTGATGTATTGTTCCAGAAGAGTATGTGACATACATTTGACATACATTTGACAGACCACCAGGATAGGTACACCAGCAACCTATCACTCACGATAGCTAGATAAAACCTTTGTTTCAGGCACCCACTCACACTGGCCTTAAGTCTGCCCCATTGCCTGTTAAAGGGAAGACCATTGGTTTGAAAGAGGGGTCAAAGAGGTCATTTATGTTAACACTGAGCAGCCCTCTCGCAACAGAGGGGGAGGGATAAGGCGCCACCTATCTCCAGTCTACAGTGCAGTCCTTGTAGCAGTTCCAAGAAGATTCCACAACCAATTGCACTCTGATACAGGTGATCTTGAAGACACAGATAAATCTCAAGTGGCCTCAAGAGCTCTCAGGGAGAGTGCTAATGACCAGATGACTGCAAAGAAATATGATTGTTCCAACCCACTCACCCATCCTGTCAGAACTAATCCTTCCATCACTCCCACCATCCTGCCAGAACCAATGAAACTTCTTGGGTGAGAAACTACTACTTCTACTTCTACTTGTTATTGTTGTTATTATTATTCTAAAAAAACAGTCCAATTGCCTTTTGAAAAAAGCACCTTTGAGACAACTATGACCTGGATGACTGAGAATCTCCAGATGTTAAATTCTGGGAGTTGAACTCCACAAGTCATAAAAGGACCAAGTTTGAAGACCCCTGTGTTAAAGGGAACAGCTAGCTGTTTTGAACTGGTGATGGTGTGAGAGGAGAAACACAGCCCTGGTAATCCATCAATCACTGTCCTTCATGTATTCTACATTAAGAATAGCACTTTTTACAGTTAGTTACTGAAACAGAGTTTAGCTATCAGGGCTGCATAGATTATGCCAGTATAGTTTTCTGCTGACTCAAGGAAGACAGCTGTGAGGAAGAGCTTGCAGGCATATAAAGGTGCTGGAGAAATTATTGAAAAGTAAGACATTCATCAATCTAATTGCCAGCTTCAGCAAGCTGCCCAATAATGAGGTGGTTAAATGTGGATTGCAAATCTGGCAGAATAAAAAATAAATAAAAACTAGGTCAAGAGCCAATGTCCTCTCTCCATTTTCTGATTATGACATAATGGCTCTGATGATGCTTTGCTGCTAACAAAAACTCCAGAACTCAAATGTTTCCAGCTCTACCTGGATTGTAAATTACAGATATTAGGGAGTGCTTCCCCATTGCCAATTCCAATTTTCAGTCTGCTCTGTGGCCTCCTTAGCTGCAGCTGTGGCTAACTCTGAAACAACTTAAATTTATTTCCATAAAGACTCTAGGAAAGTTCAGAATTTAATTATTTTGGAACCACTTTCATTTTGTATTATAAACCACTCTGGAACTATTTTCATTTTGAAACCATTTTCATATATTGCAGTGTTCCCTTTCTGGATTCAAGAGGCCCCTGTGTTATAACGGCTAGCCAATGAAATGAATATTGATAAATACTAAGCTCCATCTGTTCTGAAATTTCTTAACCGTTTCCTTTTCCTACTTTATTCCAAGTGCACTTGAGAATTCTCTGGAGATGTTGGAGGTAGCAGAGGTGGAAATGTTTTGTTTTGTTTTGTTTGTTATGCAACTTTCCATCACCAAGAAGTCTCCCTGGCTGCTCATACTTCCTAGAAAAGAATTATCTTTTTTGATGCCATCTCTTGAGGTTTAATGGACGTGTTTGAGCCAGATGGACTGTACACTGCTAGGGAAAGACTGTGGATATTCTCATTCACCTGTTGGCCCCCCTATCCTTAAACATGTGCAAATATATAACTACAGTAATCACGTATGGACATTTCACCAAAGTTCTCTTCTCTTTTGGGGAAAAAAAATGAGACCATGTTTCTTTGCATCAGAGTGGAATGGGATAACTTGCCATAGCCATCTCGCCATGGGACATCTCGCTGTGGGACGATTCAACAATTTAATTTTATTATTTAAAATAATTTTTAAAATATTTTAATTTTTGTCAGTCACATTTTTTGTCCCTCCTTTGGCATCCTTTCTTTAATGATTCTATTAGACTACTTCTTCGATATTAGTGTAACTCTTGTCCCACAGCGTTGGCTGTGGCTAGTTGTCCCACAGCAAGATGGACGTGGCGAATTGGCTGCAGCAAGTTGTCTGTGGCGAGATGTCATAGACCCCCATCAGAGTGGATGAGGATGGGGAGCGGAGAAAAACACAAGAGGAATCCTCTGCCTCACAGATACGTAGACACCCACGGAGACTTAGACAGACAAGATGACAAGCATCTTTGCACCCTACAATATTCATCCCACTCCGTAATTGGTACAGCCACCCACAAATCCACAGCTCGAGGCTTTGCTTTAAAATCAACTTGTGTCTGCAGCGGAAGACTTGGGGCAACCCAAATGACAAGTTTAGTAGGGCTTGTTTTGTTTTGTTTAATCAATATTTCAGAGGGGAATGCCGCAGTAGATCTGTTGCACTGACATCGGTTGGAAGGGAGACTGCCTTCTCCGCACACTCACATCAATTAAAATTAAGGGCTTAATGAATAAAAGATGATGAGACTAATTGAAACCAAAAAAAAAAAAAAAGCCCAACTCCAACTCACCACCCTTTGTGGAATTAACCCAGCCAAAGAATTTTCCACTGTCTTTGTGCAGTAAATAACCATCTTGGGTTTGTTGTTTTTTAAGCCTATAAATAACTACTTTATGCACCACTGAGAAACTGCAACTTTGTTTAGGCACGCTTGAGAGTTGGAAAACGGCGGCACATGGCACATAGACAGAGAAGGAGTGCAAATACTCAAGGCTGGATGCAATTAGAAGAAGCACATGGACTCCAGATGCTCACTGTGGGGAGAAATGTGGTGGGACTCGTTGTCAAATGGTACAACCATATTGAAACTAATGAGAGCTGCAATATTACAATCAGAACCAGCTTTTTATATTTCGCTGGGCAAAGTGTTGCTGAATATAAGAATTTTTTTTTTTAAGTGTGAGACACAACATCCCCCTCCTTGCAATTCTTGCAAATCTGGTATATATTTCCCCCCAAAATATACTTGATCTGCATGCATGGTCTAGGACAGGAGTCCCCAACCTCCGGTCCATGGACCAGTACTGGGCCACAGCATTCCAGGAACCGGTCCACACAAACAAGCAAAGCCTCATCCGCGAGATGCAGGCAGCACACAAAACCACACACTCTCCAGTCCGCAGAAAAACCTCTCTCCACGGAACCAGTCCCTGGTGCCCAAAAGGTTGGGGACCTCTGGTCTAGGATAATTCCATTACAGATTTGTCCCTGAAGATGTATGTCTGTGGAGATTCTCCACAGGTCATAGTTATCTCAAAGATATCTTATCCAGGTCATAGTTATCTCAAAGTTATCTTATCCCTGTAGACAAGATTATGTTGATTCAAATAAGTTTAAGATGCAAAAGTGTATGGGCTCACAGAATGTTTACAAAAGGGTCAGATTTGGTAGATCAGTTTTTGTGTTTCTGTTTGCTTTAATGCATGAAGATTATAGAAGCAGTTGTGAATCTAGGTTAAATCTAAGTTCAGGCATAAAATAACTTTCTCCGGTCATGATACATTGTTCTTGTGTGGACTTCAACTATGAGGATTCCCCATCTAGCATGACCATTACTTAAAATTCTGAGAATCAGGTCTATTGAACTGGAAGTCTAGTGTGGTTTGAAAACCCTGGTCTGAAATGATCAAATGGCACCACTGGTTTGATAACATGAACTCTCCATAAAAGCTAATCCCATACCAGCAAGTCTGGGAGTGGGGAGAGAGAATTTTACTGCAGGATCATATTCCAGAGAAAGTGTGCTGAGCAAGGGTGGAAAATTAATGTATCTTCAGATGTTGCTCTGTAAGGTGGTGTTCACACGGCACACTTAGAGACCAACCAGCTTCATTCACCCAGTTTGCTAAGCTTGGTTGCTGCTAACCTGTACCTTTCTAGTCACCACAATACGAAAAAGATGCTGAGATCCTAGAGAGTGTGCTGAGAAGAAATATGCACAGTATGAAGGCTAAACTGTATGATGAACAATTAAGGGAACTAGGTATGTCTAGACTAATGAATAGAAGGACTAGAGGTGACATGATAACTGTCTTCCAAGACTTGAAGTTCTGTCACAGAGAAGAGAGGATTGACTTATTTCTCCAAAGCACCTGAGGACAGGACAAGAAGTAATGGGTGGAAGTTTGTTAAGGAGATCCAATCTAGAACTAAGGAGAAATTTTCTGACAGTGAGAACAGTTAATCAAGCTTGCTTCCTGGGGTTGTGGATGCTCCATCACTGGAGGTTTTCAAAAAATAAACTGGACAACCATTTGACCAGAATGGTATAAAGTCTTCTGCTTTGAGCAAGGTGTTGGACTAGAAGATTCTCAAGGTCCCTTCCACCCTTACAGTTCTAGGTTCTATGACCCTATTACTTTTGATGTCTTAGCACAGTATGTTGATGTAAGTCAGTTTGATTAGTTTATGGTTCAGGGTATTAAATGATCCGTGTAAATGGGTTAATTCTGTAGCCTATGATTCCCAGCACTTCAATCAACACAGAAAATGTTGAAGAACCAACTTTGTCCAATTTTTTCTAGCCACCCTACCAGGTCTGGCAGAAGAAGCATGCTCTGGGTCCCAACCATTAGAAAATGTCATCTAGGAACCCAGGAAGTGACCTCAGGACCCAAGAAGTGTCTCTTTTCAGCTACGATGTCAGCCTTTTGGAATTGCATATCACCCAAACTTAGGCTATCTCCAATCCTGTTGGACTTTCAGAAAGTTGGTAGTGGGGGAAAAAGAGAGCAGTTGACTCCAGTTGGCATTTTCAGCAACCACTTAAAATTCTTCTTTTTTTTTTTTTTTTGCTTTTGTTATTTCTTATTTATTGCAATAATTTTTGTTAGCCAGAGTCGCATTTAGCAAGCTGAGCATCTGTACAGTCAAATTAAATAGAGAGCTGGATAAATCATGCTGAAATTGTGGAGATGGTTATTTGGCAATATCGGGATGGTCACCGGTCTTTGAGCTGGTCTCCTCTGAAGAACTGTCGATTCTACCCAACACTCCACAAACCTTGCTTCAAACGTTTTCTTTCCTTTGCTTGCCGATTAAAATAAAAAGGACAAACAATCCCCTTGCCTTCAGCAAAATTCTTCTGCAGGCATAATAAATAAAAGAATAAATATGTAAATTCCAAGTTGAATAACCAACTGCGCTGGATAGCTGGAATAATGCACGTGCTAAGGAACGCATTGCTCCTGTTGCGAAAGAGCCCTCAAATCCAATGTCCTTTTGAAACTTCCAGTTGATCACAAGAATTCTTGGGGACACAAAAGAAAAAGAAAAAGAAGAATGGGCAAATGTGCTATCAGCGCTGACCACATTTTGAAAAAAGCTTTCAGTCGCTTTTCTGTATTTTAAGTGTCAAATGTTTCCGTGGTAGTTCTGGAAAACTCTTGGTAGTTCAAAATTAGAAGGAGCTGGATTTATGCTTTGCATGTATGGGCTGGAGTCAGCTGAGACCCCACCCAGTTTCCACAACTTACTACCAAATCCTTGACCTTTGCTGTTGCCTTTAATGTGGAAGGGTCTAGAGGCAGAAATGTCACCGTTAAATCTTTCGCAGTCTCAGAATCAGAATAGAGCTGGAAGGGACCTTGAAGGTCTTCTAGTCCAGCCCCCTGCTTAAGTAGGAGATCCTATACCATCTCAGACAAGTGGCAGTCCAGTCTCTTCTTAAAAACCTCCAGTGATGAAGCACCCACAACTTCGGAAGGCAACCTGTTCCACTGGCTAATTGTCCTCACTGTTAGGAAGTTTCTCCATTGTTTCTTGTCTTGCCTTCTGGTGCTTTGGAGAATAAGTTGACCCTCTCCTCTCAAAGCCAAATCTTGCAAAACCCAAGTCTCCCATAGCTCACCTCATGCAGAGGTGAATACCAAGCAACTCAAGGAGTCCCAAAGCAGCAAATTGAACAAGGATGGCTGTTTGATTAATCTACCCAGGCTGCTTGCTAAAATCAACAGCATGACATTATATAAGCTATAATGGCAGGGTTCATACAGCATACAGGTATCCTCAATGTGCAACCCCACTTGAGACCAATATTTCCACTGCTAAGCAAGGCAGTTGTTAAATGAGTGGCACCAATTTTACAACTTTTTTTGGCGTTGGTTCTTAAGCGAATCACAGGGTCATTAGTGTCAAGGTATTGATTTAACAGCTAACCAGCTTATGTAATGTAAGATATAAGATGTAATGATGGGAATGACTCAGCAGGGTCTGTGTCTCTTTAAGAGCCTTTGTATAAAGGGAAGGCTCTGCTGATGTGTTCTCTCTCTTCCGTTTCCTGCTGTAACTGTGGTTTATTGGATTCTGCTGTATTAGCACATGTATGTATATTGTTCCTAGTGTACGATATTGTTGATAGTGTAAGATAAACCACCATTTACTATAGACCACTGTTTACTGTGCTTACTCCTGGGTTATCTCGCACAATAAGACTGTGCACGCTCTGACAATTAGGCAAATCCAGCTTTCCCCCATCGACTATGCTAGTCAAAAGCCAGCCAGGAAGGTCGCAAAGATCACATGACACACACACACACACCAGGAGGCTGCAACCCTTGTGAATACATGCTGGTTGCCTAGCACCTTAATTTTTGATCATGGTGGGGATGCTGCAATGGTCACAAATGTGAGGACCATTATCAGTCACTTGTTTTAATGCTGTTGTAACTTTGAATGGTTGCTAAATGAGTCGAGGACTACCTATTAAAAATTGAACAAAAGTATTATGCCTAGGCCAGTGGTGGCGAACCTATGGCACAAGTGCCAGAGGCGGCACTCAGAGCCCTCTGTGGGCACG
The DNA here is from genome assembly GCA_023970755.1 of Azemiops feae. Taxonomy (NCBI): domain Eukaryota; kingdom Metazoa; phylum Chordata; class Lepidosauria; order Squamata; family Viperidae; genus Azemiops; species Azemiops feae. Next base: position 1,998,087 of record JALGBA010000475.1, on the reverse strand, counting down.
CGCGCCTTCGCCCCAGTCCTAGGCCTTCAGCTGGGTTTTATAAAACCTTTTCGCTTTAGGCCTCCGCTGCCGTGTGCAAAAAAAAAAAGGTTCAATCAGTCAATTTCAACTTCTCGCGGAAAAAAAAAAAGATCTTGCAAAGTTGGAATTGATTGATTGAACTTTTTAGTCCCACCCTGTCTGCCATTACCACCGCAGCCATGCCCACCCAATGGACCATGCCCACCCAATGGGCCACACCCAGCCAATGGGCCACACCCAGCCAATGGGCCACACCCACCCGGCACTCGACGATGCATAAGTGGGTTTTGGGTTGCAGTTTGGGCACTCAGTCTCTAAAAGGTTCGCCATCACTGGCCTAGGCTATAGTTCAGTATGTTGGTGGAAGGCCAGCTATTGCTTTAGCATGTTGCATGAATCACAGCATTAAAGCATAATTTAGTGTCTTTGTTCTGAGCATAGTACCAAGCTCTGCGCACCACTGCTTATTCATTACACGATAACAGATACAGCACAAGGTACAGTTTCAAATAAGAAGATTCCAAGTTCCATTTAATTAAATCTCCTAATAAAATTGCCTTTATGAAACTATTAAAAGATTCTGACGCAGTGACCGAATTGAACTGATTCAATCATTTGGAAGGGCTTTTACAGATTTATTAATCAAAAGTCTGCATTGGTTCAACCCAATCTGGTCATTCCGTGTGTCAAATGACGCTGTTCTGCAAACTAAGTCCACAATTCAAATGACATCTTTTCAGTTATTTGTTTTGTCTAGAACAGGGGCGTCCAATCTCGCTAACTTTAAGACTTGTAGACTTCATCTCCCAGAACTGAAGCATCGCTAGCTAAGGAATTCTGGAAGTTGAAATGTACAACTCTTAAAGTTGGCAAGTTTGGACACCCCTGATGTAGAAGACTTAGATCACATCAGATTTGATTGTCATGTTCCTCTTGGTCTCTGACTCTAAGTCAGGAAAGAAAAAGAAAGAAAGATTATATGTATGCCACTTTAATTTTTAATTTTTTTTTTATCCAAAGTGTACTTCTCTTAAAAAACCGAAAAGAATTCCTCTTATCTCCAGGCTAAGTCTGAATTCCACAAAGAGTAAAAGATACTAATTGGAACAATTTTGCAATTTGCTCTCCAGCGCCACCTTATGACCAGAAGGTGTCAAAATGCACAAGCCCTGGTAGAATTGTACAAAAGGAAATCCAATATCAGGGATGGTAGAAATGAGAAGTTTAATCTAAGAATTGAACTCAAAGTTGGTCTCAGAAGATAGAACAATAACTTGAAAAATACAGGCTCAGCAACTATTGATGTGACAAAGGCTGTAGCTTCATTAGAAAACAAAATCCATTGCAAATTCTCATTGATATGCCCCACAATTTTCACTTGGGAAATGCAGATAGTCCTGCGTTACATGATCTAAATGAGCAAAAGAAGCAGAAGTGAAAATAGGGTGTCATGATAGCAATCTTCGAACATTTGAAGGGCTGTCATAGAGAAGAGAGGGTTGACCTATTCCCCAAAGCACCTGAGGCCAGAACAAGAAGTGACAGGTGGAAACTTATCAAGGAGACATCCAATCTAGAACTAAGAAAAAAATTCCTGCCAGTGAGAACAATTAATCAAAGGAATGGCTTGCTTTCAGAAGCTGTGGGTGCTCCAACACAAGATGTTTTTTAAGAAGAGGTTGGACAGCTATTTGTCTAGAATGGTATACTGATAGTGGTTTATTTTTGGCCAATAACAAAGCCAAGAAGGTGGCTTCATTCTGCCAGTGTAAAGTTTGATCTAGACAGAGGAGGAGGAGGAGGAGGAGGAGGAGGAAGGAAGGAAGGAAGGAAGGAAGGAAGGAAGGAAGGAAGGAAGGAAGGAAGGAAGGAGGAGGGAAGGAAGGAAGGAAGGAAGGAAGGAAGGAAGGAAGGAAGGAAGGAAGGAAGGAAGGAAGGAAGGAAGGAAGGAAGGAAGAGGAGTAATTGGAGGAGTTGGAGGAGGAGGAGAATGAAAATCTGGAGCAAAGTAACAATTTTCCAGGGAACGTAGACCTGAGGCAATATGGCACATAGCGACTAGCCACAGAAATGCTGACAAAAAACATTTGATCTCTTGGCTCAAAGGAGACAGACAGCTGGCCTTCCCTCCTCCACCTTTCAATCATTCAGTGTCGACTCTTGCTGGTAGGACACCAAAGCCCAAACCACAGAGGTCATTTTTGGTGGCAGACCTGAATGCAATTTTCCATATAAGCCAATTTGACTGCTGGCAAAAGGCAACAGTAGATTTCCACATTCTTGTCTTCACTCTTAGATCGGTGTTTTGGCTGCCAAAGTCTAGAGGTGGATGTGCATCGTCTAATGTGTCACCTCAGATGATCTGACAGCTGAAAGGGTTGAAGTGGTTGGCTCTTCTTGAAGGAGACAAAGGATCTACAGATGATTAGCAGATACTACAGACTATGTTGAACCCATGTACACCTGCAACATAACAGTTGTGTTGGGGTTTCAAGCCAAGGGCCCAGAATAATTTTTAACTGGGATGTGAAAGGGAGATGTGGGAGTGAAAATTCTTCAAATCAGTCTTTGATTCTCGGAAGAAGTGATGACTAATGGTTAGAGGAGAAGAGTAACATCAGGACTTGAAGAGATGTAAATAGAGAGAGACCTTAAGAAATTAAGGACCTCCTAGTATTAATGGCAATTTTCATTTCCCTAAGAAATGTTGGTCCACCATCAATCAAAAAATATATTCTGTGGCTGTAGAAACTCTGAATATATATGCTCCTTAGGGTTATCTGGCTGTGCATTTACTTTAAGAGTAAGCAGAGAAGACAAAATGAAAGGATTTATGCTCATACAGATAGTTACAAACAGGCAGGGAGCAGGCAACTACCGGTATGTACCCTCCAGATGTTTAATTATATAACTTATCTTAATCAACCCAAGCCTGTTCTCTTCATTGTTCAGCTGTCCTGGCTCAGACACAAAACATTTTCACCTCTTCTGCACACCATCCTTTTCAGACTAGACATACCAAGAATTCACAGCCTCTATTCTTTCCCCCTCAAGTGCCTAAGTAGCTTCATGAGGATACAGAAGCTCCTACAATACATTAAGTTTTAAGGTGGCTCACTTACTTAGTCTTATGGTGTCAGCCTTTCTGGTGAGTTGATTCCACCCCAAAATGGTTTATTCAACAAGTCTTGATTAACCAAGCCATAGCTTAGTACAAGACATGATCCCAGCCAGAGTAAGGGCATCTGGACAGCTTCTCTGTATGCAAACACTGTCCATATACAAGGAATGTTAACAGCATAATTGTTTCATATAATGAAGAAGAGCTGCATTCTACTCTGATATAATCATGTAAATTAAATAGGGCAGCAGAGACAATGTATCCATTGGGCAAATATGCATTTATAAACCTTAATTATAAAAACCACAGGCAGGAAAGCAATAATCACACATGCTGGTGATCACTGTCCATCAGCAAAGAAGTTACGAAAAAATATATGCATATTTGATTGATAGGCCAACCAAATCAATAAAGTGGACAACCCTTAGAGGTCAGTAAGGAGGTCTTGCTGGCATCTAATGGTCATAGCTAGATCTTCTAACTCAGGGGTCTCCAACCTATGGGCCACGGCCCGGGACCAGGCCACAGAAATGGCTGGCTGGTGCGCGCACACGTGGGCATGCATTCCCTCCCACAATGGCGCTAGCGCCTGCAGCTCCGTTTGCACATGTACACAGGTGCAAACAGGGCTGCTAGTGCCAGGTGGGCCACTAGCACGGGGCGGATGTGCACGGCCCGTTTGCGCATGCACAAACAGTGCCGCTAGCACCAGGTGGGTTGTGCGGCCCGTTTGCGCATGCACGAATGGCGCTACTAGCTGCTGTGAGGGGTGCATGGCCATTCGTGCATGCACAGAGCACCAGTGCATGCCACAGGCATGAACGGGGCCACTAGTGCAACACCAGTGCACGTGGTGCAGTTTGCTTGCGCACACTCACATGCACCAATTTGGAAGCTGCTCTCCGTCCCTTCGGGCCGCAAACCCAGAAAGGTTGGAGATCTCTGTTCTAACTCACATCTAAAGGTCTTATTCCTGCCTTTTGCAGTTTGCTCCAGTTCTGGGCAAAGAATGGGATGGGATAGGGTAGGATAGGATAGGATAGGATAGGATGGGATGGGATGGGATGGGATGGGATGGAGTAGAGTAGAGTAGAGTAGAGTAGAGTAGAGTAGAGTAGAGTAGAGTAGAGTAGAGTAGAGTAGAGTAGAGTAGAGTAGAGTAGAGTAGAGTAGAAAACAGAACAGAACAGAATCTGGAAGGGTCCTTGGAGGTTTTCTAGTTCAATGTCCTGCCCAGAGAAAGAGTCCTTATTCTATCCCAGACAAATGTCCAATCCTTTTTGAAAACCTCCAGCAATGGAGCACCTACAACTTCAGGAAGCAAAGTGTTCAATTGACTCATTGTTCTCACTGTCATGCAAAACTAAAAATTGGATCAGGCAGAAACCTTGATAGATGACCAAGAAAGTCCTCACATCTGTGACACTGCACTGCCTAGGTTAACCCACCAAATGCCCTCAGTCTTTATTAGTGTTACCAGTTCTCAAGATGGTAGTTGCATCAGGTCATCCAAGGCAGGAACAAACATTATCACCAACCTAGCATTCATGAAGGAGGCATACATTCTTGGTTTCTCTTCTGATGGTCTCTCACTCATCTTTCTCTTTAGAAATGCGCCATGCCTGAAAAGATTTGTCTAAACAAAAACAACAAAGCATTTTGAAGCTCAGTTGCTCGTGATATTTAATGCTTTGATTGGACAGAGCCGTAGGAAGCACACAGCCTTGGTCTGGTGGAAGGAAGGATTATATGACCGCCCACCCCAAACTTTTTTCCATGACTTTCTAGCCAGTGAGCCAGAGAAAAAAGTTTCCCTTGCTTGCAACAACTGCTTTCAGGTTGATGACAACGCATAAGGAAGCTCCAATTTCCTTTTCCTTTAATTGGCCAAATTCTCAGGAAGACCATCAGACAAGAAAGAGGTTGGGAAAGAGAAGAAAAGTTCTCTGCCTGGGTTGTGATAAAGCCTAATGAATATCTAATCTGGAATATATTAGCAAAGTTGATTAGTTACTTTGCTGGTGTAATCAAAATTGATTACATCATAGCAGAAAAGCATTTTGTTTGTAGCCCCCTGATACTCTTATTTTATTGAAATGGGTTTTTAAATTGTAGTCCCATCATTCAGAGATGTCTATATCAATCTGAATATATCAACAGACTCAAGCCAGGAGAAAAAAAAAGTGAATTTTCATTTTAGCTAAAGGATTGATCCCATTTTCCAATTATCTGCTTCCTGTTAAGGCTATAGTTCATTTTTTATACCTCAATGTTTGCCTGAAATTTTATTTTTCCCCAAGCAATATCCTATCCATAAACTTTATACATGCCAATTACTTTTTATTTATACAGAGAAAATACACTGCATCTAGAGAGGGATAGTATTAAAAACATGTGAAGTGTTAGTAATGCTTTATTTATACTGCTTTAGTAAAACCACACTTGGAATATTGTATCACGTTTTTAATCACCATGGTACAAAAATGGTGGGACCATTAGAAAGAGTACAAAGAAGAGCAACAAAGATGATTAGGGGACTGGGGGCTGAAGTGTATGATGAACGGTTGGAGGAACTGGGTATGCCTAGTCCAGGGATAGGCAACCTTGGCTCTTTTATGACTCGTGGACTTCAACTCCCAGAATTCCTGAGCCAGCATGGCTCAGCTTGGAAACCTCTCCCTTTCCCCTCAGCATGGCTGGCTCAGGAATTCTGGGAGTTGAAGTCCACGAGTCATAAAAGAGCCAAGGTTGCCTACCCCTGGCCTAGTCTATCAAAGAGGAGGACTAGGGATGACTTGGTAGCAGTCTTCCAGTACTTCAGAGGTTGTCACAGAGAACAAGGAGACTAACCCATTCTCCAAAGCACCTGAGGGCAGGACAAGAAGTAATGGATGAAACGTTATCAAAGAGACATCCAACCTTGAATTAAGGAGAAATGTCCTGACAGTGAGAACAATTAATCAGTGGAACGACTTGCCTCCAGAAATTGTGGGTGCTCCATTACAAGAAGAGATTGGAGAGCCATTTGCCCAGATTGATAAAGAGTCACCTTCTTGAGCTGGGGGTTTGGACTAGAAGACTTCCAACTCTGTCTTTCTGTCCTCTATTCTGTACACTTGCCTTAGTTGGGACACACGTAGCATTACCTACTAATGGTAAAGACAAGACAGTACTCACCAATTTTGCACACTTTGGCCAGTATGCTACAAGCACAACCAAAACTCAATTTCATAAGCTTCTAGCTGGTATTGGTCATACTGACGCTAGAAACACCATGATGCAAATAGTGGGAATTATATTATTTGTGTCTGTTGCCTCTGTTTGTTATGAAAACACAGTCTTGTACATCAGTTGTATAATGATGTGCAAGACATTCCTTGCACTTTTGTAGATATCCATGTCCAGTTACCCCAAGCATGGTTATGGTATTATGCAATGAAGATACAGCCTTGCAAGTCAACACAATGCTGCATGCCTCAGACTAACCAGGAGGTACAAGCAATGTATTGACATCTCCTGGGAATTATTAGGAAAATAAGAAAAGTAAATGGCAAACAGCAGAACATAACAAATGAAATGAAATGTAAGTATGCTGTAAGTTTGTGAAACTCAAAATAAGGAAAGATGCAATAGTTCTGAATGAAGATACTCCGATCTTCTGGAGGGTGGTCAATGAAGGCATGCGTGGTAGTGAAAGTATAGGTTTACTTATAAATAAAACAGCTAAAACTTCTGTAAGCCACCCAGAGTCATTGTGAGTGAGTTGGGTGGCCATACAAATTTACTAAATAAATAAATGTTTTGGTCACTATAATGTAAAAAAGATGTTGAGACGCTAGAAAGAGTACAGAGAAGAGCAACAAAGATGATCAGGGGGCTGGAGGCAGAAACATAAAGAACGGTTGCTGGAATTGGGTATGTCTAGTTTAATGAAGAGAAGGACTAGGGGTGACATGATAGCAGTGTTCCAATACCTCAGGGGCTGCCCCAAAGAAGAGGAAATCAAGCTATTCTCCAAAGCGCCTGAAGGCAGGACAAGAAGCAATGGATGGAAACTAATCAAGGAGAGAAGCAACCTAGAACTAAGGAGAAACTTCCTGACAGTTAGAACAATTAACCAGTGGAACAACCTGCCTCCAGAAGTGGTGAATGCTCCAACCCTGGAAGTTTTTAAGAAGAGACTGAACAGCCATTTGTCTGAAATGGTATAGGGTTTCCTGCCTGAGCAGGGGGTTGGACTAGATGACCTCCAAGATCCCTTCCAACTATTATTATTATTATTATTATTGTTGTTGTTATTATTATTATTATTATTATTATTATTATTATTATTATTATTATTATTATTATTATTATTATTATTATTATTATTATTATTATTATTATTATTATTATTATTATTATTATTATTATTATAAAATGGATATCAGAAAGTTCCAATTGGTCTCATCTAAGGTGCTGTGGTTTGGTGTTTTTGAGATAGCTGGTGTAGTCAGGCAAGCAACCAGAACCAGGAGTTCCTAAGCACAAAGTCAACTGGGTGACCTTGGGTCAAGTCCCTCTCTCTTCACAAAGTCAGGCCATGGCTATCAAACATCAGAAATATCTGCCAAGCTATCCCACCTCCTTTACATGGATGATCAGAAATTGTATGGAAAAACAGAATCGCTGCTCAGCACCGTCCGTATGTACAGCCAAGATATTGCAATAGAGTTTGGACTGGACAAATGTACCATTTTATGCAAAAGTTGATTGCAACTCTTTGTTGAGACTGAAGGGTCCAAAGGTACCCCTGGCATTTCTCCTGCTGTCTCAGTTATTGTGAAGACCATTTTTGCTTAAAAGGCAGCAGCGGCTGGAAGGCAGCCAAAAGATGGGATTTTATAACAGGCCCTAATTTCTCCTTGTAACTCAAGCACTGGCATATGTCTTATTTTCAGACTGAAAGCAATTTTTGCACTTTGAATTCCAAATCCTTAATATTAGCAAGGATCCTTTTGCCTTCAGTGGGTTTTAACGCAGGACTTCTGCCCATTTTCAAGGCATAACCATCGAGTTTTTTGTTTTTTTTCCCTTTTGAACTCTCCGATGAAGTTCCTCTGATGAGGCTCCAAGTGACTTTTGGAGGCTCAAAGAATCAACTTTTTCATTTTTGGAAGGAAAATTACCCCTGTGGCTGTGATGTAGCTGAGAGCTATTTAGGGAATCAGATTAATACAAACTCTTCATGAGCCACTGGCTGTATAGCTGTAGAGCAGTGAATCAGCAGCCTGGTAGCCTGGAAGCTACTTCTTAATTGAAAATGAAGAGAGAACATAGTTGCAACCTCAGATCCAAAAGTTAAATAGCCTGGAAAAGAGTTTACACAATTGGAATGTTTGAAGGACTAGCTGAGAACCTGGACAGTATCTATGGTCCACAACTGCAATATAACAACTCTATAACCAATCATAATAATAATTTTTATCTGCAATCCACTTTACAAGAAGGCTTTTATAACACAGACCTCTACCTGAAAGAAACTTTGCAATATAAGAAACAAATAATAATAATAATAATAATAATAATAATGATGATGATGATGATGATGATGATGATGATGATGATGATGATGATGATGATGATGATAATAATAATAATAATAATAATAATAATAATAATAATAATATATAATAAATAATAATAATAATAATAATAATAAAGTTGGAAGGGACCTTGGAGATCATCTAGTCCAACCCCCTGCTCAGGCAGGAAACCCTATACCATTTCAGACAAATGGCTGTCCAGTCTCTTCTTAAAAACCTCCAGGGTTGGAGCAGTCACCGCTTCTGGAGGCAGGTTGTTCCACTGGTTAATTGTTCTAACTGTCAGGAAGTTTCTCCTTAGTTCTAGGTTGCTTCTCTCCTTGATTAGTTTCCATCCGTTGCTTCTTGTCCTGCCTTCAGGCACTTTGGAGAATAGCTTGACTCCCTCTTCTTTGGGGCAACCCCTGAGATATTGGAATACTACTAACATGTCCAGATCCTCCTGTATCTTAAGCCTATCTTCTGGAGTGTTGGCTATTCCTGCCAGCTTGGTATCGTCTGCAAATTTGATGAGTTCCCCATCTATCCCCTCATCCAGATCGTTGATGAAGATGTTGAAGAGCACTGGGCCTAGAACAGAGCCCTGGGGCACCCCACTACACACTTCCCTCCATGTAGATGCAGTTCCATTGAGGACCACATGCTGATTATGGCCGGTCAGCCAACTATGAATCCATCTGGTGGTGATGCTGTCTAACCCATATTTTTCTATCTTATCAAGTAGTAGGTTGTGATCTACTTTATCAAATGCCTTACTGAAGTCCAAGTAAATTATATCCACAGCATTCCTCTGATCCACTAATTTTGTCACTTGGTCAAAGAATGCAATAAGATTTGTCTGACATGATCTGTTTTTGACAAACCCATGTTGGCTTTTAGTAATGACTTTGCCTCCAGGTGTTCGCTGATTCGTTGTTTGATTATCTTTTCCAGAATCTTCCCAGGTATTGAGGTCAGGCTGATAGGTCTGTAGTTTCCTGGATCCATTTTTTCCCCTTTTTTGAAGATCGGAACTACATCAGCTCTTTTCCAGTCCTCTGGTAATTCCCCAGTGCTCCAGGATCTTTGAAAAATATAGTTCAGTGGTTCTGAGATCACATCTGCCAGTTCCTTGAGAACCTTGGGGTGTAATCCATCTGGTCCTGGCGATTTGAACTCATCTAGGCTGGACAGGTGCTCACTTACCATTTTCTTGCCTATCTTATCTTGTGTTTCTAATCTGTTTTTTATGGTACTGTTTTTGATAGGTTGGATTGTTTTTTCCCTTTGTGTAAAGACAGATGAAAAAAATGAGTTAAATAGTTCTGCTTTCTCCCTGTTGCTTGTCACCTTCTTGCCACTTTCCCCCACTAATGGACCAATCATTTCCTTAACTTTTTTCTTGTTTTTTACATGTTGAAAGAAGCTTTTTTTGTTATTTTTGACTTTGGTCGCAAGCCTTAGTTCATTTTGAGCCTTAGCTTTCCTCACTTCATCTTTGCAGGCTTGGGCTATTTGCTGATATTCTGCCTTAGTTATGTGCCCCTCTTTCCACTTTTTATACTTGTCCTTTTTATCTTTCAATCTATAAGTTGATCCATAATTGGTTTTGGGAGGTTTTACTATTTTTGACTTATAACATCAATCTTTCTTTGGATTCCAAATATGATCAGAGAAAAAATCTGAGAGCATCTTTTATCCTTGACATGTCTTCTCATTCTCCTCCCTTGCTCAACAGACAGATGTCTCTGATGCTTTTAAGCAAAAAGAAGTTGAATCAATAGAAGCAACAATAAACTGGATTTCATTTAAAACACAACAAACCTGATCGCTACCCATCGTTTTGTCCTGCCACATCACTCTGAGGAGAACAATCTGAAACTAATCAAGGAGAGAATCAATCTAGAACTAAGGAAAAAGTTCCTGACAGAACATCAGTGGAACGACTTGCCTCCAGAAGCTGTGAATGCTCCAACATGGGAGTTTTTAAAGAAGAGACTGGACAACTGTTTGTCTGAAATAGTGTAGGATTTCCTGCTTGATCCGGGAGTTGGACTAAAAGACCTCCAAGGTCCCTTCTAACTGTTGTTCTGATACTGAACTGCTCAGTTGTGAGGAATTGGGTGGTACACAATTTTAATTATTTTTCTTCTTCTTAATATTCTCCTACACTGCAGGATCCATGCTTTAAATCAGGGGTGTCAAACTCGCAACGTCACCTGACATGTCGCGACGTATTGCGACTTTTTTTCCATTGCTGGCAATGGTGTTGGCGCGGTTTCGGCATGACGCATCCAGCCCACGGGCCGGCAGTTTGACATCCCTGCTTTAAATCAACCAATTGTTGATCCATTGATTGTGACACGAGTTCACTGATGTCACAATCAGTCAATCAGTCATCACCCAAGCCTGATGTGGTGGGCTGAGAGGTGACTGGCCCAAAGTCACCCAGTCGGCTTTCATGCCTAAGGCAGGACTGGAACTCACAGTCTCCTGGTGCCTTAACTACTAAACCAAACTGGTTCTCCTGGTGTACAAATTTAATAATAAATTATAATAATGATACTGTTTTTAACTTATCAAAGCAAGGGACGATTGGAAATGGGACTTTCTGCACAGAAGAAGAAAGCAAGAGAAAGAGCAGCAAAAGGATTTAGATGTTGGTCTAGCCAAGCTTTGTTTTGAAACACTGCATTGAAAAGTTTAATCTGCTTTCTTTGAATGATTGAATCACCGTGGTTGAGTTGAGTCAGGAAAAAAAGATGTTTGTGAATAAAAATAGAAAAGGAAGAAAATATAAAGAAATGGCTTCTGGTATTCTTCACAGCAGTTACAAGTCCAAATATGGCCAAAAGATTTGGAATTTCCCATTTCATTCAAGGCCATGACTTGAGAGGGTGACCCAATTAGACTTAATCCTTTATGGTTATGATTCCATCAAAACACCTGATCAAATCTTGGCCTGGGCTCTCCTAATGGAATCTAAAATCCTTGTATGTTTGTGTGTGTGTGTATGTGTGTGTGTGGGCTTCTTTGTGCATAAATCAAAAGAATTTACTGTATCAAAATAACTTTCTATTTTTATGTGGTCTTTTATTTTCAGCTTAAAAAAGTGATTACGAAGGTTTAGGACACTGTTGCATCCTTTTTCCTTTTCTCTCTTTGAATCCAAACAACACTTTTTAAAATGGAGCTGCATCCTTGACATTTCCTTGTTCCAGTTCCAGCTGACTTGCCATTTTGCATTAGACAATACAGGTAGTCCTCGATTTACAACAGGTTGGTTAGTGACCGTTCAGAGTTACAACAGCACTGAAAAAAGCGACTTATCGACACTGTCCACACTTATGACCGTTGCAGCATCCCCATGGTCATGTGGTTTACATTCGGATGCTAATTCATATTTACGACGGTCGCAGTGTCCCGGGGTCCTGTGATCCCCTTTTGTGACCTTCTGACAAGCAAAGTCAAGGGGGAAGCCTGATTCACTGAACAACCGTGTTACTAATTTAACAACTGCAGCGATTCACTTAACAAAGAAAAGTCATAAAATGAGGCAAAACTCACTTAACAAATTTCTCACTTAGCAACATAAATTCTGGGCTCAGTTTTGGTCGTAAGTCAAGGACTACCTGCATTAGACCAAGAGCACTATCTAATGTAGCAGGAAGCCAGGACCATTCTTATTACTATTGTAATAATTCCATCATTAACAATATAATGTCTTAGCATTAATAAAACTCTATAGCATCATTTGCCTGATTGAAGCTGCGCTGAGAAGTGAAGCAATGTCAGGACTGGTTAGTCCGTGCATGGGATGCCACTGGGAATGTTTGGCTGTAGGCCAGATTGGGAAGTCAAAACAAACCATCCTAGAACAGTAGTTTCAACCTTTTCTTCACCACGGACCCCCTTTAAATAACTTTTGTGGCCACAGACCCCCAAGACTTAACTCAAGATTTAAATCATAACATTTCTTCAACCTTCACGGACCCCCCCCCCCCTTGTGACAATTTCATGGTTCCTCAGAGGTCCACGGACCACAGGTTGAGAATCATTGTCCTAGAAGAAGACAATGACAAGTCATGAAAATTGACTGGGTGTGTTTTTGAAGCAATCAGGAGTCCAGTTTTTTTTTTTTTTTAAACCAATAAATGTATGTATGAATAGCACCAGTGGCAGTAATAATCCAATTAAAGTTATCTCTGAGAGGCCCTTGGTGCTCTCTGAGCCTGGCTGTTTTCTTGCGGACGTTTCATTACCCAAACTAGGTAGCATCATCAGTGTTCTGACGATAGTGAATCACCAACATCAGCACTGATGATGTTACCTAGTTTGGGTGATGAAATGTCCGCAAGAACACAACCAAGCTCAGAGAGCTCCAAGGACCCTACAGTTCAACTCTGAGCTGCAAATATTCTCTTCTATGGGGATTCTGGTCTTTTAACTTTTTGGTTGTCTCTTTGGAACGGTATGTAGATATTGCTTATCTCTGTGTGCCTGTGGATGGCTGATTTGTCTGACTTCCAGGCTTCCAGGAATTCACTAGCATTTTTGAACTTAACTTGGTTGGGGATGCTCACTGTCTCCCACTTGAAACTATGGAGAACTCTGTCTAAGTGTTGTGAAATTAAGGAGTTTTAGTTATGTCTTCTGACTTCCCGTCGGTGTTCCTGGATGTGAGAGTAAACCTGGAAGCAGAGAGTAACCCCATTCCTTTCTAGTAATAATGATGTTACCTAGTTGGATAATAAAATGTCTGCGAGAAAACTAGCAAGCACCAAGGTCCTCTCATTTCAACCCTGAGCTACAAATATTCTCCTTTATTGGTAAAGTTGTCTCTGTCTAGATTCCATGGATATCAGTAAAATGACCTTGTATTTGATTAAAACTCCCACTGAGAACACTAAAATTCAGTTCCTTGCTTTCTGAATCATTTCAGCTGAGTTCCCAGCCTTCCTATATAACATAGAAAAAAGTCATTTATTCAAAACTTGGTCAAAATGTCCCAAAATCAATTCTAGCTAAACTGTTTTCTTAGAAATCTTCTACATAGTTCCATGCCCTCTAATGATGACCTTGTGAATTTTTTTTCTATTTTACCTCTTCTATTATTATCTCTTCCACTTAACTTTCTCAAGAGTGCTTCCATCTTCATATTGAATAGAAAGAGAAAGATTCAGATGATGGCGTTTGATCTTTTGGAAAAAAATCTGCTTTTGATTTCCTTTTCTACTTTTAAAGATTGACTGGGGAAACTTTGAATTGGTTGGCTAGGCGAATTGCTAATTTAGTTAAAATAATTAAGGAATGATGTCCTAAAGTATTTGAGAAGCTAGTATTTGGGTAATTTTTAAAAACCATTCTTATACTGCAACAACATGTTTCTGCCTAAGGTAGTTTCTTTCTGCAAAAACTGGAAATTTCACAAAACTCTTATATGAGAAAGGTGCTGTTTCAGCTCGATAACAATCTGGGTGTCATGGTTCCAAAAGAAGAAGCTCTTCAAAGAACTTTGAGGCATTGTTTGACACTGGGTTTGAAAACAGAGGAAAGCAATCCGACAAAAACGAGATTTAATCAGTCATCACACATGTCTACGGCGATTCTCAGTCTCCAGGTCATGCTTGTCCCAAAGGTGCTTTTTGCAAAAGGCAACTGGACTTTCTTTGTTTTTCACTGAAGTCAGAACTGATGAAGCTTCTTGGATGAGAAGCAAAACATCTTCAAGGAAATAAACCAGGAAAGTCCAGTTGCTTTTGGAAAAAGCAGCGTTGGGACAGTCGTCACCCATTTGTGATGTTGCTTTGGAGCTGGAGGACGAAAAGAAGCATGCTTTAGGAGATCTTGAACTTCTGGAAGGATAAACCTTGCTGCTTCCAAGAACAATAGAATGACAGAGCAAAGGGAAGACCAACTGCAGGCATCTATTGGAGAAGCAGCTGCTACAGATAAACTATTTCCTACATCTCTTCCTTGCAAAATAAAACTCCTTAAAATAGACTTGGCCCTATCTATCGGCCAAAAATGGAATTACTGTCTCAATGCTTGATTTTCTCTTTTCTCTTCTTTCATTTTTCCTTTTTTATTATATCCGTTAGATTGTCTGCTTGTGATAGAAACTAACATTTCAAGATTCACTTAGAACTAGGGGGTTTACAGGTTACAGGAGGACCCTGTACCTGTTTTGCAGCCTTTGGAGTACTCTAATGTGGACAAGTCAATACTTTTCATTGATTTTTTTAAAGGTATCATGGCAGGGGTCTTGCAGAGACCAAAGGAAACCATTCCATCTTTTATGATCTCCCAATCATCCTCCAAAGGAGCTCAAATGTCCATAACATGTAGCATAATTGGCCACAACCATTTCTAGCTTAGAATTAAGCAAAGTCTTACATTTAGGCAGGAAAAACCAAAGGTACAAATACAGATTGGGCGAGACCTGGCTTAAAAGCAATAACTGTGAGAGGGACCTTGGAGTCCTAGTGGACGATCACTTGACTATGAGCCAGCAGTGTGCAGCAGCAACCAAAAAAGCTAATACAATCCTGGGTTGTATAAACAGAGGCATTGAATCAAGATCACGCAAAGTATTATTACCGCTTTATAAAACCCTAGTAAGACCACACCTGGAATACTGCAGCCAACTTTGGTCACCATATCACAAAAAAGATGTTGAGAGTTTGGAAAAAAATTCAGAGAAGAGCAACTAAGATGATCGAAGGCCTGGAGACTAAAACATACGAAGAACAGCTACGGGGCATGGGTTTGGCTAGTCTAAAGAAAAGAAGACATGATAGCAGTGTTCCAGTATCTGAGAGGCTGCCACAAAGAAGAGGGGGTCAGGTTGTTCACCAAAGCACCAGAGGGAAGGACGAGAAACAATGGTTGGAAATGGATCAAAGAGAGAAGCAACCTGGAATAAAGGAGAAACTTCCTGACAGTGAGAACAATCAACCAGTGGAAGTTTACCCCTCAGAAATTGTGGGCGCTCCATCACTGGAGATTTTTAAGAAGAGACTTAGACATTCACCTGTCTGAGATGGTATAGGTTCTCCTGCTTGAGCAGGGAGCTGGACTAGAAGACCTCCAAGGTCCCTTCCAGCTCTAGTCTATTCTATTCTATTTTACAAAAAAATTATGATGATGATGAGCAACCAGGTTAACTTTAATTTCTATATGTTATCTCAGCTAACAGAGAGAAAGAAAACCTGGAGTGACATGGGCTACCAGCAATTCTTTGGCACTCCTGTCCCCAGAGATTAGCCTAATCTTCCCCATCTTCTTGCTGACCTCCAACACTTCTCAGTCCAGTTGAGACTCTCAGCTCGCTTAGTTCGCTGGTGCAGGTTTTAGAAAAAGAAGTGCATTAGAATTCACCCATAGGAAGGAATGACCACGTCATAAAATCATCAAGTCTATCCCACCAACACTAACAGGGCAAGCCACTAGTATATAAAATGACAGCAAACTCTACTTCCTTACTAGCCCTGATGATGTTACCTAGTTTGGTGATGGAATGTCTGCAAGAAAGCAACCAAGTTCAGAGAGTACCAAGCACCCCATAGTTCAACTCCAAGCGACAAATATTCTCTGCTATCAGTTCACCCATAGCTATATGTTATTATATAACTTGTTCACTTAGAAAAAGGGTGTTTTAGCTCTGCATGTCTTACCCTCTCCTTCTAGGTATAATGGTATGAGAGAATGACCTTGGGGGAGAGAAGGAAGACCTAAAGACTGGAAAACCTGCATATAAAGGATATCTTATCCCACAGAAGGATGGAAGTTGTGGGGAGCATTTCAAAAGGGACTCTCCCTAATTTTCCATTGATTAAAAGGAAAGGAGGAGAGAAATATTTTCAGTCTTGCAAGATTCTGTTCACTTACCCTGACAATAAAGATAAAGTTAGCACTTGTGCTTCTTGTCTGAACTATCTCAAAGAGATAACATTCTGAAGTATGGATTGGCACTGGAGAAACAAGCTGGAGGGCAACAGAAACAGGGGTAGATCCACGGTTGCTCAAGTTTAGCCCTCCCCATGCAGAAAAATCCTAAAATCAGTAGTGAATGAAATGAATGCCATGCAGAAACATGCTTTATTTTTAAAAAAAAAAATTAATTCTCATTTAGCTGAATGAAAAAGTATTTTGCTTTCTGAGTTTCTTTCTAAGCAGAAGTTCAATAACATTCTCATGGACGGAATGTGATGTTTCTGATTTAGTGACAATCTGGCCCTGGATTGAATTTGGATTTCTTTGCCTTTCACCATGTACCTCTCGTTCCAGCAGTCTGATCCCTCAGAGGAGACAGCAAGAAATCCCCTTCCTAAGAACTTTTTAAATTAGAAAATATGGAGAAGCTAGGAAATCTTCAGAAGCATAGAACACCGAGTCACTGGAAACAAATAGGTCCAGTTTCTACTTCCGATGATAATGAAATCAAAAGGAATCACCAAGATTTATCAGAACCACGCATTCTGAGAACAAGATTTTTGTTGTTGCTGTTGTTTAGAGGAGAAGAAACTTTTGAGAAATTGGGAGGCAGATTTCAGCAAATCCATTGGATGAAACTGACATAGCATGAGGAATCAACACCCAGTGGTGATTTCAGATCCATATTTTGGGGGCATTGTTCGGAAGGAATGAAGGGCCCCTAAACACATCAGTGCTAACTTACCACACTTTGAAGTGAGTGAAGTTAGCATCAGAACAAAATAGAACAGAATAAAAGAGTTGGAAGGGACCTTGGAGGTCTTCTAGTCCAACCCCCTGCTCAGACAGGAAACCCTAAACCGTTTCAGACAAATGGCTGTCCAGTGTCTTCTTAAAAACTTCCAGTGTTGGAGCATTCACTACTTCTGGAGGCAGGTTGTTCCACTGGTTAATTGTTCTAACTGTCAGGAAGTTTCTCCTTAGTTCTAGGTTGCTTCTCTCCTTGATTAGTTTCCATCCATTGCTTCTTGTCTTCAGATGCTTTGGAGAATAGCTTGACCCTCTCTTCTTTGTGGCAGCCCCTGAGATATTGGAGCACTGCTATCCTGTCACCCCCTAGTCCTTCTCTTCATTAGACTAGACATAAAAAGGCCCCCAAATAAGACCATTATATCCAAAGTGTGATGGTATGGGGGGGATGTCCTTGGGGGATAGGATAAAGAGCTAAAGTTTGGAAAACCAATATGTAAAGAATATTTCATTCTACAGAATGAGGGGGACCTCTGGGAAATGTTTCAGAAGGGATCCTCTCTAATTTTCTATAGAGTAAAAGAAAAGAAAGGGAGAAATTAGTCCCCCACCCCACCCCCACCCCAAATTGAGAAAAATAGTTTTGGAAAAAGTATGCAGGAGGTGGTGTCTGCGCTACCATCATCTCAAAAGCATACACTTACATAAAAGGATGAAAGAATATTACTGATTCAGGACTCTGATGGGGATCTGACAAAGAAATGTTTGGCAGCTCAGCTGAGAAGTTGGGTTTTTATTTTAACCTTTAAGAATGACACCAATTTCACAGCTGTTAATGGCATGTGGAAATTATCCATCAAGAACTCCAGCGCTCCGAAAAATAGATTGAGGGAGAAATCTCCACATTAATTTGCTAGTTTCTTTGTTCTGAAGTATCTAATTTTATGCTTTAATTTGTTCATCTCATTTCTTTTTATTTATTAAAACGGCCTGTAAGAAAATATGGCTTGACTACAGATCAGAGATGGAATTAGAGACAGTGGACTCAATTTTGCAATTTTACAAGAAGTCTCTTAATTAATGTCATCCCGTAGACATCTGCAGGAGAGGAACAAGGAGACGGTAAATGATAAATATGTCTTATGACTTCAGAAAGAAACTCTACCTCTTATCTAGTTGGGAACAGCCTGATGCCACCACAAAGGAGTAGACATTAGATGACTCTGCAATACCCTTTTGTCATTTGGTGTCATGATGGTTACAAAGGGACAACTATGGTTACCCACTACTCTAAAAGGTAAGGATCATCATCCTATGGAACCCAAAGCTGACCTTTGTGCTTTGTGCTTTTTGAAAAGGCAACTGGACTTTGTTTTTCCTTGAAGATATTTTACTTCTCATCCAAGAAGATTCTTTTTCTGAACTGAAGAAGCTTCTTGGGTGAGAAGCAAAACATCTTTCAGGAAAAACAAAGTCTAGTTGCCTTTTCAAAAAGCACCTTTGGGACAACCATGACCTGGATGACTCAGAATCTCCATAGATCTTTGTACCCTTTTTCCATGGCCCTAAGAAGCAAACTAGATTATTAAATCTTCCATTAAACTTCAGATAAATAAAAGTAGAGGAATCCTGAACTTATTTAGGGATGAGATGACCAGTCTGCCCGTGAGAATGTCCTTTTTTCATCATTTCTCCAGCAGGGTTTCCTATTGCATTATGTTGAGTGTTGATTATGGTAGTTTTATCTCTATGTATCTATAGGACAATCGAGTGTAAAAGCAGAATATGGTTTTGGTCACAAAATGGAAATGTTACTGTTCAATCTTGGGAGATACTATTCATCACTGTCATCTGCAGCGGTGGGAGGGGAGGCTCCTCATTGGTTTCCCTTTTCCTTTCCTAAATTGAAGCAGATAATTTATGAAATTGTCATTACAAGGAAAACAAACAACACTTAACTGCATGACACCACCCTGGAATTTCTATAAAGCTGGGGTGGAGATGCCACACCTATCTCTTAATTGAGGTTGATTGTCTATTTGTTTGTAATTTACCAGCTATTAATCTGTCAGATGGTTTATACAGACTTCTTCATGCCCAATGCAGTAATCTTTCCATGTTGCTTTGCAGAACTCTGTCTACCTCAAGGTCTCCTGAGATCATCCTTTCTAACCCCAAGGAAAGAAGCCATCAGCAACTGGCCTTGCATTGTCCCTACAGTTGGTTCATTGCCCCTAAATGCTATATTCTACCCATGCAATAAAAGGGGATCATTGCTTTACATAATTGTCTTTTAGAGGAACTGTAAAGCATATTATATAGGTATAGTCAAGCCATTTATGACTTTCTTTTCCACTCTTGGGTTGGAACAATCACATGAATGTTGCAATTATAAAGAATACAAGTCATATAGTTGGATATAGTACATCCATATTTTTGATTTAGGAAAGCCTGCTGCTACAAATGAAATTTGCTACAAATCTTTAGAGCTAAAGAGTGAAAGAGGAACAAGGGCAGTGATAAGCATTATGTTTCTTTCCACCTGAACATAAACTTTGTTTAATGTAGCATCCCCAACAGCCTATTCCTCCTTAGTTATTCCGCTTACCAAACATCTTCAGGCAATGGCTAGGAATGGTGAGCCTTTGTGTCCTAAACGTATGGAGGATAATGGGCAGGGAAAGGTTATCATCAATAAGGGGAATATGAAAAGTTACTTTATATCAAAAAAGACAATCTTGTTTATCTTGCTGACGGTTGTGGGCTTCTTAAATGTCCAATGTCTACTATGTCTTCTTTGGATTAATTGTCTATTACTAAATTGCCTACCATGGGCTAAGTGAGTTCTTAGCTTGAGCTAGGAAGATTCTTTTGATGTCTTCTCTTCTTAATTTGTCTTGGCACTGCCTGGAGCAGTTTTAAGGGTTTCATACAGTGATTCTTTCCAATCGCCCTAATCAAAGAATGAGTCCAGAACCTTTTGCATCCATTACATATATTGCACTCCTGAACAAAAATCCTTTCCTTGATTTTCTGGTTTAGTTTCCAGCAGTACGTATTGTTGGTGGGAGGTTTCTCCGTGGAACTGAGCTGCTTCTGCACACAAATATTTAGGGCAGCCTAACTAGAGGAGCTGCAACATGTAGATCAGCTTTTGGTAGGAAGAAGTGCAAAACCACCTCATATGTACCTGCCTCCACTTGATGTCTGCAAAATCAAGTCACAGTTCATAGGCCACTACTAGAGAGGTGTGATCAGAAAAAGAATGATCCTACTATATCTTCTAGAAAAAAAATGCATCTTAATGGATTCTGTTCTCACATTCCATTGTTAGGTTCCAAGTGCTGTAGACTTACATACATAGGTTGATTGGAAGATCACTGCGATATGAAAAAATAATTTAAGGAAAATGAATGGCCATCTTGGGTTGAATATCAATGGGGAACTGTCCACAATGGAGAAAATCAACACAATGCCTTCCTGATGGTTTGGACCTCAAGTCCCATCAACCCCAGCCAGCATGGACAATGGCAAGTGATTCTAGGACTTGTAATGCAAACATTAAAAGGGCATGTCTGTGTCAACCACTCTATCACTTAGTAGCCATCAGATATTGGACATCTATCTACCAGGCTACAGTCTCCCAAGTGAAAGTCTCAGGAGTATTTGTAGCTCAGGGTTGAAATGAGAGGTCCGTCTCCGAGCTTGTTTTTTTTTTTTCTTGCAGACATTTCCTTACCCGAATTAGATAACATCAACAGGGCTAGTAAGGAATGGGATTTGCTCTAACACTGATGATGTTACTGAGTTTGGGTAACGAACTGTCTTCCAGAAAACAACCAAGATCAGGGAGCACCAAGGACCCCTCAAACTACTCTGAGGGGTACTTGCCCCATCTCAAAGGCAACTATTGATGATAAGAATCTTGCCACTCAACTCCAATATCTATAAATCTATCTATACCTTCTAGGTCTTAGAAACAAGGTGGGAGTGATATTTAACACACACATATATACATATACCTATAGCTACAGACACATATATACACAAACACACACGTACATGTACATGTACATACATATACACATAACTTGTGGGGAATGTAAGGAATTGCATAGTAACACTGATCCTAAAGATTTATAATGTGCTGCCTTCATCTGTGCCTGTTAATGCGACTGCTTTTATTGCCCAGTTTCATCCCAGTATGGAGGGAGTGCCTATTGAACCTCTACCATTTTCAGGTATTCGGAACACAAGTGCTCTTTACAAAAGAATTCACCCTTCCTTGCTGTTTTCTGATGGGTCTGAGGAAATCCACATTTAATCGGAAACTCAGGCATGAAGTCTCCACTGGCATAGACTATCGCGTGAACCCAATTCCCTAGGGCTCTCAGCTTCTCTTTACCATTAAGGAAAATAATAATAATAATAATAATAATAAAGTTGGAAGGGATCTTGGAGGTCATCGAGTCCAACCCCCTGCTCAGGCAGGAAACCCTATACCATTTCGGACAAATGGCTGTCCAGTCTCTTCTTAAAAACTTCCAGTGTTGGAGCATTCACCGCTTCTGGAGGCAGGTTGTTCCACTGGTTAATTGTCCTCACTGTCAGGAAGTTTCTCCTTAGTTCTAGGTTGCTTCTCTCCTTGATCAGTTTCCATCCGTTGCTTCTTGTCCTGCCTTCAGGCGCCTTGGAGAATAGCTTGACTCCCTCTTCTTTGTGGCAGCCCCTGAGATACTGGAACACTGCTATCATGTCCCCCCTCGTCCTTCTTTTCATTAAATGAAAATGAACACGCGTGTGTCTCCGTGTCCGTGTGTCTGCGCGGTTTTCGATTCCGTTTGGAGATCCTTTTAATAGGTTGGAAAATATTCTTCCTATGAACTTTCCAGGCGTCCTGTGCTTGAATGAGCATCGCTTCTCATTGGCCGCCCACCGCGTCCCCCGATTGGTTCCTGGTCGGGGAAGGGCTTTTAGGAGTGGGGGGAGATAAGAGAAGCTATAAAAGCTCCAGGTTGATCACCTGCCGCGAGTAGGAGCCAGACTCGAAGAAGAAAGAAGGGGGCTCTCTTTCAGTTGAGCTGATTCGGCGAGTTCTCCTCCTCCTCCTCCTCCTCCTCCTCCTCCTCTCTTTCTCTCTTTCTCTCCAACAGCCAAATCCGTGTCTTTGCTCAAGCCGAAGAAGTGGGCAGAGAGAAAGAGGGAGAGAGAGAGAGAGAGAGAGAGAGTCGAGCGAGCACGCCGCACGAACTTGGCGGAAACTTAAGAGAATGCGCCAAAAGCCCACGCTTCTCCTGCTGCTGGCGGTTGCTGCTTCTGCATCCTATGAACTCGAGCAGAATGACTCCTCGGTCAGCCCCAGGAAGATCAGGCTTGCAACCCAAAACTCAGGTAACTTCTCCAGATCCTTTGCCTTGAGCGGGGAGGGGGAGAAGTAGAGGGGAACCCGAGTGGGCAAGCAGCTGTGGCCACGCTGAAGCTCCGGCACCACCAGCGCTGGGGGAAGTTCTCCTACGCAAGTGCCCTCTCTGAAATCCAAGAAGCCGGGTGCAAGCAGGAGCTTGCGCAGGAAAACTTTCCAGGGGATGAACTGGGTCTCTCTGCTCGCTGGCTTGGCTGCTTGGCGCACGAGAGGGTGCAGGCAAGCGATCCCTTGTGGTCTGGGGTTCTCGGGGGAGGGGCGCGGGGGGCGCAAAACCGAGCCTTATCCTACTGCCATCCTACTGAGAATGCCATCCTTCGCGAGTGACAGCCTGACTCGAAATCCCGGATCGTTTGGAGTAGGATTCGCTGCACCTTATCCTGTGGGCATTCCCTCTTAAGCCCTGCCCTTTGCAGAAGTTAACCGAAGCAGGGGTTCCGCCACTCCTTATTTGCAAATTAATTTAAAAAACCCCAATATTCTATTAGTTGGCTTCTCCAAAGACAGAAAATACCAGGTCAGGAAAACATGCCCTTAAAAAAAAAAAAAAAAAAAGGAAGGAAGGAGGAAGGAAGGAACCGGCATCCATGCTTAAGTAGGAGCATGGATGCCGGTTCCAGGAGGCGTCTAACTTTTCACTTTTCAGCAAAAAAATTTGCATTGCACAGCCCGACACGCATAGCTTGAGTTTTTCATATGTGCATATATCAAAGAGCTTGTTTTTAAAAGGAAAGACTTATACTGGCTTCCAGTATGGCAAGGTATCACTTGCATCTTAATTTCCAATCAAGGCAACTACACTCCCCTAATCTGACACTTGCCAGGGAAATGGTTTTTATTTCAGGTCTGCAGGGCTCTGCAGCATTGATGCTGGAGTATTTGCTCAATTTCCTTTTGTACTTGGTTACTATAGAAACCTAGGGTCTCAGTTCTTCCAGGGTGTCTAAAACAATGGGAGCCCTAATGCTTATTAAACCTGCAGATTGCAAAGTTCTAAGTTGAATCCATGGAAACATAAGAGAAAGCAGATGCACAGGGTACCTACTGATTTGATTTTTTTTTTCCCACTTGGCACATCTAATACCATTGGAAGAGAATGCCTCTGTTTTAAAGACTCCACTTACAAGGTAGTAGAATGCAAGCAAAGGTTAATGTGTTTTTTTTTTGAAAATTACTGCTATTGTCCCCCAAAATTCCTTGGTCTCCTGCAACGTACCTTAGTAAAGCGTTTCTTTAAAAAAAAATTAAACTTCAGTATGTTCCTGATGCCTACAACATGACCAGGTAGAAAATAAGGCATATGGTTTAAAGGTGGCATGTAGCTAAGTACAAATTCAGCTTGGAGGGGGGGAAAATAAAAATAAATATTAGCATCAGTTTAGCAAAACTGCTGGAAGAAAATATTTTTTTACATACAGATAGTCCTAAGCTTATGATAATTGGGACCAGAATTTCCACTGCAAAGCAAGGTGGTTAAGTGAGTCACGCCTGATTTTTTGACCTTTTTTTTTTTTGCCAAGGTTGTTAAGCAAATCACTGCAGTTACGTGTATCACAAAGTCATTAAGAGAGTCTAGTTTCCCCCTTTCACTCCACTTGTCAGAAGCTGGCTAGGAAGGTCACAAATGGTGATCACATGACTCCAGGATGCTGCAACCATCAATAATACATATCGGTTTGAATTTTGAATTTGAATTTTGATCATGTGACCTTGGGGATGCTGCCATGGTCATATGTCACTTGTTCAGTGCCATTTTAACTTCAGATTGTAAGTTTACTTAATGTTCATTTGCCATAATGTGGATTTTTTTTTAATGAAATGTCTTACAAAATGCTGTATATCCTAGCTCTGGCTCATGGTGTGATGTTCCTGATCTTTTCCCCTTCCTCAATTTTATAACATCCCTTCAACTTGGACTGAAAGATCTTGGTTGCCTGAAGTCCATTCACTGAGCTTCATGACCAAGAAAAGGCTTAAATTGGGGTCTCCATGGGCCTAGTGCAGGGGTCTTCAAACTTGGCCCTTTTATGACTTGCGGACTTCAACTCCCAGAATTCCTCAGCCAGGCCTAGTGCAACATTTTAACCATGGCATTTCATTGTGTTTATACAAAATCTCTCATCTGTACTTCACTTTTATGGACTTCCTAAAGTCATCTTTGGTGATGGTTTTCTAATGTATTTCTTCTAATTGGGTCCAAAAGAGAAGGACACACATGCTCATAGATGGCCTTCATAGAATGTCTTCTGGAATAATGGAGCAGAACTATAAAAAAATATTGATTCCACAGTCCATACAGGATAGTAGCTTCAATTCATAAGAATCTTTGCATACCGGGGGGGGGGGAGGAGGGAGGGGAGACCTGGGGTCATATGTTGAATTGTTATCAATCAAACAACAAAAGTAAAGTTACTTTGCCTCTGCTATGTTCCCATTCCATGTTCACAATCCAGTGTGGGCATTTTCAAAAGTGCCCCTTTATAAAATTGGTCAACATTATTAAAGAGGTGGTATGTTTATTATCTTATGGTTAGCCAACATAGACAATAAAGCCATTTTGGTTGGTGACTATGGAACCTATAAGGAAATATCTTTCCAGCTTGCCTCAGTCAACTATAGCTTGGGGACTTCAGATTTATTGGACTAGAATTCCCATAATTTCCCATCCATCTTGGCCCTTTTTTTCCTTTGGAGTAATTGAAGATATTTCAATGATTCATGTATCTGAGGCTGCTTTTGTAGCTGCTGGGATTCTGAGTTAGGTTTGAAATGACTTGTGTTATTGTCAAATTGCCCTGAATCAAATTGTACTGAATTTGTAAAGAGCCTTGAGAGAAATATTTCCTTCGGAGAAGTAATATAAAAATATCTCAACTAAATATCAATTCTCTTAAGTGGGTAGGTGTATTGAGATGCTGTACAGCAGGTTGGTTATGGTCTGATAGAATTGCACCAGTTTGGTAGATTCCAAAATAGCTAGCTGTTTGATTTGGAGAATAACATGCAGTTCTGATGCTCACCTGGGCTTGGTTTCTGCCCAGAGTTTCTATCTTCTGATGCATCAGAGTTGGGTCCTGATGGATGGAGAATGAAGGCATTTTCTTCATCAGACCTTTGGAAATGAATTTGCCCCACCCCCACCGGCTGCAGATATATGAGAAACTAGTATTATAATAGGAAGAGAGGAACATTGTTCATGGATGGCCATGCAGCAGCGGTGTCAGAAATTGCCTGTCCCTTGTAGTCTTAGAGCATGGTTGATTCTCAAAACTACTCCCAATTTCTACGGAAGTAGGAGACAATTTTTTTCTTGAAACAAAATCTTCCAGGGCAGCAACTGGACTCACTGAGAGCCTGAAAGTTGAGTATTCTGACTAAAAATGCAATGAATCCCTTACGAAAGGTGATGTGTCGAGGAGAGCTATCTGGAAGTAAAACATGACTCAGCAAATGTGGCAGATAACCAACCACCATCTGAGCTCAAAGCTGCTGAGGTTGAACCAAGTGCGATAGAAGCTCGGGCTAAGTTGTTTTCTGATTCTTGCCCACCCTTTCCTTTGCAGCGGATGTGGTTCGATGCCTGAATAGTGCCCTCCAAGTGGGATGTGGGGCTTTTGCCTGTCTGGAAAACTCTACGTGTGACACAGGTGGCATGTATGACATCTGCAAATCTTTCCTCTACAGCGCTGCTAAATTTGACACTCAGGTATGGTACAGATTTGAATGTCCTTTATATGTGCAGCAAGACTTTCTGATAGGCCAGGAAAGAGCTTTGGCTGGTGAATATATGAAATTCAATTGCATCTAAAATAGGGCAGCTCTTTTGTATGCAAAAGACCTTAAACTTCATCCCTAGCATCTCCTCTCCGGACTGAGAAAGATTTAGATGTGGGGGGGGGAATCTGAGGAGCAGCAGCAAATGAGTAAACTCCTACATAATGTATATGTAGTCCTCAACTTACAACCAGCATTGGGACCAAGCCAAAATGTCCACTGCTAATTGAAACAGTTGTCCAGTCAGTCATACCCAATTTTACAATCTTTTTAGCTGTGTGATTAAGAAAATCACCGTGGTTAAGTGAAATATTCGGTTGTTAAGTGAAACCAAGCTAGCTAGGAAGGTCACAAAGCGTAATCATATGACCCTGGGACCCTCCAACCATTGTAAATACATGAATTATGATCGTGTGACTGCTGGGATTCTGTGATGGTCGTAAGTGCAAGAACTGTTTAAAAGTCACCTTTTTTTCATAACTTTGGTCATTAAACAAATGGTGGGTATGTTGAGGGCTACCTGTAAAAGATTTTGAGTTTGGCTGCAGGTCTACACATCTGTGACTGAGAAGTTGCTATGGCCATTGCTATATCTAGAATTCAAATGTTGGGAGCCCGCATGATATGGTTGACATAGAGGTAACTAGATTTTAGTGACCCTTTCTTACATTTAAGTCTACAGTCTTTCATTGATTGCATGTTATATTTTTTTTAAAAAAAGGTTTAGGAGCCCTACTTGATCGAGCAATAACTTAATAATAGTAATAAGCATTAATAACCTTATCTTTTTTTCCCGCCTGAAGGAAGGGAGGTCAGAAAGAATCAATGGCATAACCAACAAAACTGTTGAGTCATTATATGATGAAACAATCCTGCAACATTCATTTTAACCCATAGGAAAGTCTAGTCCTATCTACAGATTTTTGTATGAACCAGCATCCCTTCAGTTATTGAAACCAGCTGCACTAAAGCATTGCTTTTTTTTGAAGGCCCTATTTCAGATCATCTCATCATGAGCCAGGTCCTTTGGTGGGTTGTGAACCCATCAATTGGTTGGGAGAAGGAACCACTGATGGGTTCCTTCTTCCGTGGATCTTACTGCACCAGTTGATTGATGCTGCGATGGTTCATTTAATGGGCCTGAATCATAAAACATATAAGGCTTTATATGTATTATTATCAGTAGGTGGCAACCTCTGGGCAACCATGGGGGGGGGAGGAGTCTGTGAAGCTGAAGAGACCCAGTTGATACTTACATGCGACACTACAAAAACTATAGATTCAAGTGAGGTTTTGTTTTTTTAAGAAAAAAACCCATCTTAATAGAAGACGATGCCATTTTCATATGGCTGCCAAGAAAATGACCTAGATGTGCTCCTAAAATCACCAGTGCAATTTGGACTTTTTTTCAGATGAGCATTAACTCCTTAAGTTGGGTGTCACACCTAGCCAACTCAATGCTTTCAAAGGCTGGTATCGTATGGTCAAAAGTAGAAACGGTTGTAATAAAATTATACAACACCTGCTGAAACCCACAGCGCGTTGAATTTGCAGTCTGTCATTTCCAGCAGTACTTTTTCTTCCAATGCAAACTTCATTAGGTGAAATACATGTGAGTGATGAAGATCATGAGTGAGAACGTCTACTCCAGGGGTGTCAAACTGCCGGCCCATGGGCCGGGTGCGTCACACGGAAGCCGCGCCCACTCCAGCTCCGGCAAGGGGGGGGGAAGTCGCAATACCATGTGACACATCACACGACGCGGCAAGTTTGACACCCCTGGTCTACTCCATTAACTATCTTACCCCAGCTTATCAAGTACTTAGAAGGCAAGAGCTGGGCAGCATAAGCAAACACAACAGCCAACAACTTAAAAGCCAGCCATCAACACATCCCAATCAGCATCTAAAAAGCCACATACAACAGGCACCATATTAATATGACACACAGAACAGAACACACTCTGCTAGAGAGAAGGTCCCTGAAGGTGGGCTCCAGCACAAATCCAAAAGCTCAGAAGACTAAACCTTTGGTCCCAATGACCAACCCAGATTGGATCCTGCATTACTCCCCCCCCCTTTTTTTTTTTGCTATTTATGAAATAGCTTTGCACCACTTCATTTTTACCTGCTAGAAGTAATATTAAATTGCAGAAGCATGCATGATCTTCCAAGATCTATGTGCTTCCTGATCTTACCACTTAACTTTTTTTACCTACAAACAACTTTTTTTAAAACAAGTCTAAAATGTCTAAGAGCTGAGTGAATTTGTCCAGAATCACCAAGATCTAATAGTTACAACTATTTTTAATCCATATCGTGGTCTTGCCACTGAAATAAGAAAAGTGTTCGAAATATCATTAGCAAGCACAGATGAATTTTGGTATGGGTGCAATGGCAGTATTGCAGAGAGACATGGGGGGAATTCAGACCAATGGACACTTTTGAGTGGCATCAAAGTAGCTGAATTTAGACAACATTTATACATAGTGGCAAAAAATAATATCTTCAAAGATTCTTTTCAAAGATATCAAAGGTGGCCTCAGAATTCAAAATATTAAATCTTTTTATCACCATCAACATTTTTGAAAAGGTTGGAAGAATTAGCACTTTGGTTAAAGGTGGAGTGTAAATATACTATTAATAAAAATTAGGGCACTTGGAAAATTAAGTTTCCTAAACTAAATCAAGAACTGGAAGTAGCTGAGGATTGAAATAAGGGGTCCTTGGTGCTCTCTTGAGTTTTTGTTTTCTTGCAGGCATTTCATTACTCAAACTAGATAACATTATCAGAGTTCTGATGATGTTATCTAGTTTGGTTGTTTTCATGCAGACGTTTCATTACCCAAACTCAGAGAACACCAAGGATCCCACAACTGGAAGTTGGTCAGAATCCATTTCTTCCAAACCTTCTCAACATTTGAAAAGGATGAGCCCTTAAATTAATTTCATACCCATCACCTATTCGACTCTTTATTTTTCATCTTGACTTTTATTCTGAAAATGAAATTTGACAGCGGGGGTGGGGGGTGGGAAATGAAAGGGCTTTCATATTTAAAAAAAGAGCTATATGTTCACAAGACTCCAAAAATGGGAAACCAACTCGAGAATAAGTTTGAGATACGTGGCTCATTCACGGTTTCAAATACATCACTTTCTCCTTTTTACTGCAGTTCTAGCCATTAGAATAAAAGCAATTGGAGCCAGGGCTAAATTGGAAATTAGGCAAAATTCATTCTCTAACAGGGATAAGTGGGTAATTTCAGAAATGTGCAACACTCTTATCAGAGAACATAAAAGGAATAAGTTGAAAAGAATATATAAAATCAAATATAAAAGCCCCCCCAGGGTTGAGATAGAATGACTGGCCTGAAGTCACCCGGTTGGCTTCAGGCCCAAAGCAAGATTAAAACTCTGCCTTCCCATTTCTAGCCCAGTGCCTTTACACACTACAGCAAAGTGGCTGTCCTAAAAATCCCTTTCCTTTTCACTTGAGGCTTACCCAACCAATATAGAAAACCATTGAAATCAAATTTTCCCCAAAATTAGGGAAAACTCAAAAGTATTTTGTAGAGGGTATTCAACACCAGTGAAGCTTACCATCCTAATGCCTAATGTACACCCTATGCTTTGGAGAAAAAGTAAAGAATTAGGTGCATATTATCTATAGGGTGTTATTTTATCCATACTTGTCCAGGTTTTTTTGAACTGTTTTTTTTTTTAAAAAAAGTTAAAACGGGTTTTATATGACATTATTGCATCCTGTGTTGGCTTTATTTGTTTTGTTTTGTTGATAATCCAAACAACCGGTTGAAACATCAAAACTTGATACCTTATTATTCGTCACAGACAGCCAGTAGTATCAAAATCTTGAAAAACAGGAAAGGAAACGAATATTACCATTTCCACATGATACTAGATATTCCAGAGCATGGGTGTCAAACTCGCCCCGTCACGTGACGTGTTGCGACGTATCGCGACTTTTTTTGCATTGCCAGATAAGATAAGATAACCTTTATTGTCATTTTTTTTTACTGTGGGCAAAACGGCACACATCAAAAAATGAAATTTAGTTGCCTGCTCTCAAAGTGAAACACATACATGACACACACCTAAACATATTATATACAACATAGGTATAGACCCACACCCCTACATATACGTAACAAATAAATATTAAATACTGTCCATCTTGAGTATATAACGGAAGGAGGAAGCTTGAGAGTTCACAAGGTTAATGCTGGGGTGGGCGCGGCCTCCGCATGATGCAACCGGCCCGCAGGCCAGCAGTTTGACACCCCTGTTCTAGAGGTTTGCTTTAATGGAAATTTTGACCTAAGAAAAGGGTCAAATAACAGAGAAACAAAATATGGTTTTTTTACTTGGTTTAAACTCGTGAGAGTGATAAAGCAATCACAAGAACTTTGCTAAACTATGTTTGAGCCATTCAAAACAGACACTTCCATGTCTACAGAGATTTTCAGTCACCCAGGTCATGGTTGTCCCAAAGGCGCTTTTTCAAAAGGCAACTGGACTTTCTTATTTTCCTTGAAGATGTTTTGCTTCTCGTACAAGAAGCTTCTTCAGTTCTGAACTGAAGAAACTTCTTGGGTGAGAAGCGAAAGGTCTTCAAACAAAACAAGAAAGTCCAGTTGCCTTTTGAAAAAGCGTCTTTGGGACGGACATTTCCATGGTTAGAACAGCTCCTTCTGGTGTTAAAGCAGCTCGGGATGTTTTGCAGACCTCTAGTTAATATACCAGGGCTGTGTGATCAAAATTCAGACCGGAAGATGTTGTTTCAAGGGTTATATTAAGTCGTCTAACAACATTTCTCTTTCCATAGTAAGACCTTGGGGGGGGGGGAAATGAAGCAAAGTTATTAATGTGGGACCATTTTCATACCCAAGAATAATTCGCTTTTTAGCTGTCTTTCCCTTTTAGTTGGTTTTGATAGTTGCAGCAAATGGGGCTGACGGAAGGGTTTAGGAATGCAAATTAATGGTGATGTGGGGTGGAACAGATCCTATCTCCTTGTGGCTTGGTCAGATGTGAAAACCTCTTTGGTTATAGGTCAGGCAACCCCAGGTCTCCAAGCAAGATTGTTAGGTTAGTGCAGGGGTCTTCAAACTTGGCCCTTTTATGACTTGTGGACTTCAACTCCCAAACTTCTGAGAGTTGAAGTCCACAAGTCATAAAAGGACCAAGTTTGAAGGCCCATGGGTTAGTGGTATTCTTCAGAATGACTCTGAATCATCCCTTATCCATGGAAGGAAGTTACAGAGAACATGGTCATAAACCATTTCTGATAAGAACTGTACAATGATAGAATAGTCTATCTATGGAGGTTGTGGGCTCATCTGTTTCTGTTGCTCCCCTCTGGGAGAGGGTTTCAAAAGTATTTCCAGCAGGACTACCAGAGTTTTGTTCCTTGTGCCATCCGTCTGGTAAACTCGCAAGATTCGTTTTTTTCATCAGGTACACATATACCAATGGTGTTGTTTTTCTGTGTCATAGAATATCTGTGGGTATATGCAAAAAAAAAATCTTTTTGTCATATTTATGTAGTGTATATTGGAGGTGGTGACCCTTTGAGAGCTGTATGCAATGAAATTTCATTTTAATGTATGCCGATTAGTGTACATTTAAAGTGACAATAGTTATTGTGTTCTATTCTGTTTTGTTCTATTCTATTCCATTCCATTCCATTCTCTCTAGAAGTTTTAAAGATGCTTAACCTCCCATAAATGCTTTAAATGGTTTCCCCTAACTATTGCAGAGGGTTAGACAACTGCACATTATCTTTTGGGTTTGTTCCAGTTCCACAATTCCATGCTGTTAAAAGAGTTCTGTGTACAGCTTTAAGCAGATGCAAATAGCCTAGCTAAACGTTTGTACTACTATCATCTGGGAAAGCCCACAATGGCCTTCACTTCCAAGCATGATGCTCTACAAACAACAGGTTGGGACAAGGGATCTCTTTTCTGTCAATACATTATTTTCCCACAAGCTGTGTAGAGCAGGGGTCCCCAACCCCCAGTCCATGGACTGGCATCAGTATGCGGCATGCCAGAAACCAGGCCGCACGAACAAATGAAGCCCCATCTGTGGGATGCAGGCAGCACGCAAAACCATGCCCTCCCCAGTCGGTGGAAAAACCTCTCTCCACAGAACTGGTCCCTGGTGCCCAAAAGGTTGGGTGCCACTGGTGTAGAGCCTTGGAAGAAGATGCCTCGTGGGGTGGGAAAGGGAGTGCTCTTTTTCAAGAGGAAACAAATGTGCTTTCCCCATTTTTGGAGTTGGCAAGGAGACTGAATTTGTCCCAAGTTGGAAAGCTATATACGTTCCAGCTGTGCCTGATATGGGTCCCCTTCATGCAGGTGACTAGGAGTTAGAACAACCTGGAGCTTCCCTTCTCCAGGAGATAACCTGGGCCACTGAAATTGAAATTTATTTATTTATTCAGTCAACGACCCGCAATATAAAGTAATAAAAAGAGACTAACAGATAGCAATTACAATCAGGATCAACAGGGAGAAGTGGGTGCAATTGCATATTGGCAACTGTAAAATAAATCAAATATGGTACACTCTAAACACTCCTATTACAATAATACTATATTTATCTTATACTAATTAGCCAAATATAATAACACTATATATTAAAACATATGACCTCTAAAGGTTATTGGAAAATAACTAAGGAAAATGTTGATTAAAAATAAAGAACTCTAGTTCTCTAAACTGTTCTTCCTGAATATCACTGCAGCAGTACAAAATGTTCCTATTGATCTGAATCCTGGAGAAGACGCTTCACATAAACTCCCTAGAAATCTAATAGAGGGAGAATGTACATTGATCTGATGTCCCTTGTAGAACTTGCAGCACTATAAAAGACCTGGGAGATGTTTTCAACTTCCTTATTGCCACATGTACATGTTTCCTCTGCTATTGGAAATCTGGGCCACTGGTCATTGGCTGTGGGAATAACGGCCTTTTGTTGAGAAGCAGGCTCGACACTGCAATGAAGAAAGACTTCCAAACTATCACTCTTCATTGCATTCCTTTTGACTAATCTAGACACTCCTTAGATTCTTCCTGCAGCTCAAGTTTGGAAGAAGCTCTTGAATGCCATTAGGAAGCATGGAGAATTTCAGCAATGTCCATTCCATTCTGCCGAAACATCTCAAAAGGGGCTTTCATTTTTCTACTTCATTCTCAGAGTCTTCAGAATTTGTTGGGGGGGGGGGGTTCAGCTTGTTTTAGGGTTGTGAGTTGGTGAAGGGAGGGGTGTTTGTGGTGCACGTCCCTCTTCTCCCTCTCTCTGCAGGGTCCCTGACTGCTCCTGATTTTGGAACTGATCTGAGGTTCCTTGCCTTGTGACTTGAGGTGTGGGAGGCTGCAAACAATTGTTAATGAAAACTATTACATTAACACACCAGCCTTCAGAATAATTGTCATTCCTCAACATAGGACTTTCTGATACTAAAATAGACATGAGATATTTGGAACAACTTGTCTTGAAACCACTGTTTCTTCATTCCCTGTTTGAGTAATAGCTGTAGCAAACGTATTTGCTACTGTTACTTTCATGTATTTTGTTAAGCAGAGCTTATCTGATTTTGGTTAACCATCATGATTAATAAACTCTGGCTTCTAGCCGGAGTGAATCCAGCCTATCCAAATATACCTATTTTGGGAATGAGGAACAATGAAAGTAGAAAATGAAATAATGGTTGGTCTTTCATAAATCATTTAAAGTGAGCTCAAAGTTTCCGTTGTGCTCCTACTATCAAATCTTGCTGAACTTCAGCAAACTACTAGAGGTTCTTTATTAGATGAAGTCTCCTTGTCTGCCTACCTCTGACATGGAGGACTAGACTTGCAAATGGTGAAGCTACTGGGAAATGCAAAGTTGGTCCCTTGCCTTTGACAGCTCCTAAACTAGCTTTCCCAAACCTGGTGTCTTCCAGATCCATTGAATTCTCATACTTCAGTGTCCTGCCAGCTTGGAAGTGTGGTTGTTGTAAGTCCAAATCGTCTGGGAAGATTTAATATTCCAAGCTTTCGGACTCATACTGGAGCCCATCTTCAGGCAACTTGTGTGTGTGTGTGTGTGTGTGTGTGTGTGTGTGTGTGTGTGTGCACGCACGTGCACATAGAGCAGTTCCGGAAGATGGCCTCCAGCATGAATCCCAAAGCTTGAAAGACTAAATCTCTTGTCCTGGTGACCAACTCAGATTGGATCCTGCAACATTATCCTAGGACATGTATATTTGCCTTCATTCATCTGGGAAGAATCATATATATATAGAAAAAGTCTAGATGAGTTCATTCTGTTGCTTGATGCTTCCTACCCACAGGAAGATCCTTGCACCGATAGGTCCTTTTGACAACAAAATGCATAAATCAAGGTTTTCCCATAAGAAAATCCATCACTGACTTCTGCTTTGGGTTTATTATTAATATAATAAAAAAGGGATAATATATTTTATAAATACAATGTGAAGATGGCCCCTTATTGCTGTAAGCCTTGTGTGCTTTTATAATTTAATCAATTTTATGCACTGTTACTCTAAATAGACTATATAGAATACAAGCCTTGAAAGGGTCTTTGGGAATCCTGATTAAGATTCCTGCCTGCAGGCCTTCCCAACTGATCATCACTTTTCAGCAAAAGGGGAAGCTCCCAATTCTGTCTTCTCCATTGTTGAACAACTCTTAGAGGCAGTAAATTTTCCTGAGGTCCAACTATTTTCCAGTTGTCCTTAGGAACAATTCAGGGATAACTCTGAGGAATAATAGTGGGAGTTTGAAACTCATGTCAAAAATTGATGCGAGGGGTCCTTGATGCTCTCTGAACTTGATTGTTTCCCTGCAGACGTTTCATTACCCAAACTAGGTGACATCACCAGTGCTCAGTTGCTGTCCCATGGGTTTTAACCTAGTTCCTTACATGTTCCTGTCCTCCTTGTGGCAGGGGAAGGCCTTTGTAAAGGAGAGTCTGAAATGCATTGCCAACGGCATCACATCCAAGGTGTTCCTAGCCATTCGCCGGTGTTCCACATTCCAGCGTATGATTTCGGAAGTGCAGGAAGAATGTTATAGCAAGCTGGACATCTGTGGCATTGCAAAAATGAACCCAGAAGCCATCACAGAAGTGGTCCAGCTCCCAAACCAATTCTCAAACAGGTAGGTCTGATACTCCTTTAAATGACCCCGGTTGGACTTTGACCGAGGGATGTTCAAGTCCTTGGCCGACAAGATTCTATTTTTGGTTTGTTTGTATCCCGCCTTTTATTATTTTTACAAATAACTCAAAAGTGGCAAACATATCCAACATAACTTCCTCTTCCTACTTCCCCCACATCAACAAACCTGTGACGTGGGTTGGGCCGAGAGAGGGGACTGGCCCAAAATCACCCAGCTGGCTTTCATGACTAAGGCGGGACTTGAACTCCCCTTTTCTAGCTTGGGGCCAAAACCATTAGACCAAACTGGTTCCTTGACGAGAGGCAGAGCATCTCTGTGTTTGTTTATTCTAGTGCAGGGATGGGGAACCTTGGCTCTTTTATGACTTGTGGACTTCAACTCCCAGAATTCCTGAGCCGGCTGGCTCAGGAATTCTGGGAGTTGAAGTCCACAAGTCATAAAAGAGCCAAGGTTCCCCACCCTTGTTCTAGTGCATTTAAATATATATCCTGCTTTTCCTGACTCTCTTGTCACTTGGTGGCCAAAGAGAAGGCAGCTCTGTGTATTTGCCAAGTGCTATTCTTCTTTCACTCAATGAATCCATCCATGGGGAGCTATGAAGATAGCCACAGGTGCTATTAGCGGGATTAAGCATTGTGTGCAGAGTGTAGCAAGTTGGGGTTCATTGTACCTCAAGATTACAGCTCTTCACAGCAGCCTACATCCTCAGAGAATTACTTGGGGATTCTCAGAGCATCATAGAACAAGAGAGTTGGATCTCTCTCTCTTTAAATTGTAACCTTAGAAAGAAACAAAGAGAGCTGAGTGGTAGGTAGGTGTAGATTAGATAGATAGATAGATAGATAGATAGATAGATAGATAGATAGATAGATAGATAGATAGATAGATAGATAGATAGATAGATAGATAGATAGATAGATAGATAGATAGATAGATAGATAGATAGATAGATAGATAACCTTTATTGTCATTTTTTTTCCTGTGGGTACAATGGCATACATTAAAAATGAAATTTAGTTGCTTCCTCTCAAAGTGTACACACATAACACATTTAAAACATACTATATACGACATATGTGTAGACCTACACCCTTACGTATAAGTAACATATAAATATTATTCACTGTCCATCTTGAATACATAACCGAAGGAGGAAGCTTTAGAGTTCCCAAGGTTAATACTGCATGGAACAAAGCTGTGACTGAATCTGGATGTTCTGCTTCGGATACCACGAAGCCCCCTCCTCCCAGGAGGAGGAGGTGAAATTTAGGCCTGGGTTTAATCTCAGCTAAATTGAAAAAGGCTGCAGTGTGAACCCCCAGAGAAAGCACCTCCAGGCAATGTGTAGCAGCTCCATTGGCTGGGAAATCTTGGCTTGTCAGTCCTGACTTACCAGAGGGGTTGGAGACTAAGACAGCTTTGGGCTGGCTGAATGAGTAGTAGGGAAGGGAAGGTTAAGAGAGTGGCAGGAGTTGTGCCATCAAAACTCTGCTCTTTTTTATGTGTACTGCATGCAAAGAAGAAGCAAGACCTCAGTCACATGATTGCAGACATGACTTTTATGACCCCGTATGAGTGGCCTATTAAAATATTGTGACTGCTGTGTACCACAAAACAAAACATGAGCATTAGACATATTCTAGTTCTCCTGAAAACATCATTGAAAGAATGGGCCACACAGTCACAGCGTTGGTGGGGTTTTGTTGTTATTTTTTTTTGAGTGACTGAAATAAAAGGCTAATACTGCAGCTAGAAATAAACCCAACAGGATTTCCTAGTAAGTAAGTTGACACTTCCCACACCCCTTCCAAAGATACTAAGAATGGCTAAGCTGGTGATAGAGTCGAGCAGGAAGTCATTAAAAAGTCAGCACATCTTCCTGTGGTTTAGCCTGAACAGACATTTGTGATACAGGAAGCAAGGTTTAAGCTTTGTATATTGACATTTATCCTAAAATACTGCCATTCTCAAGGCAGATTTTTTAAAAAAACAAAACCCAAAAGATAATCTTCACATTTGGTCTGGACGGTGACTTTTTCTGAATTTAAATCCTACAGCCAGGACGAGGTTCCCATAAAGACGTGTACACTAGATAATATAGGAAATGGTCTTCTGTATGAGGTCAGACTATTCAGGAAATTTGAATTGGGTAAATCTGCAGCGAAGCAAAAGGATTTTCCATTCATCCCTGAGGGAAGGAAAAAACAGATTCTGGATTCTCCACGTCCTTTCGTGTCTCCGTTGGGAAAATTATTGGAGCTGACAGCATTTAGAGAGGGTGAAACTAAAAGTGAATGATTCAGAACTATTGATGGAGTAGAACTGAATCCCACTTATGGACAAGGATTTTCAGCTTTATTGCCATTGATTGTACGATGAGGGAGTTAGGTATGTTTAACCTATCATAGAGGAGGATTGGGGGGAGGGACATGATAACGGTCTTCCAGTACTTGAGGGGCTGTCAAAGAGCAGAGGGGATTGACCTATTCTCCAAAACACCAGAGGACCAGACAAGAAGTAATGGGTGGAAGCTTATTAAAGAGAGAGCCAACCTAGAAGGAAGAAGAATTTTTTTCTGATAGAACAGTTAATGGAATAGCTTGTCTCCTGGAGACTTCATTGGAGGTTTTCAAAAATAGACTGGACAACCATTTGACCGGGATGTTATAAAGTCTCCTGCCTTGAGCAGGGGGTGGACTAGAAGACCTTCAGCCCTACGACTCCCATGTTCTATATGTTCTATATGTTCTCTCTTTCAATTTGGGTAGAGAGCTAAAGAGTTTTATTCTATTTTTAAAAGTGCATGACGCCTATTTTAGGGTATGGCGCTATTTTTATAGCAAGAATATTTGCTGTTTCTTTATTAGTTTGCTTAATAGAATATCCTGCCTCTCCTCCAAGAGCTGAAGGCTCCTTGTGGGAATTTCCTTTCGTTTTATCCTCCAAACACCAACCCTGTGAGGTAAATTGAGCCAAGAGAGAGTGAATGGCCAAGGCATTCAGTAATTTTCCATGGTGAAGGGTGGGCTACTGGTTTGTTCATTCATTTATTCCTTCCATTTATATTTCACTGTAATCCATACATAGCTTTCAGCAGTTCAGAGGTTTCCAAACAATGTCTAAAACAGGGGTCTTCAAACTTGGCCCTTTTATGACTTGTGGACTTCAACTCCCAGAATTCCTCAGCCAGGCACGCTGGCTGAGGAATTCTGGGAGTTGAAGTCCACAAGTCATAAAAGGGCCAAGTTTGAAGACCCCTGTGTTAAATCTAACAAACAAAATGGAGGCTGGCCGAGGAATTCTGGGAGTTGAAGTCCACAAGTCATCAAAGGGCCAAGTTTGAAGACCCCTGATCTATGGCACTTATAAATTTAGAAAATACCATAAGTCACTGAGCATAATTTGATAGATAATAATTTCAGTTTAATTACATTCAGTGATAGCCTTCCTGCTTAGCAGCCTCTGCAGGAAATATCCGGGTCTTTTACCAATACCATTGAATAGAGAGACCCCTTACGGACCATTAAATTTGTGAACACTTTAGGATTTTTGCTATATTTTGCTATATTATTTCACTGGACTTCCTGGAAGCCAATCAGCTTATAATCTTAAAAAGAATTTGATAGTAGCTTATCAATCAGTAGGTTATAATCTTAACTATTGGGGTTTCAACTTTTACAACAACAACATTACATTAAAATAGTGGTACGTTAAAATAGTATTTTAGTGCTTAAGTATTCTGTTAAGGCGTTTTATTGGTCAAATATTCTATCAAATTAAGCTAGCTCTTTGGGGGATAAATGTGTTAGTTTCTGTCCATCTTTATGTATTTTTATATTGCCCCACTATTGTCAAATAACATATTTACCGTCATTTTATAGATCTCTGTATTTAAATAAATAAATAAATAAATAAATGGAGATCTATAATTTTCATTTGTAAAACTGTATATTGTACCAACTCTATAAGCACAATCATGGCTGTCCCTTCAGGCCTAGTCTTACACTTTGACCATAGAGGACGGGTTCGGCTGAATGTTCCCCAAAGTCCCGCTGATCATCACATTCTGGGGTCTTTACTAGGGCAGAAGCTGGGGTCATAAGGGGGCTGCAGAAAAGAGTCTCTTAGAGACTTCATCTAGCCCTTGAGTTTTCTACTTGCCCATACAAAATATCCAGAGTGTTACATCATGCAGGCTATAAATACACACACTGATTATCTCAGAGGTGCTTTTTCAAATAGCAACTGGACTTTCTTGGTTTTTCCTTGAAGACATTTCACTTCTTATCCAAGAAGCGAAACGTCTTCAAGGAAAAACCAAGAACGTCCAGTTGCCTTTTGAAGAAGCACCTTTGGGACAACCATGACCTGGATGACTGAGAATCTCCATAGACCAGGGGTCTTCAAACTTGGCCCTTTTATGACTTTTGGACTTCAACTCCCAGAATTCCTCAGCCAGGCACGTCATAAAGTCATAAAAGGGCCAAGTTTGAAGACCCCTGCCATAGACACATACTGATTATCTGCTGTTATGTCAGACTTGACTCTTCGCAGATCCAGCCCTTGAATTACAACCATTCATTTGGTCACCATTCAAAGTTACAACAGCACTGCAAAAGTGACTTATGACCAGTTTTCACACTTACAAACACTGTTGCAGCATCTCCACGGACACATCAAAATTCGGATGTTTGGCAATTGTTTCATATTTATGACGGTTGCAATGTCCCGGGCTCATGTGATTCCCCTTTTGCGACCTTCTGACAAGCAAAGTCAACGGGGAAGCCAGATTCCCTTAACAACCGTGTTACTAACTTATCAACTGCAACGACTCACTTAATGACTGCGGCAAGAAAGGTCGTAAACCGGGGCAAAACTCACTTAACAAATGTCTCAGTGGTAGAAATGTTGGGCTCAGCTGTGGACCTAAGTCGAGGACTATCTGTAAAGATCTGTCCAGACTTGGTTTTTCAGTAGTGCCCCCATAGCCACTGTAACGGAGTCCCACTTCCCATGTTGCCCTCCTCTTCTCTTTTCTTCCACATTTCCCAGGATGAGAGAGAAGAAGAAAACGATATAAATTATTATCAGTGTTTTATAACTTTCATATTTGTTTAGCCCTCTTGAGTGCTCAAAGAATTTGCCTACGGTTGTGATCTAAATTTAAATCTCCTTTTCTCCAAGATTTCAATTCCATTTTATCCCCATGGCACTCAGCGTGCTTTCCTGGCCAAGAATGGATTTGAAGTGTAGGTCCACCGTAACGATTACAACACACTGGGTCTCCTGCATTTCCTCTATACTTCAGAGGAATTGAAAGAGGAAGGTTTTGTGGCTGAGGCCAAACAATTTCCTAAGCTTTAGCTCCATCTCTTAAACGCTATGCCGTTTCAACTTAATTGACTCCGGATGAGTAAAATCTGGAAGTCTTTTGTTGCCTTCACCTCCAGCAGCCAGCCCTTAGGTTAAAATGACAGAGGGAGCATTCTTGACTTGACCAATTTAATATAAAGGCCTCTGGTGCTTCTTTCGCTAGTCCCTAAGTGAAACAGCCAAGTGGATGAGAATCTAACGGGATTTAAACCTGCCTCTCTTCCCTTTTCTGATCCGCCTTCGAAAATTGACATGTGCGGCACTAAAACAGATTCTTAGGCCCATGCTTGCACAAATTTCCTCTCTGTAAATGAAAATATGACTTGCATGTCTGGAGCGGTTATTATGGGGCTGGAAAAAATATTTCAGATTTTTAAGACGCCAGTGTCTGGATCATTTGGAGGAGTTGACTTCCCAATGCCTCCGAGGCAAACCTATGGGAACAATGCATAAGATTAGCCTCCCTTGTGTTGCTCTGTCATTCTGATGTGACTTCAGGCAGTTGCTGGGTGGGGAAAGGGCAGAGGTCTTCAAACTTGGCCCTTTTATGACTTGTGGACTTCAACTCCCAGAATTCCTGCCTGGCTGAGGAATTCTGGGAGTTGAAGTCCACAAGTCATAAAAGGGCCAAGTTTGAAGACCCCTGGAAAAGAGCCTCAGCTTGATTAAAGCTCTTTGTCACAGAAGGGGCAGCCCAGCTGCTTTCAGGGTGAGATGGCTGAAAGAGTGATGCCATTGGTTAGCTCAGGAGGCGCTGAGACCTGGCTAATGGACCTGGCTGAT
The DNA here is from genome assembly GCA_023970755.1 of Azemiops feae. Classification (NCBI taxonomy): domain Eukaryota; kingdom Metazoa; phylum Chordata; class Lepidosauria; order Squamata; family Viperidae; genus Azemiops; species Azemiops feae. The sequence goes on along the minus strand of JALGBA010000475.1, from coordinate 1,956,136 downwards.
ACCTTGCCAGCGAGGAGGGCAGTTTGATGTGATTTATTTGTGCTTTTTAATGGACAAATGTGGAGGTCCCAAGAGAAGACCCAGAGGAGCTTTCTTTCCAAAGGCAACTGGGCTTTCTTGCTTTGCTTGAAGATACTTCGCTTCTCATCCAAGCAGCTTCTGAAGTTCGGACTGAATGGTGGAGAATGGAAGGATTTATGTTCCTTGCAACCATCCTGCAGAAATCCTTCCATTCTCCACCATTCAGTCAGAACTTAAGAAGCTTCTTGGATTGGAAGTGAAAAGTCCAGTTGCCTTTTGAAAGAAGTCACATTGGGGACAACCATCACCTGAATGACTGAGAATCTCCATAGACATTTCCCAATAGAAAAGAATATCTGTAGCTCAGGGTTGAACTGCAGAGTCCTTAGTGTTCTCTGAGATCGGCTGCTTGCTTGCAGTTGGTTCATTACCCAACTAGATGACATCATCAGTGCAACAACCAAGCTCAGAGAGCACCAAGGACTGCACAAATGTGGAGGTGTCATATTACAATTACATAGTGCAATGCATTTTCACTTCAGGCATTTTAACATTGTTCTCCGATGTTTATCTACGCTTTTAGTGTATTTCAATTGTGGTTTTAGGGTCATAGAATAGAAAGGTTAGAAAGTACTTTGAAGACCATCTAGTCCAGGGGTGTCAAACTGCTGGCCCGCAGGCCGGACGCGTCACGCAAAAGCCGCGCCCACCCCATTGCCGGCAATGGCAAAACAGTCCCAATACATCGCGTCACGTGACGTCGCGAGTTTGACATGTCTGATCTAGTCCAACCTTCTGCCCAGGCACATATTCATTACAATGGCATTTCCAAAATTGGCTATGCAGTCCCTGGTGAAATATCTCCAAAAACAGTTCTTATCATTAGAAAATCTTTCCTGACATCAAATCATTTTCTTGTAATTTGACCTCCCCAAAGGGAATTGAATGGCATTGATTGAAATGATAATATTGCTTCACTGCAGTATCCAAATATGGATTTGATTTGCAAATGCCGATTTGAAGCACAGTGTACAGGTAGAGTCCTTGACTTACAGCAGTTCAGTGCCGTTTGAAGTTACAACGGCACTGAAAAAGTGACTTATGATCATTTTTCACATTTATGACCATTGCAGCATCCCCGTGATCACAGGATCAAAATTCAGTCACTTGGCAACTGACTCATATTTATGACGGTTGCAGTGTCCCCGGGGTCATGGGACCCCTTTTGCGACTTTCTGACAAGCAAAGTCAATGGGGGAGGCAGATTCACTTAACAACGGTGTTACTAATTTAACAACTGCAGTGATTCGCTTAAACAAATGTGGCAAGAAAAGTCGTAAAATGGGGCAAAACTCACTTAACAAATTTCTCGCTTATCAACATACATTTTGGGATCAATTGTGGCCGTACGTCAAGGTCTACCTGTACACATTTCTAGAATAAACTAAATGGGCACGCTTTGGCTTTGGCTGGTACTCCGCTCTCATAGGACTGATGATGGCTGATAGTTGGAGAATATTCACCAGAAAGCACCACCAGGATAGCAGTAGAGGTTCAGCTCCTAAAGTTTACACCTTCCTAAGCTGACAAAGGACAGAAGAAAAAAATGGAAGAGAAGTAGCAGCAGTGATCATCCCAGGAAAGCAGAATATGGTATTATTTTAGACCCTAGCATACACTTAGGCTTCTGATGCAAGAGTTGGAGACTAAGGGTTATTTTTAAAAGCTATGCAGAAAACACAAGCTTTGTACAAAGATTTAAATGAGAAAAGAATTTTGTGTTGCACTTTTATGAAGCAATGCTGAGCAGATGGGTAGATGGAGGAAAATACTCTTGAGTGAGCAGAAACATCTTACTTTGATTGAGAAGTAAGCACAGCATAGCACCGGGATGTTGAGCAGCCAAAGACAAAAGATATGGTGATGTTCAGAAGCTGGCTTGGCTGACAGATGGATTTTATTTTCAGATAGGTTGTCTCCACCAGACCTACCACCAGTAAACTAGCACAAACAATACAGGGTAGCCTGGCTGGGAAACATTGCTCTGTCCTCACCATTCTTCCATCTACTACCTTCTCTCCATCATCTACTCCTTGAAGGAGTCAGCCTTACCATAGGTGTAATGTGGCAACAGCTTTTAATGGCAGGTGCTCGTGAACAGCAGCCCATTCAGGAGAGCTGTGTAACTCTATGGTAATCAAAAATTTAAAGATGCTAATGTCATTTAATAAAAGGTGCTACCAAACTGATCATTTTTGAAGAGGCTCTAGAAGCCTCCTTTGTTTTCTTCTGCTACCTGTTGATAGAGATGACCCTATCATGGGCCATGGTTGAGGTATATTCTGTCACCAAAGATTGCATTTGGGCTGTGCAAAATAGGTTGAGGGTTCTTAAGCCACGAAACCACCTTCATCTCCATCTCTAAATATTAAGCTACTGACCTGTCATAACGAGTGCTGGTCCTGAATATTGTCCCAATATCGGACTTTCTTGGGGTTTTTTCCCTTTGAAATGTTTTGCTTCTCAGTCAAGAAGCTTCTTTAGTTCTTTTTCTTCAAAGGGAAAAGAAAAAAGTCCAGTTGCCTTTTTGAAAAAGCACCTCTGGGACAACCATGACCTGGATGATTGAGAATCTCCATAGACTTTCTGCATACTGACTTCTGAATGGCCCTGAATTCTATGAACTCTGTTGAGCCTGGGACAATCTTATGGAGTACTAACTAATGTTGTCTTTATGCAGGTATTACAGCAAACTCGTGAGAAGCTTGCTGGAGTGTGGGGAAGAAACAGTCGGGACCATTAAGGACAGTTTGATGGCCAAAATTGGACCAAACATGGCCAGCCTGTTCCATCTCCTGCAGACAGATCGCTGCGCCCAGATTCATCCGAGAGCAGACTTCAATCGGAGACGCATCATCGAGCCTCAAAAGTTAAAAATCTATTTGAGGAATCTCCGGGGGGAGGGACCTTCACCAGCCCACGTGAAGAGTGATTCTTCAGAAAGTGTGTAATATGCCACTGAATGAGTAGAGAATCCCAGTTGTACCAAACTAAGAAATTGCTCTTTTTTTTCTTTTGCATTCACAATACACCAGAAATGTACTGTAACTGACTTTCTAAGGACATTGAGCCAATCTATACATTCAAACAAACAAACAAACAAAAAGGACATGGCATAGTTTTCCTGGGACTGTACCACTTAAAGATTGAGGTGGGGAAAACTGCCTATTTAAAGCTTAATACTGCAAATGTACTCATGCTTAAATAGTTCTTTCAACAGTCTAAAATATTTCATGAGGACCTCCTTTAATTGGGAAAGAATAGTTGACATCTACTTCTTCTCCTCTGCCATTAATCATAACATATTCTGAAGTGGTACAGTCAAAAATAATTGGTTCTCCATGTTTTTTATGGAAGTATAGATTGGTCCCTGGTCATCAGCTATAGAATTTTTACTTCTCATCCCCCGGTCCCACCCCACCCTTCAGACAAACTGTATGAAAATAGAATTCTGGTTAGGACTGTATAAAAGCTCCATTTCATCATGGAATGGTGGATCCATTGATCTGCCCCAACAGATCAAATGAATATAAGCTTTCTTGAAAGTGATCATAAGAGCACTTCAGCAAACACCAAACTTTTCTTGTACTGTAGCTCAAGTGACTTGACAGTCAGTGTAGATATAGTTCTGCTTATCCTAAGCGGAAGACAAGAATGGGGAGTCTAAAACAAAGCGAGAAGAAAGAAAAATGTGTATTTTGTAAGTCTCGTTGATATGAATGGTACTGGTTCATAGGCAAATATCAGGCAAATATCTAGACTCTGGATCTCAGTGCTCCAAGGTTTAATTTTCTCACTTCTGAGAGTTCCTGAGATGACTATTTTTAATCAATGTTGACCTCTTCGAATTCTGACAGTAAAAGACGGTCCTATAGCAAATGAGCAGTTCATCTTGAATCGCTTGGAATGTTGTCCCAGCCTTTCCAATTAAGTGAAGAAACAATATTTTGCTGGCCTGAGGACTGAGCCAACAAAGAACTAAGTCTTGTACTTTTCTAACAACTAGATCCGTCGCCCCTTCAGGTCTTCCTCAAAAAAAAGGCACTTTGCCAAAGATTAGATACTTATCTTTTTTTTTTCTTATACTACCCTGCAAAGTCCAGAGGTTGTAAGGTGGGGTAAGATGAAATGATGTCCAAGTTCTTCTGGGACTTTGAAATACCAACAACTTGTATGAAATGTGCTGCTGCCTTTGCATTGCAAGAGTTTCACTTCCTGTGGACAATTCCTCCCCACTTTCCACTTTAACATATGGCAGCAGCTTAGCCATAGGATTGTCATGGGTGGCATTAAAAATCATGTTCAAGATTTACCTTCCTCATCCTGCTGTCCCCTGATGTGTTGAGCTATGGCTCTCATCGCTTTCCAGCAGCATGCTTGCTATATAGAGTGATTGTAGACATAATCCAACACATCATAAGTACACTGGGTGGGAGAAGACTGTCCAGTCCTAGTCCTAGTTGTCACCGAGGGTGGTGAAATTGTCTTGCACTGCACTTCTTGAGGCTGTAAGTAGAGAACCTTATGATGGAATGTGGCATGCCCAAAACAAAGTGTTTGCATGAGAAATTGGTATGTGTAGGGATAGGTTTGGTTATATCTCAGTGGACATACTATTTTGCTAGAAGAAAGTCTTATGTTATTTGGACAGCAGGGGCAGTTCTTTTATTTTAAGAATAGCCTCTTACAGTTTGAAGTGGAAGGTCTTCACTAGAGGACCCTTGCATGGTAGTGGACAGAAGGGCTTAAGAAGTGTCTGTATTTTCTTGGGATGCTTATACCTCTTGCATGGTCTCTAAAAGAGCTGATGAAACCATCTAAGATACCATTACTTTCCTGGGTCACTTTAAGGAATCTGGTGACCACTGTCTTAAGAATAGAGCCTTGAGCCTTACTCTGTGATAGAACCTGAACAAATTGTGTACTGGACAAAAATTCCAGGGAAATTCTTCTTCTTTTTCAAATGGTATCAAATAGCTTTGCAATTCATAGTTCCATTTTGATAACTCTGCAGATTTCTGGACAACTTAACTTTTAGGAGAACAACACCTCTGTTGAAAAGCATCAGTACAAAAGTGACTCAGTTCTAAGGGCACTATACTATTAAATTATTTAGCTTAGGAATGCCACCTGAATCAAGAGAAAGGGTTCGACAAGAAAATTACTTTGGTCATTGTCAGATGCCATAACATAACCCCTGCCTACATTAAACTCCTGCCTACATTTCTTGGGCACTGCTTCAAAAAAGGTAACTTCAGAAAACTGAACTATACATGATGTGCCTACTCATAGCTTAACAATTTAGTGAGGGCTTGCCTTAACTCTCAATGCACTGGGTTGGAACAAGACTAAGTAGTTCAACTCGGGTCCCCTCCAGATTCATGGTCAGGTTGGTTGTTAAATCACAAATTCAGCTAACTTAGTCTGTTGTGAATCCATTGATTTGTGACCTTTGAAATGTCAAAGTTAATGTCCCACTGAAGCAGCCTTTCAGATGAATCGTAAAACTCAGGGTCAGCTTATAGTTTAAGAGGAGAGGTTAGCAAAGTAGGTTTGATGGATTCTCCTGAGATATCTCTTCTCTTTTCTTGCAAGTTTTGGCAGGCAACAGGCCCACATTTTTGAAGCTGCCTGGGCCCTGCCACCTTGTATTTTTCACCATGCTTCAGCATGAGGTTACTGCAGGGAACGTAGGCAAATTTTATTGGAATATTTTGTAGGACTCTGGCCATATGCTTGACTATGCTGGGTGCCGAAATTAATTTTGGAGACATTGTTCCTGGAATATATCTCCCTCTGTTGGGAAGCTGAGGGCGCATCTAGAAAGCTAGCATGTCAGGAAGAACAGTAGGCTCTCATGCTTTCTGATCAAATAGGTTTCTATTTGCAAATCATTTATAAGGACGATATATTCCATTGGGGATTTCTCAGATTCTCCAGTTTGAAAAGAGGTATTTCCAGAGCAGCTTGAATTTAAAAGAGGGTTGTTCAAGTCAAGGCTTTGCTGCTCCCCTGAAAAATTAGCTTTCCTAATGCACTGGCTTCAAAACTTTGCTGGAAGGATTTAAACAGGCACTTTACCTATTGCACTTTCCAAATCGGAATAAATCTTGTCCATCTTGTGTGAAGTTCATCTTCTAATGAGAAATCTTTTGGACTGCAGTCAGGTTCAATAGAGACTTGATCCATGTACATTCCAAATTTGCAAGGTCATCCACCAGAGGAAAAGGGTCAGAAAGATCAAGATGGTGGCTTCAGATGGTGCGTCCACCTCTGTCTCTTTCTTTTTCTTTTGCTGCCCTCTCTGTGGACACCCCTGCAAACCTCTCCAGTAAGGGAAGTGGCAACTACAGGTGACCATTACCTTACTGTAGAGAAGCGAATAGTCACAATGAATATACTGAAAATATGCTTCTCATGGAAAACTATTTAAAAAGCAATAGAATGTTTACCACAACGCCTTTAAGCATTAACTTGCTGCTAAAAATACATTTCTCACCCGAGGCAGTACTTCAGCCTTTGCTGTCTTCATTTAAATGCATGTAGCCCAAGAAAAATGTGGTTATAGAATTATAAGCAGCAAAGGAAGAAGGGAAGAATTGCCAGTAGCAAGATTTTTATACTCCATATTATGCAGTCAAGCTCAGTCTAGGTGTGATGCTGTGGAATAGAAACTTAACGCTTTTCAGGTAAATTCGATTCCTTTGTTTGTTTCAGGAATGTGTCTTTTCAACAATGCTTTAAAATGAAGGTTGATTGGGGAACGAAGCGTGTTTCTTTATTTGTGAGTGTGGAGCATTGATATTCCACAGTACATTGCTTGAATATTAATGGAATTCTAGACGGGGCGGGGAGAGAATGTGTATGGGAGAAGGAAAATCTATTTGGCGAATAGATTATATCACATTAGAGCAGGGGTCTCCAAACTTGGCAACTTCAAGACTTGTGGAATTCAGCTGCCATGCTGGCTGAGGAATTCTGGGAGTTGAAGTCCACAGCTCTTAAAGTTGCCAACTTTAGAGACCCCTGCATTAGAGGATCTTGCTTTACATCGACAAGTATAGTAATTCCTTAAATCCCATAGGTTGTTTCACCGAGTAATTTTAACTGCACTGAAATTGATATTTAATTTTGTTATAGAATGGGGTTTCCTTGAAAAAAAAAAGTGTGCTTATAGTAATGGTCACTGTAGCAACAAAGGGGTCAAAAGAGGTTGGATAGTGGATGTGGCATCTCAGTGAAAGGCCCTACCCATCATCTTGCTCCTTTTGACTTCTTTCCATGGGTGCCATTGTACTATAGACCAGACCCAAGCTTGTTCATGAAACAACGGCATATCCCTAAGATGGCCAAATCGATGGGGCCTTGTGGCTAATCCATAAAATTGTCTTAAGGAAAGCAAAATACATCCCCATCTCAACCTCCTTAGGCAAAGGAGAGCTCTCAAGATGTTGTAGATGTCAACATCTCATCAAAATGTGGCAAGGGATTGTGAGCGTTTATAGCTTGTGATTTAAAGCAAGAGCATAGCGAAATACAGCCCTCCTGATTCTATTGAGTTCCATCTCCAACCATGCTGGGCTGGATCTGAAGACCTGTATGTTGTGCCTAACATCTAAAAAACATGGAGAGTAACAGATTCTCTACCTTTGCTCCAGGGACTCCTGCCTTCCCTTTCTCCTCTTCTCCTTTCTCTTGATTATATCCCCTCTTCATGCCATGAAAGTGACTTGCATGAACAGATCTAGCCACTTGTAAGGAACAAGGTTTCAATTGGGGGGGGGGAAATAACTGTAAAGGAGAGAGAACTTTTAAAAAAGGGTGTGCAAAATGTTCAGATTCAAACCGTTCTGAATCCTAAATTAACGGTTTCAGGTTCAAAACAGTTCTTTTCAAGCATTTTGGAAGCGTCGCACTTCAGAAATGTTCGAAACAGCCCCATTTTGCATTTGAAAGGAGCATTTCAGATTCTAGCCGGTCCAAATATGAAACATTTTGCATACCATTGAAAGAAAAAGCAAATTCTCTCTCCTCCTCTTCCTCATCCAAATATGACGAGGAAACTGAATTCCCACGTTGAATGGAAGAGGAGCTTGCATACTCTCCATTTAATATCTGTCAAAAGCCCAAAATAAGTAACCGGTATAGCTCTAAGCAATTTTTTATAAGCTTAAGGTAGATGAATAACAGAACTCTGTGTGCTATCAGTCCGTGCAATAGAGTGATTGCAACTCAGTGTGATACTAGATCAAAGTGCACCCCTTCTTAAAAACATCTGGCCTTATAATACTGATGAATCCCACTTGAAATTGAGGGCTGGCTTATCTTAAAAATAATAAAAGAAAAATTGCATGATTTAATTGTGATTTTTTTCGCACTTTAGATATTTTGTGCCATTTCTATACAGATACATATATATATATATAAAGTATGTATTTATAATTTAAATTTTTTTTTTCTTTTGGCCAAATGCTGGAATAAACAGTGAGCATATCTGGTATATGTCATTATTTATTTATTAAATTGCAATTTTTTTTTAATTTTTTTTTTTTTTAGAAAGAAAAAGAAAATAACCACCAGTGTTCTTATAAAGATTATTTAAAAGTTATTGCAGCAATGAGAAAAAGATGCAAGTTATTTTCTCTGCTTATTTTTATAAGTAAGAAAAAAAATGCATAACATTATAAAGCTTGTGGTGGATTCCTTATGAGAGCGAATTAAAAAAAAATCTGGCCCCATGTTAAGTGTCTGCCTTCTTTTTTACTAAAAAAAAAAATCCTTTTCCTAAACTGCAGCACTGATTGTCGTATGAAAAATTGCAAGAGAACAAAACGCCTCTTTTGAATTGTTGGAAAGTGGGGTTATTTTCTGGTACTGTATATATCCTTTCTACTTGATCAAGCTGAAGCTGGCATTCAAAGTCTGAATCATTGGACAACAGCTAAAAATTCACTTGAGGTTGTAGTAATGACCTCTCTTCTCTAAGCCAGTGGTTCTCAACCTATGTCCTCAACCTGTGGTCTGCGGGCCTCTAAGGAGTACGCAATGTCCCCACAGGGGGTACGTGAAGGCTTGAAGGAATGTTATGATTTAAATCTCGAGTTACGTCTTGGGGGTCCTTGGCCATGGACCGTGGGCACAAAAGGTATTTAAAGGGGATCCATGGTGAAGAAAAGGTTGAGAACCACTGCTCTAGATCCTATATCATCCAGGTTGTAATTCAAGAACATGCAACTAAGGAAAACTGGAAAGTTCAGTGGGCTTAGGATACAAATGAAGTTTGCAGATAAACTGTCCAGTAAGGATGCTGACTAACTGCTGAGAGGGATAACATGCTAGACAAGACAGAATGGAATTGCTTGTTGTTCAATCATCCAGTAACATCTATTTCACCAGGACTATTATTTTGGGTTCTTGTATGCTCTTATCTGTCCTCAGTGATAGCACCTACCCACTTTGTCTTCCACTGGCCTGTTTTTGTGATGGCTTCTATTTTTTCCAAGCATCAGGTTCTTTCTCCAGTGACTTTCCTTTGCCCACATGTCCCAAATATTTAAGCTTTGGCTTCATATTTAGAATTTTCAATGAGAAGTCCGGTTTTACTTCCTCTAATTTTGAATGATTTGTTCTTTCAGGATGTCCAACAGTCTTCTCTAGAAGTGCAATTTGAACGCATGGTATTTTTGTTTTCTTTGTTCAGCCTTTCTATTGGCTAACTTTCACAGGCATGTAACAATTGGGTCAACCGTGATCTTGGGAATTGACAATTGAGATTGGGATAGCTATAACAAGAGGGTAGAAAAAGTAGTATATAGATTTCAATAGAAACATCAGTCCAACAGTATGCAAGAGGGGAAATAATAGAAAATCCCCCCAAATGGTTGAGCTGTTTCTTCTCACAATGAAAGGAAATTGTCTTCAACTTGGATGAGTCATTTTCCAATGATTTGAGATAATGTATTATGTTATAGAAGGGACGGCACAGTGCTCAGCAGTTTAGACACTGGACTTGTCAACTGGAAAGCCGGCAGCCCAGGTTTGAAACAGCGCCACATAACGAGGTGAGCCCCTGTCCTCACCTCAGCTCCTGACAATGTAGCAGTTCAAAATCATGCAAACATGAGTAGATAAATAGGTACCACTTCAATGGGAAAGTAACAGCGCTCCATGACCTGCTGGCCACATAACCATGGAAATGTCTTCAGACAACGCTGGCTCAATGGCCTTGAAATGGAGATGAGCACCACCACCCCTAAATTCAGCTACAACTGGCAGAGTAAAATCCACAGGGGCTCCTATTATGCTATATAATAAGATGGATTTCTTTGCATATTTCTAACTTAGGCTATTGAAAGGGAATTGTATGCCACTCAAATGAATGAATGATAGCGCTAATCATCAAGCAAGAATCACTAGTAACTTCTGCAGGGCCAATCAGTGAGCTCCTGCCCTCATTCTTCCTGAATCACGAATTAATCACCATCAATAATACCAAGCATGGGAAAATTGCTCACAGAGCTTTTATTGAATATATGGCTCCTTGGACTCTTGATGCCCGCGTGGAAACAAACGGGCCATTTCTATAGAGCTTCCTTGGGAACGTGCCTACAAAATTCGTTTCTACAAGTTGAGGGTAGTTGGCCTTAGCCAAAGATGAAGTCAGCTACAATCAAGTTGGCTTTAATGCGACTTTCTGTATGGAAGGATATTACAATAGGTAGCTTGGCAGATTTGAAACCCAGCCTGCTTCTCCAAGGCCCATTGAATCATCTGGGAACAACTGGCAAGGGCGCCTTGCAGACACACAAACAGAATGAGTGGGCAACCCCTGTTCATTGAAGAGCAGCGTTCTCCTGCCAACCAGTTGAACTCCTGACATCAGATCCAAGATGCCTCCATTAAACTATCTTCAGTTTAAACATTCGGCAAAAATGTCACTAGCAAATTCCTTTGAGCAATGTGCACACCAATAGAAGCAAGGGTCTGCACTGTTAAGGAAGAATAAAGGCTATAGAGAGGTGGCCATTTGGAAAGGAAAGGAAAGGAAAGGAAAGGAAAGGAAAGGAAAGGAAAGGAAAGGAGGCAGGGCTGATCAATTAAGTAAGCATGTGATCCAGTAGTATTTATTTATTTTGTCCTATCCTGTTCCCCTCCATCTTCCCCAGCCCCATCTCAGAACAAACTGATGCAGGTAGTCCTCGAATTAGGACCCAGGTTGGGATCAGAATGTCTGCTGCTAAACAAGGCAGTTGTTAAGTGAGTTGCACCCATCTTTGCAACCTTGCTAGCCGTAGTTAAGCAAATCATTGCAGCTGTTTAAAGTGAATGATAGAATCCTTAAGCAAATCAGGCTTTCCCCATTGACGTCGCTTGTCACAAATCAGCTGGGAAGGTTGCCAATGGCGATCACATGACCCCAGGACCCTGCAACCATCACAAAGGCACGCCAAGTGCCTGAATTTTGATTATGTGCCTGAGGATGCTGCGATAGTGGGAAGTCTGGTCATAAGTCACTTTTTTCAGGGCTATTGTAACTTTGAATGATCACTTTACCCAGGGGTCTTCAAACTTGGCAACTTTAAGACTTGTGGACTTCAACTCCCAGAATTCCTCAGCCAGCCAGGGCTGGCTGAGGAATTCTGGGAGTTGAAGTCCACAAGTCTTAAAGTTGCCAAGTTTGAAGACCCCTGACTTAACCAATGGTTGTAAAGTGTTTGCAAGTTATGGACAGGTATTAATCTGGAACACAAATTGGCTTATATACTCCATCTCTGAAATATCCAGGACCACTTATTGTTCCAAACTGCCTTCCTAAATGAACAAACCATCTTGGACATATAATCAAATCATCCCATTCTAGGTAGCAAAAATAATAATAATAATCCAAGCCAGTCTGGTTTATTTTGCCCATCTTCCTTTGATTAGTTTTTGAAAAGCGTGCTGACAAATGTTTGGGGAGGTCTAAGATGTACCAAAAAAAGGGGGGTGGATGGGTGGCCCAGAACATCCTTGAGATTTATGTGACTCCAAAGCCAATCATTTCTACCCATGGGGCATAGAATTCCCTTAAAAATATACTGTCCATATTTGGTACATCAAAGAATGTCCCCCTACTCTAAAGAACATTAGCAAGGCAAGTTTTTAAGTTCAGGTGAAGGCCACCTTTTTCAGGAAATCTCATCCTTGTTCCCATCTTCTTCTCAACTATTGCCCATCCAACAGACCAGTGGTGGGATTCAGCCAGTTCGCACCAGTTCGGCAGAACCAGTAGCTATTTTTTTGTTGCCCAGGCCCAGAATGGACTTCCGGAAGCAGCATCCACACAGAGAACCGGTTGTTCACATATTTGAATCTCACCACTGCAACAGACCAATAGGAACTGACCATTCATTCCCAGGTTCTGAATGTCAATGCTTTTTTTAAAAAAAAAAAGTCCAACAAAAATCTAAATCGGTCTGAGAAACACAGGTTGTTTGACCTTTGCTTCAAAATTAAAAAAACCCAAAAACCCTGTTATTTAAGATTCCTGCAATTTCCAGAGAGACCAGCAGGTCTTAATCCAGAATGCATTCCAACACCTGGCAAGGCGTCTGTCTCTCCAAAGCTGCTGTTTCCTCTCTCTTTGTCCTGGCTGTTCCTTTGACTTCCTTTTTCTCACCCAACAGGCACACAACATATTTATTCTGAGCATGTATTTGGACGGTAGGTGTGGTCAGTAACCACCAACCATCAAAAACAAATGAAAGACTAACCATGGGTCATCCTTTGAGCAACGAAACCCCTGAAAAACTGGAAGAAGAGTATTAAACTTGCCTGAGGTGGGTAAGAAAGTCCCCCAAATCATGTTTGTTAGGAGATTCCAGAGTTTGAGAACAGAGTCCTCTTTGGCACGTATTCAGTGCAGAAATACATCTTTGGAATTTGACCAATATTCATCATCCCCTTTGTTTATAGAAACCCCATTTCTCAGTTTTCTGCATAATTTTTTTCATAAACTTATTTGAGGGACTTGGAGTGTAATTTTGCTATTGCTAAATAAGCCATTATTGAACTCCCACAAGCTAGGAAAAGATGATCTACAATAGTTCCATTCTACTTTCACATGTTCAAGAACCCATCTTGGTATTCGCGTTTGTGAGTCACAGAGTTCACAGTGGCAAAGTATGGAGACCATGCTCTGAGTCTCTTCAGTAACTTGAGTTGGAGAAAATGGTGACATAAGATCAGGAGCCCTTCCAGATGGGTCAATAACCCAAGTAATGGAGTGAGATGAACATCTCACACGGTGCTGTGCATTGCGCTGCAACAATTGCCAGAAAAAACCCCCGTGTCAGTGATATTCTGTTCACTGGAAAATGTAAACACAACAGTTTAGAATGTGTTTTGTATGCTTTCACTCCCTGGTATTTCCAGTCACAAGGAATAAGGGTTTGGTCATTAGAGGGATTTTAATCTTAAAACTCAGGGGATTGCATCAGCCAGCATATATGATATCAAGTCTAACGGGCATACAAGGAGGGCCATAGCTCAAAAGCAAAGCAATTTTTTAGTTTCCAAATTCAGTCTTTCACGCCTTCACAAAGAGCTAGAACAGGGTTTTGCTTGAAACTTTGGACAACCTTGATCAGACATGGTGAGAGAGCTTTTCTACAAAGACCCTCTTAAATGTGGCTGGTCTAGCAGAAACTCTGAGGATTCGCATTTGGGTGGCCCCAAGTTGTTAGGAAATTGGAGTAGACAAAATTGGGTAAAATGGACCAGTGCTTCTTTATCTACTTAATTATAATTTATAGTGTGTCCATGTTTTATCTGGCTCTATATGATTAATACTGCCGAGCAAATGGTTAAAAGGAAACCAAGGGCTATTAATATTTTAATGAAACAAAGAAACACGAGCTCTTAAGACTAGGAAAAGTGGACAATTGTGGGTGATTTGATGTGGCTCAGCACCAAAGAGTTGAGTGATATTCTGCTCTTTTTTAGCTTTGTTGCGTAACAAGGAAGAAACTGGCTCAAATTTTCCTGGCCCTCACCCTTCCTGCTTCTCCCTCTCTCCTCTTTTTTTCTCACACACCCCCCCCCCCATCTCAATCAAAGGCTAAAGAAATAAAGGAAAGTAAAATCATATGGCTTTTAAAATGAATTGTATAAGATGATTGAGGTGTGAATTTGTCTTCTTGTACTCTGCTTTGCTTCCCAAAAGCTATCGTTTACACTATAATATTAAGTGCCAAGGTCCTGATCTGCTTTATTCGTTTTTTTTGTAGATGTATTCAAGTACTTTAAAGTTGGGCACAGATAAGAAAATAAAAGAATAAGCTATTGTGCACTCATTTCTATTAGGGGTGGACAACAAAAGGCCAGACTTACATTCAGCCTTCAAACTCCCTTTTGTGCAGATTTTAACTAGTATGAGTGCTGAAAATCACTGCTAAGATATTATTTTCTTTTGAGACCAGAATCAAACAAGATACGCGGTAAAGCATACTTAATGTTGTTTTTAACAATACTTTCCCCCTGACAAACGACACTCTTTGTCTTACCTACTTTGTAAAACCCCACCTGCTTTCAACTTGTCCCATCTACCATGTCTCTTAGCCTCTTCCCAAAAGATAAGTGCAGAAACCAGACATCAACATATTCAATTCAATTCAGAATAGCTCTGGAAGGGACCTTGGAGGTCTTCTAGTCCAACCCCCTACTCAAGCAGGAGACCCTGGCCCATACCATTTCAGACAAGTGGCTGTCCAGTCTCTTCTTAAAAACCTCCAGTGATGGAGCGCCCACGATTTCTGAAGGCAACTTCTGTTCCACTGGTTAATTGTCCTCACTGTTAGGAAATTTCTCCTTAATTCCAGGTTGCTTCTCTCTTGGATATGTTTCTATCCATTGTTTCTTGTTTCCATCCACTGCTTCATCCATATGCCCGTCTGCAATTTACATAATATATCATCTTCTTGAATAGGATGTCTATCTTCTTTCCTCTTCAGGCAGTTATGTTTTGTGACCAAATGGGATCTAAATGTTTGTGCCTGAAGTGGTTACAATCTAGAACATCTATTGGGAATTTCATTTAATGCACTATTTTCCCGGGTGTTTTTTTTTTTAACGTTTGATAGCTGTTCTAGGAATGGGTTGCAACTGAAACAAAAGTCAGCCAACTGTGCACAGCATCAATGCTTGTTAGACAGGCCAGTCCATCAGCACTGTACACAGCCACTCAGAGAAGGACCAATGTAGCTTCATGGCTGGCAGAAGAACTACCCAATCGGCACCATGCCCAGCCCTACTCTGAAAACAGGCTGTGTGATCTCAGCTTTGACCAGAACAAACCAATCCAGCAAGAATGGCTGTGTGCTAAATTAGGTTATACTTTAACTGAGTTATCGGTTGGAGAAAATGCATAAGTCAAAAAAAAGAATAAAGTAGATCAGGACATGGGGATCTTAATATTATAATGTACAAGGTAGTTTTTAGGAATACATGTGGACTCTGCTCCTACAGGAGACTCGGTGCTTTAATTACATGCAAGGGGACATTCTTTTTTGTTCTTTGGGACAGAACATAAGGAAATGAATCATGGCCAGAGCCAGTGATGGGATTCAGCCAGTTCGCACCACTTCGGCAGAACCGGTAGCTAATTTTTTTGTTGCCCAGGCCCAGAATGGACTTTCGGAAGTGGCATCCACACAGAGAACCGGTTGTTCACATATTGGAATCCCACCACTGGCCAGAGCTATCGTGTGGCAAAACCATGTGACCTGTTTCATACAGCACCAAAAAACAACAGCTTGTTGAATAATCATAGCTGGCTGTGATCTCCCACTGTGCTAAAGCACAATAGCTGAATTTACCAAAGATGCTAAAGCAAAATCAAATAAACTACAATGCCACTTAGAACAATGCATAGAACTTATGTTACAGCAGCAATATGTCTCAGGTAAAGAAATGGCTCTATCAATTTTCTGGTTTGTACTTGCGAGAATCCTTGGCAGAGCACAATTCAGTGCAAAATAAGAGATGATAAAAGCAACGGCATCATGCTTGGGAAAAGCATATTTGCTCTTATGCTCTTGGTTTTATCCCCTTGCCCTTTTTGCAAAATTATCCCAAAGGCTGAAAGCTGCCTTTTGATTTTTCTCTTGAACCCCAGTTGAAGCACATTAATCAGCTAAGCAGAGCATATTATGGTGGATGGCACAGTCAGCCAGATGTTTAGACTGGATTGGCATTTTTTCCCCCAAGTCCTTCCCAAAGACGTGGGATAGGCAGATGCTGTTGTTTGAATTCTTCTTCTTATCAATTTGACACTCGCTTTTTCTCTAAGAACTCGGGGAGGGGGGGAGGGGGGGTTGTGTGTGTGCATAATACTTCCTCCTCCAATTTCATCTCAGCAACAATTCAGTAGTGCAAATACAGAGCTGAGCTCAAGTTTCAGAAAAAGTTTTCAGAGAGGTAATCTGAACCTAGACGCATTTGCAGAACAACTCCAGCACACGTACACTTGTGGACATGGCAGGGTTAAGCCTGGATAAGACGGGATCCAAGATGACAGATGCTTTATCGTTCCATCAGAGGAAGGGACTTAAAGCAGATCCACCCAAACCTCTTGAGGGACACTAACAGGGTCAAGGAGCAGGTTTCCCTTAAGGAGGGGAGTGGAACTTCGGGAAAGAAAATCTGATTAATGCCGAGACAGAGAGGGAAAAAAATTAACAGCTTTGGCCAAACCCTTAACACAAACATTGCGAAGCGTGTCCTTTCCAGTCAATCCAAACCTCAAATTTCCCAAAGTGATTGTAGATGAGGACTAGAGAAACATCAAACACAGGTTAGTTACATGGGCAGAATTCAAATTTAATATATTCTTATTATTTCTTACATACTTATCTCATAGTAGATGCTTCGCTCAAATATTTTTTCAAGGTTTCTTCAATACAGTGAGCCAAACATTAGCCCCACTGGGTGGTTTTATACATAACAGAAAAGGCTAAAAGCTTCTCTCCTAATTAACTCTCCTAATTAACTGACAAGCTGATTTAGAAGCCATTGTGGGTCATAGAGTATGAATGAATGAGGGTTATTTTCCTGCCAAGTTCCTTAAGAATACCTATCATTGGTTAACTGATACATATTTTTATGGTTGCTGTCATTGTTGTTCAGTCACTAAGTCATGTTTGACTCTATGCAACCCTACAGACCAGAGTTCCTCAACCTTTACAGCTTGACAGCCCGGAAGGAAAGGGAACAGCAGGGAAATGTGCCCGCGTGCTCGTGCACAAACGGTGTGTGCATGACAGCAGCACTAGCATCTTCCGCATGTGCAAGTGGGCTGTGTGCACTCCCGATATACATGTTGCCACTTGTGTGCATGCGCAAATGGGCTGCACGTGCTCATGTGACACTGGCGGCGGTGCTAGCATCCCTGCACATGTGCAAATGGGGCCGCTAGTGCCCACACGGCAGTGCTACCATGAGTGGGGCATGGCTTACCAGCTATTCCCAGGGCCCACTGGCCAACAGGCCGTGGCTCAGTACCAGGCCACAGACCATAGGTTGGGGACCCCTGCTATAGACCACAATATGCCGGACCCCGCTGTCCTCCACTGTCTCCCTCGGTCTTTCCAAACTTATGTCTACTGCATCGATGACTATCATTTTTATTGCAGTTATTACTATTACAATGATTCTTGCGGCTGCTATCCCTCTATTAGTATGGATAAAAAATTCAGGTTCTCCTCGACCTATGACCACAATTAAGCCCAAAATTTCTGTTGTCAAGTGAGACAGTTGTTAAGTGAATTTTGCCCCATTTTAGGACCTTTCTTGCTATCATTGTTAAATAAATCACTGCAGTTGTTAACTTAATAATACGGTCGTTAAATGAATCTGGCTTCCCCATTGACTTTGCTTGTCAGAAGGTCGCAAAAGGGGATCCCGTGACCCTGGGAACCTGCAACCATCATAACTATGAGTCAGTTGCCAAGCAGTTGAATTTTGATCACATGACCATGGGGAGGCTGCAACGGTCATAAGTTTGAAAAACGGCCATAAGTCACTTTTTTCACTGTCGTTGTAACTTGAAACGGTCACTAAATGAACTGTTGTAAGTCAAGGGCTCCCTGTATTGGCCTTCCCTTTTCCCCTGGGGTGGGGAGGTCAGACAGCAGCACAGACTCAGAAAAGAACATAAAGATCGCTCAGTGGACTTAAGGCAATGCCCAATTTTGCCGTCTTTATCATTATGTAGAATGAGACAGCTCCGTTCAGATGTCAGGAGGAGACGTAGGCTGTCATTCCCAGAAAGCTTTTGTGCCTCAGCTCTTAAAACAACTTGGTCCAGTTTTTTTTTTAATATGCAATATTAGATTATTAGAGCAAGGAAATGGAGAAGCAACACTGGCTCTTTTGCAACATCCAGAAAAATACTTGATTCTGAAGATTAATCTAAAAAATCTCTGCCATACATCTTATCATGATGTAGATTGTGGTGAGACGGGGGAGGGCAAATAAATTTAATAAATAAATAAAACAATCCAGAAGAGACAACCAGAATGGAGACTGGATATAGAACTCAAGATGAATAAGAATATATTTTAGTCAGTGTATTTTAACCTGAGGTAGAAGAAAGGGACCCACGGACAGTATCCTCATGTAAGTCCCTTTTGTGAGCAAAGACCCACAACGGTGATCATTTCTCAAAATCCACAAGGCACTTAATAGAAGAGAATATTTGTAGCTCAGGTTTGAATTGTAGAGTCCTTGGCGCTCTCCGAGTTTGATGGTTCTTCTTGCAGACTAGATAGTTGGGTCATGAAATATCTGCAAAAAAAAAAAAAATCCACTACCAAGCTCAGAGAGCACCAAGGACCACAGAGAAGGCACTTGACATGCCAAAAAAATGTACCATCCATCTTGATACTACAAGAGAATAAAGATAAGCTAGGAAAAAACTCATATTTTCAGCAAAAGCCTGGCTTTTGCAGGCTTCCACTGCTGTTGTACATTCTTTTCCTTTTTTTTTTTTTAACTTCAGTTTTCTATTCTGTGAGTGTACCTCAATATTAGCCGTTCTGTCAGGCAGGGATCAGGTGTGGCTTGGTGCAAACGAAGAGATGGAGTCCAAGGTATCTCTCTTAAAAGCACACGTTTATTCAGCTGAACAGAGGTGGATCCTCCCTTAAGACTGGAAGAACCCTGAATGCAGTTTGAAGCAAGTTACATATAGATTTCTTATTCTTATTCTTACTTAGTTACATAAGAGAAATCCAACGCGCAGTAGATAATGTATAGAAATTATAAAAATACCCACGTATGCCTTCTGTGGTTTGGATCACATGTCCAAGCCTCGGGCTTGTGGTTTCTTGTGGAAATTTCCACAATCCTTAAGGCCAGCTAAGGCCTGAACTTTAATTCTGCCCTCTCAACATAAGAACCTTTTGACCAATGATCAGAAGTATCAAAATCCTGATCAACACTTCAAGATAAGCCGGATCAAGAAACAGATACTTGAAGTATCACAGCAGCTTTGCTTTATTCCTATAGGATATAGTAAATGGATCTTGAAAGCTTTCAGTTTCCCTCTGCTCCCTCTTGTACTAAGGAGAATCAAGGTGGGGTTATTTTGAGTCTCTTTCTCCCATTCTCTCCTTTCTCAGGTCTGAGATATCTTTTCCCGTCTCTTTTGTCTGCTAGCCTTTCTTGATTACCTCTGCCAAGTTAATCTCTCTCTTTTCTTTTGCAACAGTTTTAAACATCCTTTCAAATGTCTAGTCCAGGGATGGCGAACCTTTTAGACACCGAGTGCCCAAAAACCGCCCCTGCCCACCCCACCCACTCCACCCCTGCCCCACCCTGCCCACCCACAGGGCCACCTACCGCTTCCACGGCCCACCACAGATTGCCCAGATGGCCCTGCAGCACCATAGCGGCCACACCCTCCACCCGCGCCCCGCAGCATCATCTGCACACGACGGGGCGCAAGGGTAGAGTCTTGTCCCTGCTGCCCAGCTGCCATGTCCTTGGCTGCGCTGCTGTGTGCGGGCCACACCCAGGGGTGACTCTCCTCCAGGGGGGCTGCTGGTGAGGGAGCCACAGGGGGAGGGCTCTGAGTGCCGCCTCTGGCACGCGTGCCATAGGTTGGCCACCACTGGTCTAGTCTAATGAAGAGAAGGACGAGGGGGGACATGATAGCAGTGTTCCAATATCTCAGGGGCTGCCACAAAGAAGAGGGAGTCAAGCTATTCTCCAAAGCGCCTGAAGGCAGGACAAGAAGCAACAGATGGAAACTAATCAAGGAGAGAAGCAACCTAGAACTAAAGAGGAATTTCCTGACAGTTAGAACAATTAACCAGTGGAACAACCTGCCTCCAGAAGCGGTGAATGCTCCAACACTGGAAGTTTTTAAGAAGAGACTGGACGGCCATTTGTCTGAAATGGTATAGGGTTTCCTGCCTGACCAGGGGGTTGGACTAGGTGACCTCCAAGGTCCCTTCCAACTCTGTTATTCTATGTTCTAAATATGCACAACTGAATTTTTTTTTAAGAAAGGAAGGAAGGAAGGAATCTTTCTCTGAGGTTGGGAAGCAAAAGTGTCTGTTTCCCACAGTCCTTGCCTTTGGCCTGCTTTCTAGTAGATTTCACAAATTAGATCTTAATCCATTCTAGTCAGTTTCACAATGTCTATAGAAAACTGGTCAGCTTGATTTTCTGTGCTTATATAACTAATGCATGTTTTCCCTGAACAGTGTCCAAAAAGTGAAATCGAGACTACAATAACCTTAAAACACACTGTTCTTGGCAATCTGTGGAAATGGTAAAAAGCTGCAACTACGGAAATACAGAATTTAGATCCTTGGGGGCAGGTTGTAGTATATGCTGTATGTTCTAAATGTGGGACAATTCATACCCTGAAGGGGCATGATACACAGATAGAGGGTCCATGATAACTATCTTCAAATATCTAAAGAATTACCACATTGGAGATCCAGTGGATTACCCACTGTTGGTCCAAAGGACAGGTTTAGAACCAACGAATGGAAATTCTGTGCTAAATATTAAAACAGGCTCCTAACAATAAGAACTATTGAATAAATTAATGATATGATGATGGACATTGCTTCATGAGAAGTAGTTAAGCAGATGCAGCTACCCATCCGATTTCCTATGGTTGCAGCCTGGGAACATTGACTTGTGATGAACAGGGAGATTGATCAGGTTCCAGGTCCTTCCTTTCAGCTCCATAAATTTATGATTTGACCAGTAGATTACTAAATAAGGGAAGTTGCTTACCATTTCCTATTGGAGGAAAGCATTATCAGCAAATTTCTCAGTAGCTTTAACGCGCTGGGGAAACCAGGAGATTCAGGCACTTCAAATAACTATAAAGATTTACTGCAAGCTTAAGGTCTCTACAAGAATCTGACCAACTGACCATTAAGAGAAATGAGTGGGAGATAAGAGAGGCATTCAAGGTGGGCTGGACTTAAATCTCTTGTGGGCGGGCAGGGACTTGTGACTTATGACGCATTTGACCTCTCCCACTAGCTCAGCCTGGTCATTTCCTACAGTTACCACCTTGCTTTATCTATTATTCCCTTACTCAAATCTCATAGCATGAATCTGTGGTATAGCACACGGGTGAAATATTTCTAAATGTCAACAGTTAAAATCTGTCTTTGATTAGTTTTCCACAGCTAGCCATTCTCAAGAGTTGTTGAGTTTGCAACTCCTAAGTTTTGTTGCAAAAGATCATGCTGGCTGCTGAATAGGTGAAATTATGAAATTATGACAACTGAAGCATGAAACAAGCAGTGCTCATGCCGGAAATGACAACTAAGTAAATGTACAACAATCATAGAGCTTCAGGGATGACAAGTGCCATGCCAAGAGTTCATAAATTCATGTGGGACAGGAGAAGCAATGAATTTAAACCACAGTGGGTACAAGAATCACCTATACCTTTTTACTGGAATGGAATAATAATAATAATAATAATAATAATAATAATAATAATAATAATAATAATAATAATAATAATAATAATAATAATAATAATAATAATAATAATAATAATAATAATAATAATAACAACAACAACAATAATGACGATGATGATGATGATGATGATGATGATGATGATGATGATGATGATGATGGAAAGGACCTTGGAGGTCATCTAGTCCAACCTCCTGCTCAGGCAGAAAAGCCTATACCATTTCAGACAAATGGCTGTCCAGTCTCTTCTTAAAAACTTCCAGTGTTGGAGAATTCACTGCTTCTGGAGGCAGGTTGTTCCACTGGTTAATTGTTCTAACTGTCAGGAAGTTTCTCCTTAGTTCTAGGTTGCTTCTCTCCTTGATTAGTTTCCATCCGTTGCTTCTTGCCCTGCCTTCAGGAGCTTTGGAGAATAGCTTGACTCCCTCTTCTTTGGGGCAGCCCCTGAGATATTAGAACACTGCTATCATGTCCTCCCTCGTCCTTCTCTTCATTAAACTAGACATTCCCAATTCCAGCAACCGTTCCTTATATGTTTTAGCCTCCAGTCCCCTGATCATCTTTGTTGCTCTTCTCGGCACTCTTTCTAGAGTCTCAACATCTTTTTTTACATCGTGGTGACCAAAACTGGATGCAGTATTCCAAGTGTGGCCTTACCAAGGCATTGTAAAGTGGTATTAACACTTCACATGATTCTATCCCTCTGGTTACCTGGTTGTATGGTTCATTCTTGTCTGCTATACAGAATCTTCTCTATGTCTGGACTTCTGGTCAAGTCCATCTGAGGATATCAATCAAATGCACTGATAATGTTACCTAGTTTGGGTAATGAAACGTCTGCAAGAAAACAACCAAGCTCAGAGAGCACCAAAGACGCCTGATGTAAGTCAAGCTGTGAAGTATCAGGAGATCCAATGATTCACGGTGGAATCCTAATTAAGAGAGCTAACAGCCATTCTAAAATGTCCAAAAGCCACCACGTTATGTCCATGGTGGGTGGACATTTTTTTCCTTGCTCATAGCCACATTCCTTTAGGTTATACTGCAGACAAATTATCAGTGAAGAGAAGCAAGCCCCAATGAGGGCCAAAATCCAAAATACCTGGGGCCATCATTTGCTCTCCTTCTGAAATACTTTCCCTCTCTTTCTTTCTCTTTTTCTTTTGTTTTTCATTTTTCTTCTTTTAAAGTTGGCTGCCAGGAAGAATATATCATTACTGGCAGAGGTCTGAACTGATTGCTTACAAAAAAAAATATTGAACATAAGTTGAAAAAAGTACATTACTAGGCTTAAGTTCCAAATATCCCAAAGTTTGTGAGTTGCCACTGAAATAAGCCGCAAGGAACAACGTTCTCTTCTCCGATGGCCAAAACCAGACATCCCAGCAGGATTTTGAAATGCCTTGGTGTTTTTTTTTCCTTTCCTTTTCAAAACGTATGCAAAATATATGGCCTTCAGCTAGCTATTGGCAAATCTGCCGATGTCAGTTTCTATTCTATTTTCAGCCTTAAATTCACACTACTTCTGCACTAGAGAATGTTTAAAATAAATATGCAGAAATGACTATGCTGTATGTTGTGTGTATATGTCAGTACATTTTTGAATGTATGTCCCCTATCTTTCTATTTATTCAATTCACAATATTTCTAATCTACCCTTCTTCAAAAGGAGCAGGATTGGCTAACCAAAAAAAATAAAAAAAAATACAAAGAAAAGATGATGTATTTTTGCCAAGTTTTCTGTAAGACAACAACTTTGTATATCTACTTTCACAAACATATGCATTTCTGTCCACAAGTTGCTAAATGTAGGCATTTTAACACTTCTCCTCCTCCTCCCCCCTGGAGAACTTAAAATTGAGTGCAAGTTTAAAAGTTAGCTCACTTTTGCTTCATATATTGCCGGGATGCCATATTGGCACAATTAGCTAAATATAAAGTTTTATAGCCAGCAATCTTTTGGCCATTCTTTGGATGTTGCTGAGCTGCAGATCTTATTCCTTCACCGCTGGTCATCATTAGGGCTGCAAATGTATTCCTACATTGTAATTCATAACTTCTCGGTTCCAGGATTGTAGAGGTAGTCGTCAACTTATAGCCACCACGGAGCCCAAAAAGTTCTGTTAAGTGACCCATTTTAAGACCTTTCTTGCCATAGTTGTTAACTTATCACTGCCATTGATAAGTTAGTAACCCGGTTGTTAAGTGAATCTGGCTTCCCCTTTGACTTTGCTTATCAAAAGGTTACAAAAGATGATCACATGACCTTGGGACACAGCAATAGTCATAAGTACCCATGCTTCCCCGAAAATAAGACCAGGTCTTATATTAATTCTTGCTCCAAAAGATGCTTTAGGGCTTATTTTCCGCTTAGGTCTTATTTTGGGGGAAATACGGTATTAAATGCACCCATCTGGCTGACAATCTTAACTGGGGCTTATTTTTGGGGTGGGGTTTCTATTATGAGCATCCTGAAAAATCACGGCTAGGGCTTATTTTCCCGTTAGGTCTTATTTTCAGGGAAACACAGTATGAACCAGTTGACAAGCATTTGAATTTGGATCCCACGATCATGGGGATGCTACAAAAGCCGTAACTGTGAAAAATGGTCGTAAGTCACTTTTTTCAGTGCTGTCGTAACTGTGAGCAGTCACTAAATGAACTGGACTATCTGCAGTTGTAAGGGAAGTGCCCCTCTTTTTCCTCAAAGCTCCATCTTTTGCAAAGTCACTCTGAAAGGCATTGTTTCTGACCGGAAGCTGGTTTCCTCCAGTGACAGCCCCACTGAGCACTAGAAATTTTTTTTAGAGAGAAATGGGATCCACATTCTGAAATATTTATGTTAAAGCCTGCCTTGCGGATGCTCACAAGCAGATCAGAGCCGAACTGCCTCCTAACTCTTCTGCAAAACAATCTGAGATTGTTATCTACTTACCCTTCTTCTCTGGCCCTCTCATCTTCCCAGCCCTAAGGGGCACCATAGTGTGTTCTCAGCTGTTTTGGCCCAAAGCTGGTGAAATGGTTGAGAAATAACCTTTGCCCAATACATCCATGTCCCCCCATTTGCTGGCAACATTGTAAAGATAGATCAAAGAAAAGATTGCTCTGATCTTCAAGTTGCACTAATAAGACACAGCTGCTCTGAGAAGGCTAATAATGTAAAGAAGCTTAATCATGTTTTAATGTCCTTAATAAGCCAAGCTATCTCTTACACCCCTCCTTCCCAACCATGCACATTTCTGTTTCCCTTTAACTGCTAACACTCTCCTCCTTCCTTCCTTCCTTCTGTCCTTTCAGCTCTTTGTTCTTCATCTGACTTGTTCAAAAATGAGAGGCACCAACCTTTGACTAGCTGGCTTGGAGTTCTACCTGGGAAGGCTGAGGTCAACCTTTAATCTACTTCTTCAGTTAGGATAGCAGCACTAGATCTGCAATAGGCAGGGTTCTTCTCATCTCAAACGAGTCCCACTAGTAGCTTGTTATATTGAAACGTCCATCTTCCCTTACAGGTTGTGCTGTTCTTAGGACATGACTTGGAGGCTGGAATCTTCACAGACATATAAACTAAGTTCTTGGATCATCTGAACAGATTCACTACAAGCAAAGATTGACCAGGTTTTGAGTTCCCTGTTCAACAAAAAGCTCATAACTAATTTAGAACTGCCCTCACTTTATTGGTGAGGGGGGATTCTCCTTACCCAGCTTAGCCCCTCACTACCTCTGTGGTTGCAGTTTCCTTCACTTTTCACAGCCACAAAGGTTCATCCTAATTTACCTTAGAGGAAGAAGGGAAAAATCTAGTTTATCTCCTTGCGTGCTCAAGAATACATTGTCTAAGACTGTCCTTGACAGAAAACTAATGTAAAGAGTGTTGATTCTGGGAAGGGAGTTGATGAGAAAGCTGTGATGGCCCATGGAAACAGATGGGAGGATAGGGAACCCCTACGCACTTTTCAGTGAGAAATAGTTCGAGTGCCTGTGAATTTTTTCTACATGCTTATCAGAGTCTTGAGATTCTTCATTGGAAGTATAGAGATATTTTTTCTGCCCTTGAGAATTTCTCTCCTTTTACTCCCTTCTCATTGTGTCTCTTGTCTTCCTATGTTTGATAATGGGCCTTTTGTTTGATTTGTTTTGGCTGATTTGTCTTATTTTGGAAGACACTATCTAAAAAGTAGGGTAAAAATTAATAATAAACAAATAGGCACTTTTAAAAAATAAATACTAATAGCAGCAGTCAGAGGAAGCAGTACCCATCTCCCAAGTGATATAGAAGAAGTCATGAACAAAATGATACGTCTTAACCTTGAGATGTATGTAGTTCTCAACCTCGAGATACATCTCAAATCTTCACAAAGCTACTCTTTTACCTAAAATGAAGAATTGTTGATATCAATGGAAGTTTCTCTCCTTAAGGAAACAGAAGCTTCAGATGTTTAGGTTTCATTTGCACCATGGTGAAGGAGACCCAAAGGTGCTTTTTCAAAAGACAACTGGACTTTGTTTTTGCGTGAAGATGTTTCGCTTCTCACCCAAGAAGCTTTTTCAGTTCTGACTGAATGGTGGAGAATGGAAGGATTTATATTCCTTGCAGTTATCTGGTCATTAGCACTCTTTCTGAGAGTTGTTGAGGCCACTTGGAGGTTTATTTGTGCCCTCAGGGTCACTTGAATAGTGCAACTTGGTGTGGAACCTTCTTGGAACTGCTGTGTTGTAAATAGGAGATAGGTGGTGTTGTATCCCTCCCCCTCTCTCGAGAGAGGGCTGTTCAATCTTAACGTAGATGGCCTGTTTGACCCTTCTTTCAAACCAACCAAAGGCACCTTTGGGACAACCCATGACCTGGATGACAACTTCCATAGACATGGTGAAGAAGAATTTTATTTTTATCCCAGCCCCAAAAGGTGTGGTGATGAGTAACTATAATTTTACATTTTTACACACTTGGTGTCTCCTTTCACTTCACCTTAGCAAAACTAACAGATCTGTCTACAGCATCTTTTGGCTGATCTACTAGACAATTTTTTCCATTCTAGACCAAGATATCATGCTTCAGATCTCCCCCACAAAGCAACAAAAGGCACCTTCAGTACCACTTGAGTGAATTAGGCATTGTAAAAACAAAAAAAGAGAGAGAGACTACTTTTTCAGTGCAAGATTGAATGGAGCTCAATGGATGTATTCTTTTTGTAACTAGTTGTGGCAGACTGCCATCCAAATCTTGTGATTGAGGTCTTGAGGGGATTAAAAACCTTCCAAGGGAATCCAGAAGGCTTTGTGAAACCAAGAGAGGTGAAATCCCCTCATACTCCTGGCATGCCAAATCCATCTATCTTTTCTCACGTTCAGACAATAAAGGCAGAAGAAATCTAGTTGACGTCTTCAGAGAAATCAGGTAAAAAAACCCAAAAATTATGCCATCATGTTTCTTGCCCTAGATGACTTCTAAAAATAACCTATACATGTTATGTATAGAAAGAGAGCAAAAACAAAACAGGTGCGCTGCAGAGTAAAACATCAGAGACAGATTTGGATAATTCAATTGATAGTTTGCCATAGTTATTGCTGGGGTTTTTTTTTGTTTGTTTGTTTTGGAAATGTACTCACTTGGTTAGAAAACGGGCAGAAGGTGATAACAGATGTTACAAGGAGGTATATAATAATAATAATAATAATAATAATAATAATAATAATAATAATAATAATAATAATAATAATAATAATAATTAATAATAATAATAATAATATTATAATAATAATAATAATAATAATAATAATAATAATAATAATAATAATAATAATAATAATAATAATAATAATAATAATAATAATAATAATAATAATAATAGTGGTGATGATGATGATGATGATGATGATGATGATGATGATGATGATGATGATGATGATGATGTTGGAAGGGACCTTGGAGGTCATCTAGTCCAACCCCCTGCTCTGGCAGGAAAGCCTATACTATTTCAGACAAATGGCTGTCCAGTCTCTTCTTAAAAACCTCCAGTGTTGGAGCATTCACCGCTTCTGGAGGCAGGTTGTTCCACTGGTTAATTGTTCTTATTGATGGGAAATTTCTCCTTAGTTTTAGGTTGCTTCTCTCTTGGGTTAGTTTCCATCCATTGCTTCTTGTCCTGCCTTCAGGCGCTTTGGAGAATAGCTTGACTCCCTCTTCTTTGTGGCAACCCCTGAGATATTGGAATACTGCTATCATGTCACCCCTAGTCCTTCTCTTCATTAAACTAGACATACCCAATTCCAGCAGCCGTTCCTTACATGCTTTAGCCTCCAGTCCCCTAATCATCTTTGTTGCTCTTCTCTGCGCTCTTTCTAGAGACTCAGCATCTTTTTACATTGTGGTGACCAAAACTGGATACCGTATTCCAAGTGTAAAGAAGATAATGTTACGATAATTACAAGGAAGTAAACAAAATAATTTTAAGCCACCTCCTCAGTTGTCTTCTGATAAACAGAAGTTTAGTTAGCAGCCATACTAATATTAAGAATCTGTCCACAACTTGCTCTCAAAATTCCAAACAACTCCATTAGCCTATAAGTCTAAGAATTTCCTGATAGAATCAACCCTGCTTTCAGTGCTAGGCCTAGTAAGACTTCAGTGAAAAATATGGACAGGCCCTTACGAAATACAGGTGGTTCTCGACATCAACTGAGCCCGGAATTTATGTTGCTAGGTGAGAAATTTGTTAAGTGAGTTTTGCCCCATTTTCGTGCCACATTTGTTAAGTGAATCACTGCAGCTGTTAAGTTAGAAATATGGTTGTTAAGTGAATCTGGCTCCCCTGACTTTGCTTGTCAGAAGGCTGCAAAACATGGTCACAGGATCCCCAGGACGCTGCAACTGTCATAAACATGAACCAGTTGTCAAGCATCCGAATGTAAATCATATGAATCACGGGGATGCTGCAATGGTCATAAGTGTGAAAAATGGTCATAGGTCTCTTTTTTCAGTGCCATTGTAACTTCAAACGGTCACTAAATGAACTATTGTAATTCAGGGACTATCTGCAGTCGATTAAAGCAATGAATTTAAGACAGCCAGGAATGAAATAGTAGAAATCTAACTGGTTAAACAGCCATCCGGGAGTGCAAGTACCAAATATGTCAAGTAAATGAGTTTTGTCTAGTGCTGAATAAACAAGAAAATGAAATGTCCTCTCTCCAGACGAAGAGTTCTGGAGAGTGGCAGAAGATCAGCAATTTTCTGCTCCTGCTCCAAGTAGTGCAGCTTGTCCTAAGGTGACGTGACCCAGATTAGCCTCCAGCACTCTTCACAATGTCCTTGTGTGTCAGTAGCCGTCTCTGAATGGAGTGATAGAATAATAATGGAAACCTGACCAGTTCTGTTCTCCATTGACCAGGAGAGGGAAGGAAGGAAGGAGGGAGGGAGGGAGTCAGAATACTGTAATCATCTCTCACACAAAAGAAGACAAGTTGGGCAGAGCCAGGGCTAAAAACGAGGAGGCCAAATCCTATCCTTAATTAATTAATATCCTTAATTAAACCCTGGGACTTAAGGCCAGTCCGTGGTTCCTCCACACAATGGGGAAAGGGAGGTGAATGACGGCCAAAACAATGGATGGGTCTACCACATGTTGCTTAGTAAATAGAGTTGCCAGTTTTCCTTTTAATCAAACAAGCAAGTTGCTCCGGTTTTAACAGCAACATAGGATTTATATATATATATATATTGTATTGTATTTTTGTTCTGTTTGGTTTTATTGTACACCATCCAGAGTTGGTTCGGAGTCAGGTGGTGTCTAAATTCAATCGATACAATTCCGTTCAATCTGATTGATCAGCAAGGATCCAGACTTTTTGGATCTGTGCAGGAAGACCCACATAGTGAACTATTCAATTGCAATTAACAACCTTCCTCCTCATGAACCTTCTGGCTTGATCTATCTCCACCCAGACAGGCTGTGCCTTGAGCAAGCAGTCATTCTATCATACAAAGAGGACACCTTGTGATTTTGTATATATAGCAACAATGTTTTGTTAATGCAGTTGTCATGTTTAGTGCGTTATGTGAATCCACATCCACACTTCAGGGCTGCAAAACCCAGATAACTGCTAGAAGGCAGCAAAGAGTAAAAAAAATTGTCTATGTCTCTTTGTTGCCATCTGATGGTTTTGCAGATTTCTGCAGCCCAGATCTGGTAGCCCTAGATGAGTGGTAAAGCATAGGCTTTGTATGGTGAAAATCCAGGGTCATGTCTGCACTTCCACTTAAAATTCAGAAAGCAAATGATGGGAAAGACCTCATGGTTGAATTACTGGGCTAGAAGATCCAAGATTCTGATTTAGTAAAATCAGCTTTCAGGGTTTTTATTCTTGACCCTGCCAGGATAACCTATTATAAGTCAGCATTACAATGCTGTAAATAAATAAATGATCCTATTCTGGGTCAATGGAGACAGCTGCACATCCTTTGCTGAGTAATTTCAGACTCCGAATGAACCACTATTTATACGAGACTTGTTTTTAGTAATCTGTCTTTATTTTCTCTGCAGAAATGCTGGGCTGCCATTCTCCTGATATATTCTGAGATAGCATTTCACCATTCTGTTTCGATTATTGCCCAAACAACAATGTTGTTGGGTGGCCTCTGTGAATATAGTGCTATAAATCCTAGCTGTGGCTCTCTGAGAAAATGCCCCATTCAGTTCAGTGGAACTGATACTTGAATGGACACTTGCATCAGACTGCATTGTGAGTACAAAAATAAACACATTCATTTTTAGGTCCACACTGAAAGTTGCTTTCTATTATTGTAGTGCATATATAGATCTCCAATTGCTCCAGTCTTTGGGTCAGACTTTTTAAAGGTTGGACTCAGCTGCAAAGAACTGTCCACAAACCTGGAAAATCAAATCACTGGTTCAAGTATCATAGTATCATAGGACTGGAAGGAACCTAAGAGGTTTTCTAATCCAGAGGTCTCCAACCTTTTTGATTTGGTGGCTTGGAAAGGGAGGCAGGAACACTACGTGCGCACGCACAAATGGGCCGCACGCATGCGCGTGCAAAAATGATCCCCGTGCACATCCACACAAATGGGCCATGCATGAGCGCGTGTGCACACACAAACAGCCGCACGCAAGTGCATGTGCACACATGCAAACAGCCGCACGTGGGTGCATGCGCACATGCAAACTGGGCTGCACAGGTGCGAGTGCTGCAAATGGGGCGGCGCTAGCACCGGAGGGATGCTCCGGGAGGCGCTAGTGCCGGTGGGACGTTCGGGGATGGGGTGGGGCTAACGCTGGCAAGATGCTCAGGGTGGCGCTAGTGCCGGTGGGATGCTCGGGGTGGCGCTAGCACGAGTGTGTGTGGGGGGTGAATGCATGCACGTGTGTCCGTGCACTGGCCATCCCTTCACGGGCCCGGTGGTCAAGTGGCCCACAGGTTGGGGGCCCCGTTCTAATTCAATCCCCTGCCTAAGGCAGAAGAATTTATCGAATCCCAGACAAATGGCTATCCAATCTTTTCTTGAAGACCTCCAGCAATGGAGCACCCACAACTCCAGGAGACTATGGAGATTCTCAGCCATCCAGGTCATGGTTGTCCCAAAGGTGCTTTTCCAAAAAGCAACTGGACTTTGTTTTTTTCCTTGAAAATGTTTCACTTTCATCCAAGAAGCTTCTTCAGAAGTGAGGATGGTTGGTGACATGAAACCACTCCCTTTGTCTTTGTCAAGTAATTTTTAACAGAGTTTCAGGATTCTTGCCTCCTTAAAAAAATCTACATTTCTTTGAAGGTTTAATTTTAAATTTTTAACTCTGACATATTAATTTTATATACTGTACTGTTTTATATTTTGATGTTTTATCGTACACTGGCCAGAGTCACTCTTTCAGGGAGATGAGCGGTTCAGAAATGTGAAATATAAATAAATGTGTTCAAAAAAGTAGGAAGGTTTTTATTTATTCCATTTAAAAAAAGAAAAGAAAGAAACACATATAGCAATCTATGACTCTTTCTAGGTGAAGACTTTCCCCACCTCCACTCTCCACTTCAAAAAAAAATATAGGTGGCTTTTAACATAATGATGAAAAGAGTGACTGATGATGACACTAGGCTGGGAACAAAGAAATCTGCCTTATATTAACGGGGACTATCAGTACGTGAAGATCGGAATTAGATGAAGTTCAAGCTGACTATTGCTCCATGTTGTTCCAAGTTAGATCATTGATGGGCATAATTCCAAGTCAGAGAAAAGTCCACCTTGTTCCATGTCAGACAATCAGTTAATGCAACAGTTTTAGATCGGATTATTTCTGAATTCTCTTTGGAGACGGTAGGCACCAAAAACTTTTGCATGGAAAACATCAGTTCTATCCCAGAATTTTAGCCTTTTTTCTAAGGGAATAGGCACATGATTTCCTTGGAAGGAGAAGAGACAGTGAAATCGTCCTTGTACTGTATGTATGCAAAGGGGTGTGAGTGTGTGTTTGTGTGTGTATGTATAATATTTTTATTTATTGCATTTTTGAAGATTCCTCTACTTCCTAGCAACATTGCATTGAAACCACTGGCAGTGCAACCTGCTTAATGAGGTATGTTGCAGATCTATCAAATGCATTAACATGTCATTCTACATTTGGTTTAACCTTGGTTCACTTTCCTGCTCTCCATTTCTAGTTTGCAGCTCCACTTGCCTTTTGCAAAAGTAGAAAGTAAATTTAATAACCCAGTTAAATGTGTTCTGTGTACCCAGCCATTGTCTTGCACATGTTTAGATATAGCTATTCATTGCAAAAAAAAAAAAAAAATCCACAAAGGTTTTTCACATTGTCACTGTGTAGCAGAAGAAATAATAACTACCTCCATGTCCGGTTAGGAACATTCTTAATTCATTTTAGCTACAACAAATATCTAGCCCTAGATTATATTTCTAGCCCATCTTGCTGATATTCTATGCTATTTCTAAACACCAGCATCAAAGTTTGGAGAAAGAAAAAAGGTAAGTGAAAGAAAGGGCTCCACCTACTGGCAGTGATAGCTATAAACTCAGTTACTTATCCATTTTTGGGGACCTGGTTCAGAATATCCATCTGAGCTCACGACAAAAGACAACCCTATGCAGCAGCCATGAGTTGTGCATATATCCTTGGGAAATCAATCTCTCCATATTCGCTATAATTAACTCCCAGAAAATATTTGGTTTACCCCTTTAATCTGCACTCTATGCTGTAATGAAACTTCGATGATATGCTAATTGCCTCCCGTTCTCCTCAGATACTCACTGGAAAAGACTCTGATATTGGGAAAGATTGAAAGCAAAGGGAGAAGGGGGTGGCAGAGGATGAGATGGTTAGATAGCGTCATCGACACAACGAACGTGAATTTGAGCAAACTCTGGGAAACGATGGAGGACAGAGGGGCCTGGGGTGCTATGGTCCATAGGGTCACAAAGAGCCAGACATGACTTAGTGACTAAACAACAACTCCTAAGGTACTTGATGTCCAAGTTGGGTCCAAGGTCCCCAGTCAAGTCTTCAGATTGGCAATCCAGAACTCCAGGCTGTGGACACTGTTTCAGGATAACGATATGCGGGGAGCGAGGGAAGAAATCTCAAAGAAACCTTGTCCCCTGCTTTTCTAAGACATTTGTGATCCAAATCAAAGGAGAAGCAGGGGATACATAACGACTACCATTGTGAAAGGGAAAAAGAATTTGTGGGTTACCTGCCCTTTACTCAATAGCTAAAGAACAGCAGGATCAATAGCAAGTCTGCCTAGCCACCCATTTTAAACTGACCACAGCAACAGTGTCATACTTCACACCTCCCGTTGCAGTTCTGATCAGCATCCTGTGGCCAGATGGTGCTCCTGAGTAAATTCAGGTCCAGGCAGAACCTTGGACAGCTCTCAAAACAACTGTCTTTCAGGCACAAGAAAGTCTCCAGCAACCAACCATCTATTTTGTTCACAGGCTCTGCTTACACAAAATATTCAGCCAAGATTTCTTTAAGACCTCAGCTGGTTGAACAAGTCATAAAAGAGTACCTTAGTTTGCACACAATACTAAGCCATAAGGAGTGAGCTCAATACATCACACTATGCCAGAAATAAGCAT
Organism: Azemiops feae; assembly: GCA_023970755.1. Lineage (NCBI taxonomy): Eukaryota > Metazoa > Chordata > Lepidosauria > Squamata > Viperidae > Azemiops > Azemiops feae. The sequence continues at coordinate 1,921,950 of JALGBA010000475.1, read as the reverse complement.
ACCACACAATTGTTTAACGTAAGGGTACACAAAATAGGGCCCAGCAGCGCCTTTCTTGTGGCCTCCAACATCTCCGTAGTGGATGAGATCTTCAAACATGTCTATTATTTTGCCTTTGCAGGGGGCAAAAAGGGGCAAAATTGATGTTGTAAGCCTTACATAGACCTAAGGTTCTCAGTTAACTCCTTAAAAATCCCAGGATTTTTTTTAACTCCTCCCTAAAAATCAGTTCGCAGTCCACATTGGAAATGTGGTCTTCACTGGTGACGCCCAGATGATCATAGAGACAGGAGAAGGTATCAATTCTGCCATTTCACTTGTTATATGAAGCTCAGTCTCATAATTGCATAAAGCCTCTATAAACAGATCGTGGAACAAGAGGAGATATTCTCATTCTCATATTCGTAACTCTAGCCATGGGGGTTCTTTAGAACCCAGAAAAATCAGGATTTTATATAACAAACATGTGGGGAAAGTTTTCTTCTATGCTGCTCCCAAATTAAGGATCAGCCTCAGAGTCACCTTGAACTTTGAGATGGCCAGCAAATCAATTTAGTAAGAAGAATCATTTTGGATAGGGGATGCCGACAGTATGTGGAGACAGCAGAGTAGAAGAGAAAGAACTGGAGAAGATAACAAAATACAAAGACCTGCAAATAGAAATAGAAAACAAAGGTAATATCAATAGTAATAGGTGCCTTGGGGACAATCCCAAAACAACTGGAGCACCATTTGAACACCACCGGCATTGACAAATTCACCATCAGTCAATTGCAAAAGGCAGCTTTACATGGAACAAATTACATTCTGTGACAATTCCTTTAGCACCATCAGACAAGTACATCAGATGGTTGTCTCAACATCTGCTTTTCCCAGGACCTTGGGAAGGACTTGATAGATGGATAAAAATGTCACATCCAGTCTGAACCTCTGGATGACTGTGCAATGAATCATAATAACACAGAGACCTTTAATATTCTAGGAAGGTTATATTTCTTGTGTTTATGTTTTAATAATCCTATTTAATTCCTTTTATCTGTTGTGAACCACCTTGATGGATGATTGCAGAAAGGTAGTACAGGTAATCCTTGACTTACAACAGATCATTAATGACCATTTAAAGTTATGAGAGCACTGGAAAAAAGTGACTTATGAGCGTTTTTCACACGATCTTTGCAGCATCCCCATGGTCACGTGATCAAAATTCAGGCACTTGGCAACTGACTCATATTTACGACGGTCGCAGTGTCCCTGGGGTCCTGCGATCCCCTTTTGCAACCTTCTGACAAGCAAAGTCAATGGGGGAAGCTAGATTCACTCAACAACTGTGTGACTAACTTAACAACTGCAGAGATTCACTTAACAACTGTGGCAAGGAAGGTGGTAAAATGGGGCAACTCTCTTAACCAATGTCTCACTTAGCAACAGAAACTTTGGGCTCAGTTGTGGTCGTAGGTCTAGGACAACCTGTATAGCAAGATTAGTAATAAAGGAATAGACTTCCAAATATTTTTTTTTATATATACACAGGCATATGACATTTCTTTTTCTGCCTTTGTTGTTCCACGCCTCCCTACCCCACAATTACAATGCAATAGTTGTTGACCACCAAAAATGCAATATTGCCAAAACATGGAAAAATGCAAACCATGGAAAAATACAAACATGGAAAATTATAAACATTTGGTTAAGGCATTTGTTAATGAAGCTGAGGAAAAGTGATTAATGGAGATTTTTATTACTCTGGAGGAGAGAGGGGTAGACTGCACGAGGCTCTAGAATGCTTCTGTTTGAAGGAAGGGTAATAGCAGAAGCTAAAATAAAGCTTAGGATACATCTTTGATATCAGATTCTTAGTTCATCCAGCCCAATGCTAACAGGTCTTTCTTGGCTTTTATAAACAATCACTACATGATCCCAAAAGGTGCTTTTCAAAAGGCAACTGGAGTCTCTTAAGTTCTGAAGTAGCTTCTTGGATGAAAAATAAAAACGTCCCCATTGCTGGAGGCTTTTAAGAAGAGACTGGACAGCCACATGTCTGGAAGGGTATAGGGTCTCCTGCTCAAGCAGAGGGTTGGACTCAAAGACCTCCAAAGGTCCCTTCCAATTCTGTTATTTTATATTCTATGAGAAGCGAAACATTTTCAAGGAAAAAACCCGAAGTCCACTTGTCTTTTGAAACAACCATGACCTGGATGATTGAGAATCTCCATAGACAAACTTTCAAACTTGGGACTTATTTTATCAATGGCTGGAGAAAAGAATAAAGGATTAGGAATTAAATTTGCATTAGTGAATGATAAACTCAGACAACACGTTTGTTGAATAAGTACTACTGAGTTGCATGAAAAAATTAATAAAAAACTTTAAAAAAGGAAGAAAGAGAGAGAATCTCCATAGACAAGCACTAAGTGGTTCCTTTACAGTTTCTAAGACCTGAAGGATGGGGCATTTCACCTTATAACCCAAGCTAGTGTCATTATCTTTGCCAGCCAAAGGTTTGTGGTATTTTGCAAACAACGACTTTAATGATGCTCTGTGATAGAATCTTAGAGTTGGGAGGAGTCATTTAGACTCCTACTACTCAGTGCACAAATACCAGCCATCCTCGGCTTTCAAACTTCCAATCACCTTTCCACATTTGACTTCAAGTGGTTGGATTTTTTAAAAAAAGGAAATATTATTTTGGGCCATTAAATTCACACATAGCAGAGTACAAGTAGAATATTGTTGTAAACCACCCAGAGTTGCTTCAGATGGGCAGTCATATCAATAATAAATAAGTAAAGAAATTAAAATTTGTCTAGAGCCTGAAGGCTAAAACATATGAAGAAAAGTTGCAGGAATTGGGTATGTCTAGCTTAATGAAAAGAAGGACTAGGGGAGATAGGATAGCAGTTTTCCAATATTTGAGCGGCTGCCACAAAGAACGGGGGGGTCAGGGGTCAGCCTATTCTCCAAAGTACCCAAAGGCAGGACAAGAAGCAGCAGATGTAAACTAATCAAGGAGAGAACCAACCTAGAACTAAGGAGAAATTTCCTAACAGTTAGACCAGGGGTCTTCAAACTTGGCCCTTTTATGACTTGTGGACTTCAACTCCCAGAATTCCTCAGCCAGCGTGCCTGAGTTAGAACAATTAATTAGTGGAACGACTTGCCTCCAGAAGTTGTAGGTGCTCTAACATTGTAGGTTTTTAAGAAGAGGTTGGACAACGATTTGTCCGAAATAGTATAGGCTTTCCTGCTTGAGCAGGAGGCTGGACTAGAAGAAAACTTTGCAACACTGGTGATGAACCATAGAGATGACCAGGCAGTGTTGACCACATAACTCTGGTCACCCATCCAGCAAAGCTATAAATAGGCCACAGATGCTTTTTTCTTCTTTTTTATTTCTTTTTTTAAACCCCTTTACCGTAATACACAAATTTAGAAAATGTTCCCATTTTAGTAGTATTTTATCAAAACCACAAACCTTTGGAATGAATCATTCATCCAATTCTTTCATAATGTCATCGATGACCCTAACTTTTTTCCTGTGGAATGTCAAATCGTCTGCTCGTGTTTGACATACTTCTTCAAGGTACGAAGCTGAGATGGAGAATGCAGATTACTCTCAACATGCACCTCGTAGAAAGGGATGGGGAGGCAGGAAAGGCAGTTAAATGCATGGAAATCTATAGAATCTAATCATTCCTAATGCATGATGCTTTTCCTCCAGTCTGTTATTGCTTCCAAGTTGTGTTTTATTTAGATCCTATCATGTCAGGAATCACAGCTCAGGCACCCCACAAAGGACGTCAGGGAGAAATTAAGCAATTTCCTTGCTCTTTGGAGTCTACATAGTTTAGGTCATAATTCCTCACCAAGTCATTTTTGTTCAAAATTAAATAAATGCCTCTAATTAAAAAAACAAAAGGAAAACACACTGAGGCACAAACACATGTTATATATTCCTGATGTTTTGCAGAAGATTTTTTTTTCTTTTTTTAAGGAGAAGAAAAATGCCCGCCTTCACTTCAAACGGTTTTATCAAAAGCAAACCAAATAATAAATATACAGCCCCCCCCCCATTTTAAGTGAAGTCAGAGAAAGACCTTGGGGAAACAAAGGGATTGCATAGATAAGGAATCAATCGTTATTAGTTCCCGTCTGTGGAGTTCCATTTCTTACGATATCCTGGTACAATGTGACATTTTTAATATTTCAGAGAGGGAGGGGACATTCTAGACCAGGGGTCTTCAAACTTGGCCCTTTTATGACTTGTGGACTTCAACTCCCAGAATTCCTCAGCCAGGCACGCGTGCCTGGCTGAGGAATTCTGGGAGTTGAAGTCCACAAGTCATAAAAGGGCCAAGTTTGAAGACCCCTGATCTAGAGGAATAAATCAGGAATATCAACAAGAATATCAACAGGAATATCAACAACCTGCACAGTGGCTATTTATTGTTGTTCTTTCAACCATTTAGTCATGTCCAACTCTTAGCGACTTTATAGGAAGTGATCTCCATGCTACCCTGTCAAGCACAACTTCTTTCAATTGTTGGATGTATCAGATTTGATGTTATCAAGCTAGCGAGATCTTTGCTTGCCCTTCTCCTTGTTCCACAAACTATTCCTTACCATCATTGCCTTCTCCAATGAATTTGCATGCATGACATGGCCAAAGTAAATCAGACACAGTCTTATGATTTTAGTGAGGTGTCTGGTTTTATATGATTTAACACTGGCTGTCCATGGTTTACGCACTAATTTAGGCCAGCACCACTGTTCAAAGGCGCCAATTCTTCTTCGCTATTAACTGTGTTTTACTTTTCATGAGGAAATAAAATAGATGGAAACCAATCTGACTCCAGATTCCTTTTTCCCCAAACCATCGCACCACAGTTCATGAGTCGGACCAGATTCCCCAAATCCTGCAGCACCCCACTTCCATCAGAAGTGAGTTAAAAAATTTCCCTCAGAACAAAAAACCCAAACCCATAAAAATAAAATTGCGCAGCCAGGATTACATTCTTAAAAAGAATGTCAGAATCACAATGACATCAGATTATAGGTACTCCTCGATTTGCAAACACAATTCAGCCCAACATTTTTGTTGCTAAGCAACATAGGTGTTAAGTAAGTTATGCCCCGTTTTACGACATTTCTTGCCACAGTTGTTAAGTGAATCACTGCAGTTTTTAAGTTAGTAACCTGGTTGTTACGTGAACGTGGCCTCCCCATTGACTTTGCTTGTCAGAAGGTTGCAAAAGGGGATCTCGTGACCCAGGGACACTGACACATATCAATACATGCCAGTTGCCAATTGTCCAACTTTTGATCATGTGACCATGGGGAAGTTGTGACAGTTGTAAGTGCAAAGACCAGTTTTTAATCCATTTTTTCAGTAACTTCAGTCATTAAACAAATGGTTGTAAATCAGCAACTACCTGTACACTGAAACACACTGTCCAGCCATCCTACATGACAATTCTGAGGCACAAGTCCAGTTGTATTTGCTGAGGAATTTCCTACTATGTTCCCTGCTTATACAACCAAAGACACATCCGCATAATTGCATAAAGTTGAGTTGACAGAGTGAGGAAGCCCAGTCTGAATTCCAAATTAGAACTAAAGAGGTCAAATTCTCCCTCAGCCACAAAGTTTTCTGGGTGACTTGGGGACAGTCAGTCACGTTCAGTTCGGTCTACCTCACAGCATTGCTAAGAGGAAAAATAAGTGAAGGAAACCATATGTGCTGCTTTGAACTGCTCCAAGAAAGGCATTAATTGATTAAACTTAAATGTAGGCATATTCTTACACATAAATACACAAATGGCGTACAGGAAGCACCTGATCACACCAACAGCTTATGCAAACCGCAGACTAGGGCCAGGGGTAGGCAACCTTGGCTCTTTTATGACTCGTGGACTTCAACTCCCAGAATTCCTGAGTCATAAAAGAGCCAAGGTTGCCTACCCCTGGACTAGGCTAAAAAGAGGTTGAGTAATCTGTGGTCCAGCGCGCTGTGGGAAACCAAGCATCGTAGAAGAAATGGCATTGTGATAAGCCAGAATATGGCTTCCTGTTTTGGTTCTGTGTGTCTTGTGAATCCAGATGTAAATCTTGTGTCCAAAGTTGCAACGTCTCGCTCATTTTTAAGAGTCCATTCACCCCATGGGGAAAAATCTCAGTTTCCCACAAAGAAATAGCAGACAGCTCAGGCTGTCCAGCTTTCTATCTCCATCTGCTGGCTAACTTGGGCCACTTCACTGAAGGATATTTTCCTTTTCAAGATCTGGCCTCCTTTCGGGAACTTTAGAGGAAGAAAATGAAGCAGGCACTGTTTTCCATTTGTATCTCTAGTGTATTTTATTTCTATCTATCGCGCTCTCTTTAATACAGGGGTCTTCAAACTTGGCCGCTTTAAGACTCGTGGACTTCAATTCCCAGAATTCCTCAGCCAGCGGCCACGTTTGAAGACCCCTGCTTTAATAGAAGAACTCCACTTAGGGGAAAGAGGAAGAGGCAGATCTAGTGTCTACTTTGGTGCAGCCTTCGCAATTTTAAGATGCAAGGACTTCAACTCCCAGAATTCTGAGACAATGCCTGTTGAAGTTGCTTAGGCTAAGAAACATTGATCTGGAGCAGGGGTCTTCAAACTTGGCAACTTTAAGACTTGTGGACTTCAACTCCCAGAATTCCTCATCCAGCGTGCCTGATTTAGAGGCTGTAGTGCTTAGTAGGGACATCATGATCGTGTATTGTTAATTGAATTAATTTAAAAACTGCTTAGGCATTTCTCCTCTGCTTTCTGGATTACTTTCAAATACCTGTGTGTGAAGTGGAAGGCAAAGGGATTGTGCAAAGTATTGTGTTTCTGGTTGAGCATACATAAGTATGCAACTTTACAAATCCTGGTCCTGAGCAGATGGCTCCTGCTTCCAATTTTTTTTTAGCTCAGATACTTTTCTGTAATTCCAATTAAGATACCTTTAAAGTTGAAAGGCCCATTGAACTGAAAAGCTCAGGCTTGCTCATTAATCTCATGGGAAGAATCCAGAGAAAGAAATATTTTGGGAAATATTAAAAAGGCAGAATATATTTCCCCAAAGGATCTTAAAAGGCAGAAACCAACCCCCCCTCACCACGTCTCTCTGCCCCAAATGGAAACCAGGTCTGCAGAATGCAGATGTGATAATCTTGTCAGAAAGATTGGAGCCAGGAAGCTTGGATTAGAAAGACAAAGATCCCTAGAATCAACAATCCCTCACACCAAAAAAAAAAAAATCCAACAAGTCATCAGCCCCAGCCCCAGGAAAGCAGGATATGACCTTTGGGACATACTAGGATTAACCCACCACCATCAGAACACCAGAAAGGCACACTCAGATTCAGGTCAAAGTTCATGCCACAGGAACAACTCCAAACGAAAGCTCAAGAAGGTATAAAAACCCACCACTCCCTGCTACATGTGGTCAGTTTTTCCAGAGCCATCTTTCTGTCTGGCTCTCCTCTTCAATAAACTACAACCTTCTTTCTAAAGCAGTCTCCATTTTGTTTATTCCCAGCTTGGATTGGACTCTGATGAAGATTTTTTTTCAACAATCTCCATAGCCATTAAACATGGATACAAGTGACTACACCAAGCTCTTCCTGTTTGTTTCAGTAGAGTCAAGCATTTCTTGTAGGTACCAAACCCCTCCTGCCACTAACACACCAAGAGTGTACCACTTTGTTAGCAGCTACAGTGATTCTTCCAGTCAACAGTTTAAGCCTTTGGGTCTAGGAAGGGGTGGCAAATTAGATGCAGGACTATGTTAAACAGACAATCTAGTACCTGCTAGACCAAGTCATCTACTTTATGCTAGACATGGTCATGAATCTAATTCCTAACATTCTGGTTAAGACACCAGGCTAGAAAGCAGTTATAGTCCCCTCTTTGCCATGAAAGCCATCTGAGTGACCTTGGGACAGTCGCTCTTAGCCAACTCTCCTCCCAGGGTTGTTGTTGTCGGAAAAAAGAGAAGGGGGAAGGTGTGTGTTCGCCACTATGAGTTATTTGTAAAATTAATAAAGGTGGGGTACAAATAAATAAATATATAAATATTCAATGACACAGTCCTCGATCTCCGGGAGAAATATAAACCAGCTGTTTATTGTTAAAAAAGTTTAAAAGAATAAAAAACAACTATTTACAATATTAAAACAACTTAGCTTTCGCTGGTCCCCTGCCAGCTTCCTCAGAGTGAAGTTTTGGGGTGGAGATTACTTTTATAAACCTTGCTAGCCTAATTGCTTACTCATCGACCGTGTGATAGGGCCATCCGCCCTGGCTGACAGATTATAAAAGTATAAAAGTATAATCTCCACCCCCGAAACTTCACTCTGAGGACGCTGGCAGGGGACCAGCGAAAGCTAAGTTGTTTTAATATTGTAAATAGTTGTTTTTATTGTTTTAAACTTTTTTAACAATAAACAGCTGGTTTATATTTCTCCTGGAGATCAAGGACTGTGTCATTGAACAGATATGCCTGGGATTCGTATTTTTGCAGTCATCAAAGACATATATAAATAAATATATAAATAAAAATTTTAGGTTAGCCATATGTGGTCAATCTTTGGGACAAGAATAAGCATCCCAGTTCCTTGTACAAATGTTGTGCTTTTTCAGTCCCACCAACATGAACAGGAATGATGTTGAGTCTAGTATGCAGGGAGCACACCAGTTTCAATCAATCAGTTTATTATTACAGCCATAGGCCAACACATAAAATTAAACATTCAAATAAGACAGAACTAAACAGAACACGGTCGATCAAGAACACGGACGACCAAGATCATGGTCGTCAGCAAACAACCCGTTAACTTACCACCAGTAAATTCAGAAGGAACACCACTAGAAAAAGTTGAAAGGATCACGCACCTCGGTTCTAATTTACATGAAAGCTGGGACATGACCGCTGAAGTAAAGACAAGGATAGAGAAAGCTCGAACAGCATGCTTCAAAATGAAAAAGGTCTTCTGCAGTCACGACATAAGCCTAAGACTGAAAATCAGGCTTGCCAGATGCTATATTTTTTCTATCCTGCTCTATGGAGTAGAGAGTTGGTCTCTGACAGAAGGCCACCTGAACAGACTAGAAGCATTTGAAATGTGGATTTACAGGCGGCTGTTACGTATAAGCTGGGTGGACAAGATCAGAAATGAAGAGGTTTTAAGCCGCCTGGGGAAGCCAAGGGAAATCATCAAAACAATTAAAAAACGAAAGTTAGAATATTTCGGACATGTGATGCAACACCCAGAAAAATACAGCATACTCCATTTAATCCTCCAGGGAAAGATTGAAGGCAAACGAGGTCCAGGCAGAAGAAGAACATCATGGCTTCAAAATCTAAGGGACTGGTTTGGACAAAACTCAGCAGCACTTTTTCGTGCGGCTGCTGATAAAAACAGGATCGCCACCATGATCGCCAACGTCCGATAACGGATATGGCACAAGAAGAAGAAGAAGAAGAAACAGAACACAAGAAGGCATAGCAATATATTACAATTAATGACGTAATCAATGAGTGTCCAAAGTCTGCCTAGTTTTACAGACAGTATAACAAAACCTATCTACCTTCAGAGAGACTGAGTCATACTGACCTGACAATAAAAAATACATTGAGTGTGGTCTAATACTGAATAAAAACACGTAATAAAATTAATTATAAAAGATTACTAACAAGATCTAAAAATATTTATTTATGTTTCTGGCGAATCCCCAGTGCTGCTGCGCAGAACCTGGCCACCTGCGCCGTGATCACTGCCTGCTCGTCCTTGAGCAGCCACTGGAGATAAATACTTTCCGAACGACCAGGGTACCTATAGATTATGGGGACGATGTGGTTTTTCCGAATAGCTCTATGGAAGGAACATCGAAAGAGTAGGTGTCCAATGGCCTCCACCTCTCCTGAGCCACAGGAGCAGAGTCTTTCAGCCAATGGTGTCTCTTTATACTTGCCGTACAGGACAGCTGATGGTTTACTGGCTCCAACTGACTAAGATAACAGGCAGATGTAACAACATATCTAATAGAGTCTGGAGCCAGAAACAGTGGAGCTAAACCTAAGTCCAGATTGTCTACTCTGCCGTGTAACGAAAGCAGCACCATCTATCAAGAAACCCTTTCACTTTGACCAAATACACACCTGGACATAGACAATGCATTCCTCACAAAATTCAGAATAATGTAACATTCTGGGTCCCATCCATTCCACTGTTCTTAATCAGTGTGAGTGGAATGGTTCCCTTTTGATCCAACGCAGACAAGGATGGAGAAAGACATATCACCAACTTAAGTGGTGGGTGTTGTTTTTTTTAATAGGAACACAATGTATTCACTAATTGCAAGCTTTCTGGCTTATCCGATTAATAATATGTTGCCTCCCTTTTTTCAGAAAACCCGGTTAGAATATTCTTTCAAATACAAACAAAATAAATGAACTGCTCAGTAAAATATAGTGAAAAGAAATACGCTAAAGCTTTAAAGTAAATGCTTTGTAGATCACCTACTAAACCCTCTTCAAAGCCATCTCTTCGTAAGGCACCCACCAAGTCAAAATATTTGATTTTTTTTTTCTCCAAAGGCAGCAGGGTTTGAATTGTGCAATACCCACATAGGCCACAAAGAGGCAAACTTGCAAAAAAAAAAAAAAAACACCTCCAAAAATATTTATTACTGGTCAGAATGTAGAAATGGCACCTAGATCCTACCAACAGGGAAACTTTGCTTTATAAGCAGGAAAGCTGAACTGTTTTGTGGGAGAAATTCCCTTTATGAAAAACATAATCAAGGTAATCCTTGACTTACGACCATAACTGAGCCAAAAATTTCCATTACTAAGCAAGACAGTGGTTAAGTGAGTTTAGCCCCATTTTATGACCTTTCTTCCCACCGTTACTAAGTGAATCACTGCAGTTGTTAATAACACCGTTGTTAAATGAATCTGGCTTCCCTCTTGACTTTGCTTGTCATAGGGATGCTAAAAGATGAGGTCATAAAGACAGGCCAGTGGCCAAGTCACCGAATTTTGATTACCAGACCGCAGGGATGCTGCACCCAAATTTTGTTCAAGTGACCGTGGGAATGTGCAACAGTCGTAAGTCTGGAAAACAGTCCTAAATCGCTTTTTTTCAGTGCCCTTGTAACTTTGAACAATTACTGACGGAATGGTTGTAAATCAAGGGCCACCTGTATTCGTTTACACAACCAATGGAGAAAATGCATAAAACTAACATTCTCTCTTTATCACACATACACACATATACACACACTGAAGCCCTGTAGGGAATTATTCCTGTTCCCAGCAACCTCCCAGCTTTTGTCCTTTCTCCAAATGGAATGCTTTGAGTTCCAGTATTAGGCAATGTAGAGAACAACAAAATAAACTCAGAAATTCACATCTCGCAGCATTTCTGAAGCAAGTTACCTCATCTTTCAAGCCGCCCCTTTCTTTCCTAGGATTGATTCATAAGATTTTCTATTTTACAGCTGCCTTTAAGGCTAGATTGCTTCCCAAAGCAGCTTACAGGAATAAGAGCATGCACTTCAAGAACTGCAAATAGAAGTAAGATCCTCCAGTATAACCTTCCAAGGGAGCATGAACATTATGGTCAAGGATGCTGAACAACAAGGCCTTCTCTTTTAGCCAGGACTATGCACAGCCCATCACAAGATTGAAATCCCATAGACCAGCATGGAAAACGGCCATTCTTAACATCTACCTAGTTTATCCCCAAGAATGGCTGGAGAGAGGAAAGGTCCATGGTACTTTCTTGTGGCCTGACCATTAATGATCCCTCTACCAAACCACCTGGTTTTGGCCTGCCTCATTCTGTCTGGTGGAAAGTGAACAGAATTAAGTGTGATACTGGAAGAAATGCCTCTGCCCTATATCAGTGGGGATGGAAAGATTCTCCTTATTGTAATTGTGGTGCTGATACGCAAACTATTAAACATATTATGCAAGATTGTCCACAACATGCATTCCCTAGAATATCTGCACGAAGCAACGCCAGATAGCTGAACAGCGGGATAGCTGAACTGGACATCCAGTTATGAGGCCACTGCCGTATTCCCATAGAAGTTATAAATTACATGGACTGTGTGTATATGTTTACTTCTCTTTTGTCATGTTCCCATCATATTCTAAATAAATAAGCATGAACATCCATGGAAGGGGGCATACAGGAGAATTGCAAACTGTGTGGTGATATCACAATGCAAATTAAGTGACTGGCATTCATTTCAAGGATCTGCAAGTATGTTTAAAAAAAGTTCAGAAACTCCAGACATAAAAACTGCATCACTGTGGCTACTATTGATTATTTTGACCATGCCCTACAGACTAGCCCAGTCAGGTACAAGGTTTGTATTATAACATTCAAAGCACATTTTAACTTATTCCAACATCACAGTTTGTACCAGATGCTTAGTAAAATATCACAGATAAAACCAAACCAATAAAACTTATCCAAAAGAAAGCTAAAGAAGAAAATGAAATTTTAAGGCTTACTTACTGTAAAAGTGGCTGTGTTTGGGCCAGGTGGAGGTCTGATTGCAAAACCTTATTCAGCTGGGTTTTCCCAACCTACTAGACCAGTATTTCTCAATCTCAGCAATCTCATGCAGGCTAGGGAATTCTGGGAGTTGAAGTCCGACCCTCTTAAAGTTGTTGAGATTTGAAAAGCACTGTACTAAATGAGTAGTTGAAAAAAAAAAGGCAGTCAGAAACTGAACTAAGTCAAGAAAGTTGCATTGATGGGCTTATTCAGTTGCAGGAGTCAAACCTGAGCCCACAGCCGATATCTTGAATGTCATCATCGTTAGAAGGGACCTTGGAGGTGTTCTAGTCCAACCCCCTGCTCAGGCAGGTCACCACTGCAGACTCTCCTATGAGGCTGTGTGGTATAGAAGCCACCGTTCTCTTTGCCTGCTGAATGAAGCAGATCATCCCATTCAGCCAGAATGTGGTTTATTGGTCTGGATATTATGTGAACATGACCACTTGTGCTTTGTTGGACTGGGTTGAGGGTTCAAATAGGGCAGGGGTCTTCAAACTTGGCAACCTTAAGACTTGTGGACTTCAACTCCCAGGGCTGGCTGAGGAATTCTGGGAGTTGAAGTCCACAAGCCTTAAAGTTGCCAAGTTTGAAGACCCCTGAAATAGGGCAACCTTCACTTTTACAGCTTGTTTCAGTCCCATCAGAATATCTTAGGGTTCTTGCTAATGAACGGACGGCTGAGAGGCAACTCTCTCAGAGAAAACAATAACTCTAGAATCCATGTGTCCCTCCAACAAGACGGACAGTTGGCAAGACGAACAGTTGGCCACCCTTGCTGGAGGTCTCAAGTTGATCCTTTCACTCTCCCAAACTGAACGGCTTCTGTTGGGGTGTTAGAAGGTCATTTCCCACAGGCGTAGTGCAAACATTAACAATGTGCGCTACAGGTGAAAAGCTCCCGCTAAGCGGTTGAGCATATTACAAAAGCATCATCCCACAGGCCACCCAGTCTGCACACCATCTAAGCATTTCAACAGCCAGCCACGGGTCTTAATTTCCTCTCCAGAAGCTGCGAGGGAGGGGTGGGTGAGTGGATGGAGGTGCAGCCCACTTCAGGGCAGAGTGATGGCAAAAACCTGCCCCTATTATACTCTGGGTTTCCTATTGCTGCATAAATCTTTCCACTGCCGCAGTTAAGAGGAGCACGGTGTAGAATTATTGTCAGCTCCTGACAGTTCCTAAAAATGTCGGAGAGAATAGAAAGGCGAGATGAACAGTTCCAGAGAAAAGCCATTCGGTTAAAAGCGCAGGAGAAATCATCGGCTTAATCCAGCCAGGCATTTATTGACATTAATTACAGACTAATTATTAAGTAGAATTAAGCCAACTGTTGCTTGTCCAGAGTTCCTTTGGACAAGGAATGCCATCTGTTAAACACTTGCTCAAAGGACCGGCATTTAAACAGCTCAATACTCTTTGGGATACTTAAGAAATAATGTCAGTCTTCAAGACATTCTTGAAGTAAATCCTCTCCGGTCATTTCCCTGGTTGAAAGACCATTCCTACATCTGGCTTTTAACAGGGTATTTTCTGTATGTTTATTTTGGGCTGGACGGAGAGCATTCCCACCAGAAAGCAAGATCATCTTGAGTTTATGATGACTGCTACCTCAAAGGAAGCTTAAATAGGGGGAAAAAAATCTACTTGAGATTTTGAGGGGTCCTTGGCATTCGCTGAATTTGGTTGTTTTCTTGCAGATGTTTCATTACCCAAATGAGGTAACATTTGACCTAGTTTGGGTAATGAAACATCTGCAAAAACAAACAAACAACCAAGCTCAGAGAGCACCAAGGACCCCACAGTCCTTTTCCTCCTCCTCCTCCTCCTCCCCCTTCTCCTTCTTCCTTTCTCTTCCTCTTTCCCTCCACTAACCCCATTCCCACCTAGCACAGATAATGTTAGGTAGTTAGGTACTGAAACATCTGCAAGAAAACAACCAAGCTCGGATCCCTCATTTCCATCCTGAGCTACAAATATTCTCCTTTATCGGTACCATAGTCTTACCCGATCTAAGAAATGCTCCTGTTTGAAAGGAGAAGGAAAGAATCACCTTCTATCTTAATTTAGAAATAAAGACACTGCAGTCAGTGGAGCTTGTTTCCAGTTTAAATACATTTATCTGCCTTCCTCAGTTTGTGCCAATCTGAACTATTGCTCAGTGGTAGAGTATATCCTAGTGGACAACTCAGGGTCCAGTGGCATACACAGGTTCAAGAGTCACATTGTAGGGAAGATGGTCAGCATAAAAATTTAATAAAAATAATATAAATATATAAAGATGACAATATTGGACTACAGTACTCAACAGATTCACTTTGGAGAATTCAGCTCACTTTTTCATTTTTATTTATTTATTACATTTATATGCTGCCTAGCTCACTTCCAGATGTGTTGTTGTATACTTAAGTTGTCGCTGTAGAACTGTCTCTTCCTACAGAAACACAAAAATAAGCTCTCCATTGTGTTGGGTTCACAATGCTAGAGTATAGCTCCCATAATCTTACGTCAGTGTGATGGACATGCCAATGGGGACAGTAGACATTGTAGCCCTATGGATCTGGAGAGGTTCAGAAGGTGAGGGATTGGGCAAAGATATTTTTTATTATTATTATTATTATTATTATTATTATTATTATTATTATTATTATTATTATTATTATTATTATTATTATTATTATTATTATTATTATTATTATTATTATTATTAATTGAGCTTCCCCTTTCTTTCAAAAGCACGGTTGAAACAAAACACTGGTTGTTTTTTTCAACATTGGGATATCTGAAAAGCAGGCACCTGCTCTTATTTATTTCTGAGTTGGAGAAATAAATGCCAGGAGAAAAATCTGGGTGAATGGGAGAGTGGGGTGCTGTTTGTGATTAGCCCAAGAGAAGCTGCAAATCTATAGGCGCCGATGTGGGAAATTCCACCCTGAACTCCAGGTGAGGCGAGACAAGGTCCTTCTCTCCTCCCAGGCAGACCCAGGATAAGATCTGCCCGACAGACCCAGAGAATGCTCAGCGAGGTCAACGGGACTGACCCCTGAGCAGAGGGCAACCTCCCCGAGGCTTCTACCTCTGGATAGGCTTCACATGAACTCCCCAGTCCGTCGGGATCCTGAAGTCCCACGCAACTGGAGGGCGCCCGCTTGGGGAAGGCTGGAGTAGGCCACCGAGAGGTTGGACTGGGCTTGCCTTTCAGCCCGAAGAGAAGCGGGCCCCTGAACCTCGCGAGTGCACTTCCTACAAACACTACTACGTAGTAGCGCTGTCTCGAGGGTCCATTCCTTGCAAAGCATCTCGCGCAGGGAAAGAAGGAGGGAGGCAGGCAGGCAGAGAGGGAGGGAGGGACGCGCTGGCCCGAAGCGCACGGCGGAGGTCACCGGGGGCCCGGCTTGTTGGGTGGAGAAGCCCACGAGGCGTATCTCGGGCCCGGAGGCACCAATCCCCAGCGAGGAGGGCTCGCCCCCCCCCCAAACCACCCTCCGCCCAGCTACATAAGCGACCCTCCCGACGTGCGGGGAACCTAAAGCGGACGAGCTTGCCAAACTTTGCGCGCAGCGCCCGGGCGCCCCTCTCCGCGCCAGCAAGGCTCATGCAGAGCGCCCGGCAGTGCCTTTCCCCCAGCGCTCGCCCGCCGCGGCTGCCGCTGCCCGCAGATGGGGGCGGCGGAGCCTCCGTGGGCCCCCCATCCAAGCAATTGACTTCGTTTCTCATCCAGGACATTCTGGGCAAGGGCGACGCGCGGGAGACTTCTAGCGCGGAGCCGAAGGCAGGAAAGACGTCGCGCCCGCATCGCTCCAACGGAGCTTCTCCCGGGGAGACCAGCCCGAGCCGTCTCCTCCCTCCCGGGGCCCCCCGAGCCTCCGAGACGGACGCAACAGGTAAGACGAACTCTGCGGTTCCTGCAAACGGCCGTGTTCTCAAGACATCCTGAGCACGACTCTTCCACTCTGGATCCCTGCCTCTAACTTTCCCCCGCGGCCGGTCAAATGGGTGTCAAAAAAAGAAGAGAAAAAAAAGGGGGGGGTGAAACGGACCCCGGTAGCATCTTTCCCGACTAATCCTTGTGACCAAAAAGTATCACCTGTTATGCCTTCTGAGTTTTTTGGGTCCTTCTGTTCCAACACAAGTGTCCTACGTTGTGTTAGAATTTACTGTGTTGGCAGAGGTTACGCAGCAAAAAACATAAACGAGCAGGTAACATGAAAATTCAGAGAATCCGGATACCCAAAACTTAGTGCCTCCAGCAAAGGTGGCTCCTATGTTGTATAGAACATCAGATAACAGAATAACGAAGTTGGAAGGGGCCCTGGAGATCTTCTAGTCCAACCTCCACTTGAGCAGGACACCCTATACCATTCTAGACAAATGGCTGTCCAATGTCTCCTTTAAAACGCCCAGTGTTGGAGCACCCACATCTTCTGGAGGCAGGTTGTTCCACTGGTTAATTGTTCTCACTGTCAGGAAATTTCTCCTTAGTTCTAGGTTGCTTCTCTCCTTGATTAGTTTCCATCCGTTGCTTCTTGTCCTGCCTTCTGGTGCTTTGGAAAATAGGTTGACCCCCTCTTCTTTGTGGCAGCCCCTCAAATATTGGAACACTGCTATCATGTTACCCCTAGACCTCTAAATAAGAAATAGGGGAAGTTGAGTTCAAATCTTTTCAAGATTGCTGGGCAGGTTGAGGTGACTGCTTATTTAGAATAGAATAGAATGGAATGGAATGGAATGGAGTGGAATAGGAATAGGAATAGGAATAGGAATAGGAATAGGAATAGAGCTGGAAGGGACCTTGGAGGTCTTCTATTCCAGCCCCCTGCTCAAGCAGGACAACCTATACCCTCTCAGACAGGTGAATGTCCAGTCTTTTCTTAAAAATCTCCAGTGATGGAGCGCCCACGATTTCTGGGGGTAAGCTGTTCCACTGGTTGATTGTCCTCACTGTCAGGAAGTTTCTTCTTAGTTCCAGGTTGCTTCTCTCCTTGATCAGTTTCCAACCATTGTTTCTCGTCCTGCCCTCTGGTGCTGTGGTGAACAACCTGGCCCCCTCTGCCTTGTGGCAGCCCCTCAGATACTGGAATACTGTTATCATGTCTCCCCTATTTCTTCTTTTCTTTAGACTAGCCAGACCCAAGTCCCGTAGCCGTTCTTCGTATGTTTTAGTCTCCAGGCCTTTGATCAACTTAGTTGCTCTTCTCTGAATTTTTTCCAAACTCTCAACATCTTTTTTGTGATAAGGTGACAGTATCTCAGTATCTCTTGTAGGGTTTGTGTGTTGGGGATGATAAATATGTCCAGAAGAGCTATTGTGCTCTCTTTGGGGGAAAGGGTCCCATTATGAAGTGTTGCGCTTGGAGGATTCGTGCACCAATCTAAAGAATTCTCTGCATCAAAAATTACAGAGGTTTCGTGTTCTTCTCATTGCTACTATCTTGGCTGTTATTTGTACTTAGTTTCTTTCTTGTACTGAGTTTTAAGAGTTTTAGTTGCTTTTATGATTATTGATTAAGGGTGGTTTGAGATAGTCAGCTATATAGATTAAATACATATATACAGAGGTGATGGGAGAGAGGCCTGAGCTGATAGACTTCAAACTGCATTTATGGCAATGGCTTTCTGTTTGCCAAATGGTTTCCCATACAAAAAGAAACAGCAAAAAAAAAAAATCCCCTAGTAAAGTGTGAAGAAAAATTCCATGGGCCAGGTCTCTCCACGTCTTCCAATCTTTCACTACTTCTTTGAGTTGTTTTACTCTGCTCTGGCTATTATCAGAGCACTTCGGTGTCACCTGGTGTGATTTGTAGGAGATGAAGTTGTTAAAATCATGGAAAATGAGTCCATCAAAGAAAGTTAATCATCATGGTTTAAATAAACGTCCATGTCAAGAGGCAGTCTATCTGTAAATAACAGGTGCTGTAGGCATACAGGGAAGGAGGACTCCATGCCTCGGTTGCTGTGGGTTTTCCAGAAGTATTTTAACTGTGGCAAAGTGGGTAACAGTACATTGCTAGACCAGCTCAGCTGCTAGAAGAAGCTCATAGGATAAGTAGTAAAATCCTTTAACAAATATCCAGTCAGTAATAGTACCATTTTTCTTTTAAAACTACTATAGAAATAGGCCTGTTCAAAGTATTTGAAGCACGTTGCAAAGATTTGTGCAATTTAGGATGTAAAATGCTTTGAAAGCACGCCCATTTCCATGGATAGGATCTCCTTTTGAACCACTTCCAAATAGATGGTTCCTGGTTTTCCCAATACAAAGGCAGTGGTTAGCTTCACAAATTGCACAAAGCGGTCATATGGTTTATTCAGTTCTGGTGTGGTATAATGCATGAAGGCAGTCGTTATGGTTTGTTAACTATGGTTTATGTGGGGAATCAAACAATGGTGTTTCTTCATGGACTAGTATGGCTGGCTTTTCACTTTGCACTAGGCCATAGCCTAACCATGGTTTGCTCAATAAAACCCCTTTGAATGGGTTGCCCAACCTGCTAAATTAACCCAACAGTGTTGTGGCATGGCATGCAAGGTGCAACTCCAGTATCCATATGTTTGTTCCATCTTTTTGTCTTGAGTGAGGTCAGGTGAAATTGTCTGCCCTCTTTTGAAGAGCCATTGCTGAAGTTGTATCCGTCTTTTTCCCGCCTGCTAGATCCAGATGTCCATCAGCCAAGCTGTGAGCATTCCTCCAAATCCTTCCTGAGAGCCCCCAAACAGCTGAAGCGGTCACGGGCAGCCTTCTCCCACAGCCAGGTCATTGAACTCGAAAGGAAGTTCAGCCACCAGAAATACCTGTCTGCTCCTGAACGAGCTCACCTTGCCAAGAACCTGAAGCTCACCGAAACCCAAGTGAAGATCTGGTTCCAGAACAGAAGATATAAGACCAAGAGGAAGCAACTGGCATCTGAACTTGGAGAACTTGAGAAGAACTCACCTCTCCCAGTCTTCAGAGAGAACAATTTCTCTAGGGCTACCCTAGCACTTTCCGTATACCACAGCTATCAGTACAATCCATATTTATGTTATCTGAATGGCTGGAGCCCAATCTTTTGGTAAATAATGCTGTCAATGACCCCAGGTCTCTCAGGGATTCGTATGTCCTCATCTGCTCCCTGCTAACTCTGCTACCATGAAATCGATTGCCCAGGTAGACTTTGCAGAGAGATTTGGTCAACCTGTTTCCTCCTCCACTTCCGGGTCACTGCGGGGTGTCCTGTTCTCACTATCCATGTTGAGGGGTTGTCCAAAGAGCAATCATGAATGCAGTAAGATGGTTCTCTCTATTTCCTCAATGCTAGGCAATCACACACGCCCATTAACATATCGTGAAAGAATTATGGCATCCTGACAAAGGCATTAAAACACGAAAGCCCAAAGCACCACTTCCCAGAATCAGCTAATAACTCTGGAGAATGATAATAACAAAGATACCAGGTTTCAGCCCTAGTTAGTTAGGCAGGATCAGACAACATAGCAGTTATCAGTCTCAATGAAGGATAGTATTTGTAGCTTAGGGGTGAAATGAGGGGTCCTTGGTGCTCTCTGAGCTTGCTGGTTTTCTTGCAGGCGTTTCATTACCCAAACAAGGTAACATCATCAGTGCTCAGTGATCAGTCCTTTTTAGACCTTGAACCTCCATCTTAGATGCAATTTGGCCTATAAGGACCCACTTCCTTTTAAATTGAATCTTGTTCAGTGGATATGCTTTTCTAGAACACCATCTGAAAGAGTAACATGATGGCAGATAAATGGGTGGGAGAATGCTGACTGGGTTCTCAAGTGGTACAACGTAGTTAGTTTGGTTTCAATATGGGGTTCATGTGTAGGCATTTTTCAGGCTGTAGGCTGTCTTCCCATTGTGGCATCCATCACAGTCATCTGAAACCTCAGATTGTACATCCCTGATTTCATATATTGGATGAACCATTATGATGTACAGGCCATGGTAGGTAGTCTCTTGTAAAATGTGAATCTAGACCATCATGGTGTATTCAAAAAACGATGCACAAAACAATCCCTGGTTCAGCTTAAGGTGTGAACCCAGTCCTTGTACATTTGGATCTTCATGAATTTACTACCAGACATAGTAGAAAATTTGGGGTTTCTTTGATCTGGTATAAGACAAGTTTCCATTGTTGTGTCTTGCTGCTTTATAGTTTGAATTAGTCTAGGTTTTGGTAGCTTCTAAACAGCGTCTCATAAACATAATCATTCCAATGGGGAGATTGCATGGGCTGACATGACCCTGGAAAAGATTTAGGGGGTTGTGTGAAAGAGCCAATCTAATACCTGTCAAAGGTAGAATTCCTCCCTGTGCTTTCAGCAAAGCCACCACTAGCTCTTCACGTTGTTGGGTAGCACTTCTGGTTTCTGAACTCTCAATTCCTTCATTTAGTAGACGGATACATAATTCAGGGTGAGCTTTTCTTGTACAATCCTAACATGGTGTCCTTCAAGCATGAGGATTCATCAAACTGCTTCCGTGCGAGTAGA
This sequence comes from Azemiops feae, assembly GCA_023970755.1. Taxonomy (NCBI): domain Eukaryota; kingdom Metazoa; phylum Chordata; class Lepidosauria; order Squamata; family Viperidae; genus Azemiops; species Azemiops feae. The sequence goes on along the minus strand of JALGBA010000475.1, from coordinate 1,900,872 downwards.
ACATCACCTTGCATCGTTTTTGAACGAGGTGCCACTTGAGGTTGGTTGTCTGTGGTGTTGAAGGGATCCTGGGTGATGAGGCATCAGCAGAGTGCACAGGTTCCCTTCTCTGGAAGCCGATGACATTGTTTCTTTAAATAAACATCTTTTGGGGGTGTTACTCTAAATAAATATCTTTTGGGGCGCAAGGCAGAGTGTGCATCTCATTTTGATTCCAAGCAGGAAGAAATGGGATTCAGCTTTTAGAAGGTGATGGGATATACTGAAAGGAGCATTTTTTTTTTCTAGTTGCTGGATTAAGGTGAGCAATCTTCCTTCCTATGAGTCCAATGACTTAATTTCCCAGGTTGAATAGCACTGCTACAGTAATTGTTGTGAGGAGGGGCTGAAGAAAGTTGGACGTTCTCTCTGTGCATTATTAATTTACTTCTGGGAATGTGGGCAACTTGTATTCAATTTCAAGGTGCTTCAGGGATTGGTAAAAAGAGATTCCAAAGCCACATAGACTCATTGAATTAGGTAGGGGCACATTGAGACCATCAAGTCCAACTCCTTCCTCAGATTCAAATATCCATGATTGAGCTGCCAGGAACATAACCTTAATTATCATGTCTACTGCCTAATTACTCTTATTAGGAGGGGTTTTTTTTTTCTTAATACTTAACTGGAATTTTCCTTCTTAAAAGTTGAAAAACCATCCTTCCATGCTTTTTCCTTAAGATGCTGTCAAATGCAATCACTTTACCTCATTTGTGGATTTTATAGCAGATCCAGATGATAATATATTCCATTTGAAATTCTCATCCTTCCCCTGATGGCTTTGTGTTTTGTTTTTTTCTTTCCACACAAACCAAATAATAATCCAGTCAGGAAAATTCAGTGATTTATTTTCTCTATAGATGTTTTGACATGAAATAATCTCTATGAGGAATGGGGTGGGGAGGACAGGAGAGACGTAATGCAAGCTTCTCATGTTGTGTTTTTGAACCACTATACAAACTATACAAATTCATCTATCCATTAAAAAAAAAAAAACAATTTTCTAAGTTTTGTGTGCAGTTTGTCAAGTTTAAAGCAAATCTATTAGAAAGCCTGCACCAAAGTGCACATGCTGTACAGTGCTATATTGCCATAAGTACCTTGCAGAAATTATATGGGGGACAATAGTCACAAAAACTATGACCACAAGGCAAAATTGCAAAAAAAAAAAAGTGTGTATGAGTGAAGCTCAGATCAAATCATTTCAAATCTCTATTACAGTCAGAGACCAACATAGTTGAGTGAAGAAACAAGTATAAAAACACACACAAATCTAAATGTAAACAGGAAAAAAACATAGAACATAGAATAATAAAGTTGGAAGGGACCTTGGAGGTCTTCTAGTCCAACTCCATGCCCATGGCTGGAGACCCTATATCAGGGGTCTGCAACCTTGACAACTTTAAGACTTGTGGACTTCAGCTCCCAGAATTCCTCAGCCAGCTATGCTGGCTGGAATTCTGGGAGCTGAAGTCCACAAGTCTTAAAGTTGTCAAGGTTGCAGACCCCTGCCCTATACCATACCAGATAAATGGCTGTCCAATCTCTACATAAAAATCTCTAGTGATGGAGCACCTACAACCTCTGAAAGCAAGCCTTTCCACTGATTGTTTTCACTGTCAGGAAATTTCTCCTTAGTTCTAGGTTGTTTCTCTCCTTGATAAGTTACCACCCATTATTTCTTGTCCTGCCTTCAGGTGCTTTGGAGAATAAGTCAACCCTTTCATCTCCGTGGCTGTCCCACAAGTACTAAAAAACTGCTGTCCTATCACCACTTAACTATCATCAAATATATCAAATATCATTAACTACTGTAGTTCAAAAAGATAATGAATGAAACCAATGAGAGGTGAATGAGAAACCTAAAGTGACAGATTCACCCATCACTACCACTGCCCCTCAAAAGACAAAAATTGTGAAAATAATCTCCCACTTCTAGCTACGCATTTAAATGAGGGCCGGAGAAAGGAGGGTGGTGAAACACTTCAAAAGAAAAAGATGCAAGAAGTTTTAAGCATATCTCTTGCATGTTGATATGAGTCTTAAAATCAGGGCTATTGTACAGCCCTAATTAAAAAAAAAAAATTAGATGGGTTGGAAATATTAGAAATCCCACTCTCTACTCAAAAGGGAGCCACTAAATAGTAGAGTAAAGTAGAGTAGAGTAGAGTAGAGTAGAGTAGAGTAGAGTAGAGTAGAGTAGAGTAGAGTAGAGTAGAGTAGAGTAGAATAGAATAGAATAGAATAGAATAGAATAGAATAGAATAGAATAGAATAGAATAGAATAGAATAGAATAGAATAGAATAGAATAGAATAGAGTTGGAAAGGGACCTTGGAGGTCTTCTAATCCAGCCCCCTGCTCAAGCAGGAGGACCTATACCATCTCAGAAAGGTGATTGTCCAGTCTCTTTTTAAAAACGGGCTATCAGATTTCTACTGGATTGTTAACATGAAAATTGTTAGGACAGGAGGGCACAATTAATTCATAGGAGAGGGGTTTTTTTTCTGCAACTACTCCTGCCAAAAATTTGGAAGGGACGTAGGAAAATCTACCCTTGAAAGATGCTAGAAGGGTATTTGTCCCTGCAGAGAAAGATTAATATAGTCTCACAAAATATTGCTAGCTCTACTATCCCAGCACATTGTTGTAATTTTCCTTGTCAACATCCAAATGTTGTGGGTAGGTACAGAATGTCTTATAATAGTGTCCTCCTTACAATGTCTCTGGAAGCAAATTTGATCACTCCCAGAAACACCCCAAACACTGGATTCGTGTCCCAGTATGACAGACAAAGTACTGTAGACACAGGTTTATTTATTTCATTATTTATTTGTATCCCGCCTTTATTATTATTATTTTTTTAACAAATAACTAATGGTGGTGAACATATCCAACACAACTTCCTCCTCCTCCTCCTCCTCCTCCTCCTCCTCCTCCTCTTTTCCTCACAACAACGACCTTGTGAGGTGGGTTGTGACTGACCCAAAGTCACCCAGCTGCCTTTCATGGCTAAGGTAAAATCTGAAATTATGATCTGCTTTCTAGTCTGGCGCCTTAACCCCTAGACCAGTTTGGTCTAGTCTTTTGGTCTGGGGTCTGTTAATAGTAGACAATTTTTTTTTAATATAGGACAACTTTTTCTCCTTGATTTATTTAAATCACATTAGCATGATGTTTGTTGTTTAATTTTGTATTTGTCTGTATCAATATCTATCAGTCAATGGCCATAAATGCATTGACTGGAATTCAGTTGAAATCTGTTTTTTGAACCAAGGCAGAGTTCCTCCTTTCCCTCTACCAATGCAAGGCAAGCCGATCCTCACTTCCTTATCATGTCAAGCTACCCAGATTTGATGGCAGGCAATCCAGCATCTGAGAAAACAAATTCTGTTCCTTTCGATCAGACAATTACAAGAGGCCACTTCATTTGGCTACTCTACAAACATTTCTTCAAGGGTTGCCAATTAATACAAGTGCATTGCTAGCTCTTTACTGGATTACTAATTTGCCTTTTGTTTTAACCAAACAATTTCAATTAATGTGCATACTTTTACAAATTCAGCAGGTCAAAATGTGCCTCCTTGAGCTATTGAAGGATGGGTAAGAGCAGTTAATGATTGCACGAAGACTATTGTTCCCTTCTGGGTGGAAATGCAATTGTTAATAATTTTCCCCCATTTTCTTTCTTATTATGCTAACCAAGTAAGGGAGGCTCAGTTCTTGTTCTCAATAATTAATCCCTCCCCCTCTGGTTGTATGAGTGCAAATGTTTCTTAAATTCAGGTTTTAGTTTCCTCTGAAAGCTTAGAATGACGGAGGAAGAAGAGGGCCGGCCATTGAAGCTATGAAGAAACCGTTCTGCTCACTGCTATTGATATTCAGTCTCTGTCTTGATAATAAAGGAGAGATTCCATTATCCAACTCTTCTCGTTGTTAATGAGATTTCTTTAACATTCAATTGTTTTATTTTGAATAAAGTGAACAACTGCACGCAAATAATGTGTATGCATTCAAATGTGCTGAAAGATTAGGCTTGCGTCCCGGAGTTTTGAGTGCTCCATTGCTGAAGGTTTTCAAAAAAAATAGATTGGAAAACCAGGACTAGGAGATCTCCAAGGTCCCTTCCAGCCATATGATTCTATGTTCTATGTCAGGGGTCCACAACCCCTGGTCCGTGGACCAGTACCGGTCCGCGGCATGCCAGCAACCAGTCCGCACAAACAAGCAAAGCCCCATCCGTGGGATGCGGGCAGCATACAAAACCACGCACTCTGGTCCATGAAAAAACCTCTCTCCACAGAACCGGTCCCTGGTGCCCAAAAGGTTGGGGACCTCTGTTCTATGTGCTTTACTTTGCACCCTGTTAAAAATTGTGCTGGTTTCTGCTCACTTGGAGATTTCTGTAATTTGACCATGGGTGCCTCAACAACTATAGATGGAGCACAAACTCCCATTGCAGCTGAAATCTATGCAATGATGGGAGCTGCCATCTAACATAAACACCAGAACTTCTCCTGCAATGCAGCGGAGCCCTGAGAATGAGATGCCCAACCAGGATCAACAGGATAGGGACTTAAAGAACTTAAAAAACATGGACCAAAGTGACATTTATATTATTGTTTGATTGATTTTGTTGTTAGCCACGTAGGATTATTGTATAAAATAGACAGTCGGATAAATCTTGTAACTACAATAAATAAATCCATCCACCCATTTTCTGGGTTAACACAACACACTGGACTGTCAACTAGTCAAACAGGGTAAGTGTGCACAAGCTAAGACAGGTGCAAACACACATCACAGATACACAAATTAATCAAGATTAACCATATCCAAACTTGGCATGTTGTGTGTTTGCAGCTACAATCTTCAACTGATCTAGTATCACAGCTGTGTTGTGATATAATAGAGTCTGACTAGCTTAGTAATGGGTAAACTCATTGGAAGCATTTTTCCAGGATTTTAAAAAGAAGATTTTCTAGCTTGACGTGGAAATATGAAGGACTGTTACTTGCTTCCAAAGTGTGCATGCCTTTTTGATTGTGGGTTTATTGATTGCCTATCATTAGAAAGAGAACCTTCAGTTAGGTAGACATTTCATTTCACCCAATACAGCAATTCTTACAATGAGCATTTCCAGTTATGTGAAACTATCTTACAGTTACCGAATGGAAGGACACCTTGGGAAACCCTTAAACAACAATTTAGAACAATTAAAGTCCTACATATTTGGAACAGGACATGAGCTTGGCATATGTCCAAGTATTCTTAGAGAAGAATCTTTGTGTGAACCGAGCTTATGAACTAACAATTGCCTATTTTCTAACAATCCAGAATGTAGCACACCTAATCTTCAGATAAGGTTTTTTTTCCCCACCCGCCCCATTTCTTTTATCTTGTTATTTAGAGCCAGGAGAACTTGGAATAGCCAGGCTCAGCCCTTCACCATAAGAAGAGCAGAAGGTCACCACCAAATGTTGAGAATAATTATGTTTCAAAGCCAAGATTGCTGCTTATTCACTTTCTAAAATGTGATCCTACCAAACAGAGCCAAAGATTACTTTCCAGGCTATCTTTTATTAAACAAGAAGTTCTTTTAAAGACAAAGAGAAATGATTTGGGCTCTTTAAGTGTATCAAGCTGAAGATTTACATCAGCCATATTACATCTCCTACCATGGTTATGTCGAATTGTCTTAGGTTACAGGGCCAATACGCTTAAGATTGTAGATTAGCTGCCTCAGACCCATAACATCACCCATTTCTGGCTGGGCAAGGTGTATATCAGGGGTCTTCAAACTTGGCCCTTTATGACTTGTGGACTTCAATTCCCAGAATTCCTCAGCCAGGCACACATGCCTGGCTGAGGAATTCTGGATGTTGAAGACCACAAGTCATAAAAGGGCCAAGCTTGAAGACCCCTGGTGTATATGATGGAATTTACTAAAGCACAACTGACAGTGCTCTTGATTGAAGAAAACTGCACTACGCAGACAAGTAGGCAAGGATCTGATTTTATTATTTTTCAATGCATATTCCAACCCAATTACAAAGCAAATAATGTTTTGTTTAATGAAGAGAAGGACTAGGGGGGGGTGACATGATAGCAATGTTCCAGTATCTCAGCAGTTGCTATAAAGAAGAGGGAGTCAACCTAGTCTCCAAAGCGCCTGAAGGCAGGACAAGAAGCAATGGATGGAAACTAATCAAAGAGAGAAGCAACCTAGAACTAAGGAGAAATTTCCTGACAATTAGAACAATTAATCAATGGACTGGCTTGCCCCCAGAAGTTGTGGGTGTTCCAACACTGGATGTTTTCAAGAAGAGATTGGACAACCATTTGTCTGAAATGGTATAGGGTTTCCTGCCTGAGCAGGGGGTTGGACTAGATGACCTCCAAGGTCCTTTCCAACTCTATTATTATTATTATTATTATTATTATTATTATTATTATTATTATTATTATTATTATTATTATTATTATTATTATTATTATTATTATTATTATTATTATTATTATTATTATTATTATTATAATATTAAACTACTACTTATTGAGAAAGACACTCAACTACATTTGCAAATGTGTTTCTAAATAAGAAATTAACTCTCAATTATTTTTGCTGTTAGATAGCACATTAACAGCCCAACAGTTTTTGTCTGTTTGTTTATTCTGGTTTGTGTAACTTATCATGCTTCGTTGAGAATTTTCATTCTTGAAAGCAAGAGCAAATGGACTGTTACATTTTAAAGGAAAATGTAATTCTATCTTGTTGTCTGTTCCTTTCCCCTACTATTGTTCTATTCGTTTGCTTCTGGCATTGTTCATTTAAGGCAAATCAAAAGGAGAGAGCTCCTTGGCTCACAGATGCCATGCATCAGACTAAGTATTACCCTCAAATGACCAGCCACCTTCAGCTTACCTGTCCTATCTTGAAAATCTGGGATTCCTAATCCAGCATAGCTAGGAAGTACCAGATTAAGGGAAGATACCTTGGACAATCCCATAACAAAGTATTTTCAAAACAGCGTTCATGCCACTGTAATCATTTCTTAAAAGTTACATCAGAGAAATTTAAAATCAACGCAAGACAAGCTTGCATAGCAACCGTGTAAATTGGAATACAAATTTAAGTACTGCCCTGATGCAAAATGGACTGGATTTATATCTATAAGTTCACATTCTTAAACTAAAGACTTCCTAAACTTCTGAACCGATTATTTCCAGAGATTTTAAAATCAAAACTTGCATGAGATGAATTCATGGGGCCTCCATGCAACTACACACCTTGTTCTCATTCGCACTTCTCAAGGCCCAACAACACCAGTTTTCCCTCTCGGAGCTTCAATATAGCCTTTATCTGGATTGCTCCCAAAGTGCTTTTTCAAAAGGCAATTGGACTTTCTTAGTTTTGCTTGAAGACATTTCGCTTCTTATCCAAGAAGCTTCTTCAGTTCTGCTGAAGAAACTTCTTGGAGGAGAAGCGAAGCTGAAGAAGCTTCTTAGCTGAGAAGCAAAACAAAGAAAGTCCAGTTGCCTTTTGAAAAAGCAGCGTTGGGACAGCCATGACCTGGATGGCTGAGAACGTCCATAGACACTTTATCTGGATTCCAGTTTATGAACAAGGCAGTCTTAAACTAGCATTAGCTGAATCAGAACAAAAGTAAACATTTCTCCCTTATTCCAGTGTCATGACAGAACCTTCTATGGAATCAGTTCTGCTACACACACACACACACACCCCATTGATGCAAAGTCACTAGGTAAAGGAAATAAGCAGAAATGGTTTAGGGGAGCATTAGGGAGTGCTTGCTTCCATTTCTGCATTTTCTGCCTATCCAGAAAATAATGTTGTTTCCTTGCCAGTTTCCCCGTATTTGTCCATTTCAATTCACTTTCTCTCTGAAAAGAAAAGAAAAAAAATATTTGCCTAGCACTGTAGAAAGAGAGCTGTATTAGTCTACGACAGCAAAAACTCAGAACAAGTCTGGAAGCATCTTTTCCAACTAATACATTTTGTTAAAAGGCTTCAGCTTCCATGCACTACAGATCCCTTCATCAGAAGCATACAGTGGCCAGACCAGGGGTGTCCGACCTTGACAACTTTAAGATCTATGGACTTCATTCAACTCCCAGAATTTGCCAAAATAGCTTTCTCTTCATTAAACTAGACATACGTAGTTCCCTCAATTGTTCTTCATAAGCAGGATAAGAAGTAGCAATGTGAACAGCAAAGGTTATGCTTGCCCTGCTTTATGGCAACTCCAAAGATAGATGGATAGTATTTTAACATAGTATGGTGTGAACCTAATAAGATACTGTATAGTATGGTGAGTGTTCAATATTAGAATCCTTAGTAGGATCTAATATTGTCCTTTCTTGTCCTAAGGAAGATTAGAAAAAAATCTTTCCTCCTCCTCCTCCTCCTCCCCATTCCCTACTCTCCCTCCCCCTCCTCCTCCTTCTCCTCTTCCTCCTTCTTTCTCCTCCTCCTCCTCCTTCTCCTCCCCACTCCTCCTCCCCATTCCCTACTCCCCTCTCCCTCTTCCCCCTTCCTCCCCCTCCCCCTCCTCCTCTTTTACCACTTCAGGTGTCAAAAGTAATGCCTCTCAAAGTCCAACTTCATGGCCTCTCAAAGCCCAACCCCACGTCCACATCACGAGAGATGATAACAGGACAAAGTAAGGGATTGCTAGGACTGGGCGAAGTATGGTGTGGCCTTGTGCCCCAGGACCGCTACAGCAGCCACGAAGGCCATCCTGGATCACCCTGAAACAGGCTGGCTAAAGGGTCTCTGGTGAAGTCGCGACAGGCCCAGCAAGCCAGCAATGGATAATATATCGCCACAGAAATTAGAACAAGGTACAAACGGACTGATCAAACAAAGTGAGGAGAAAGGAAGCCATATTTTAAACATCAAGGAGGCAGCCAAGATGAGTGAGAGTGTGAAGAGAGGAAATGTGGTGGGGGGGGGGGAAGCAGTGTGATGTTTTAATAAGCAAATAACCCTAAGGTGTTAATTACTCCGTTAAACCCATGGCAGGAAGGGATGCAAATGTGCACTTCCTCTTGATGAATGAGAACGAAGGAAAACATCCAGCCACAAAAGCACACAGAAGGTTTTTGTTTTTTTTTCTGGCATTTTACAGCCATATTGGTGCACCATTAGAAAATTTGAGGCATCATTGAACATCTGTCAAAGGGTCCCATGCTTCATTGTTAACAACTTCATCAAGAGGCTGGCATAACGTTGACAGTTGCTCCTGCCAAATGATGTCAAGCTGCAGGAGGGGGGGGGGGAGGTCTGCTTTTGGCTAGCATTGGACAAACATTTGCATGCATTCAACCACAAACTTGGCAGGGAAACTATGCCATCGTGCCAAGGAAAAGCTTGTGCTTTTACCTAAAGAACACATGCAGCCGAAGAAACGATGGGGTGGGGTGGGCGAATAATGTCAACAGGCCGATATAGCTCCTTAGCTTCAAGACCAGGTCCAGGTCCAGGGATGTCCAGCAACCTCACTGGGAGATGGACCATACTGTCTTCAGCACTCCACCATCCCCAACCCATAACATTGGCGATGGAAGCAGCTTTCTGATTTATTGCCAGATGTCTATGGAGATTCTCAGTCACCCAGGTCATAGCTATCCCAAAGGTGCTTTTTTCAAGAGGCAACTGGACTTTCTTGTTTTTCTCTGAAGACATTTCGCTTCTCCTCCAAGAAGCTTCTTCAGCTCTGACTGGATGAGAAGTGAAACATCTTCAGAGAAAAACAAGAAAGTCCAGTTGCCTCGTGAAAAAAGCACCTTTGGGACTTATTGCAAGAGTTTATGGGTTGTCTGCTGGTTATCCATCATGTTCTTATCTAGGGCAGTACAGGAGATTTCAAAGGGTGCTTTCTGGAGGAACTGTCCGATCCAATCAGACATTTGTACAGCGAGTCCTCAACTTACAACCCCTCATTTACCAGCCATTCCAACAGCACTTAAAAAAGGGACTTACAACCGGTCCTTGCACTGATGGCTGCTGCAGCATTCCCCACAGTCGTATGATCAAAAGTTGTGTGCTTAGCAACTGGCAGATATTTATGATGGCTGCAACATCTGGATGGTCAATGCGGTTGCCAGTTGAGATCTTCCCAGCTGGCTTTCAACAAGAAAAGTCAGTGGGGGGGGGGAGAAGCCAGACTTGCTTAACAACCACAGGATTCACTTAACAACTGGGGTGATTTGCTAAACAATTGTGGCAGAAATGGTCGTGAAATCGGGTGTGACTCATTGAACAATCGTCTTGCTTAGCAATGGAAATTCTGATCCCATCTGGGGTTGCGAGTCAAGGGCCATCTGCACATGCTTTGGTTCTGGAATCCTAAGAAACGCATGAAGATGCTAATGCCAGTCCTTCGTTGCTTCCTCCCTGCTGCATAATTTCCAGTTATTTATGTACTTAGCAGATTTATACAGCTTTCCATCTGACAAAATGCATGGTTTTGGGTTGTGTGCAATACATTAAAAACCATAAAACACTCCAACATCAATAAAGCAGAAAAACACAAAACATAAAAACTCAAGAAGTGAAGAAGCTTCTTGGAATGAGAAGCAAAACGTTTAAAAAAAGAAAATATCCAGTTGCCTTTTGGGGGGGGGGGACAGCACCTTTGGGACACAGAGGTGTCCTAGGAATAGACATAGCTGCTTTAAAGAGCTGTTGACTGCTTTTACAAGAGCACCTGTGTGCTGTCCAAAGCACATTTCTCCCTTTGGATCCAAAGGACCATACAACCCTAGAGACTTCATCAATAGGTGTATAATGGGGGGGGGGGTTGTGTGTGATGGTGCAGAAGTGGTTTGCCCTTGACTTCTTTCAGCAGATTTTCCAGTCTGTATATAGCCTTATGATTTCCTGATTCTTCCTTGCAAGTTGTTGACCAGACCCAACCCTGCTTATTTTTTTTCCAACTTTGGCCAGGTGCTGTGGTACTAAAAACCCAAGAAGACTTACCGTATATCAAAAGGATATCTGGCGTCGAAATGTCACACCAGAAGCATTTTAGATGTTCCTCTTGTTCAGCTTTTGAAAACATTGGGGAGTTTGCTAGTCTATCTTTATACTTTTAGCCAACTGAAGCTGTAAACTTGCATTATGTTTGTGGGTGCTGTCTAAATTGTGCGATACAATCTGGCATACCGATTGAGCTGGCATTATCGTTCTAAGCCATGTTTTGTTTATTCAAAGTTTGATGAATAAAGCCTGGATCAAACAACCCATTGAATGAGCCTTCTTAAAACTAAGCATGCTGTAGGATAGCAGTCACACCTTCTCTTCTCATATTTAAGTCTAACATTGCCTAGACAAAATAGTGGTAGATTAGACATCATTCTAAGACAATCTGCTGTAAACTGTAGTTTATTAAATAAATCATAGTTGGTGGGGCTCACATAACTCACTAAGCCTCAGTGAAAGGGCACATTTTGTTCTCAGTACAAAGAGGAGCCAAAACTAGATTCTTTGTGTAATGTCATTCGTACACTTTCAGCCATATCCCACTCAAACCCTGTCATTTCAGCTAATTTTGCTTAACACATTTTGCCCAGGACTCTGCTGATATGCGAAAACTGCTTGGTTTTTGTCTCTTAGAACAAACTCTTTAAACATGAGCAAGAACGAAAAGTGTAACAAATCCTCAACAATGCTATCAGCCTACCCAAAGCCCTATCTTCTGATAAGGACCCAAGAGCCATGAAAAACCTATACAAAATTGCACTGGATGAAAAAAAAAAAATGTACTTCGGCTCTATGTAACTTTTTTCTTTTAGGGCAGCTTAGTCTCTGATGACATAATCAACTTAGCTAGTAGCAATAACAGAACAAGGTTGGTTTCAATGCTCCAGTGTCCTCCAGATGCCCTCTGGCAAGAAACATAACCATATTCAGTTGTGGGCACACACGCCTTAAGAAGGATGGAGACAAACTGGAGCACATGAAATATTGGATTATTGCATCCAGTTTTGGTCACCGCGATGTGTTGATGTTGAGACTCTAGAAAGAGCGCAGAGAAGAGCAACAAAGATGATTAGGAGACTGGAGGCTGAAACATATAATGAACAGTTGCAGGAACTGGGTGTATCTAGTCTAGTGAAAAGAAGGACTAGGGGAGGCATGACAGCAGTGTTCCAATATTTGAGGGGCTCCTACAAAGACAAGGGGGTCAACCTATTTTCCAAAGCACCAGAAGGCAAGACAAGAAACAATGGATGGAAACTAAACAAGGAGAGAAGCAACCTAGAACTAAGGAGATATTTCCTAACACTGAGCGCAATCAACCAGTGTAATAGTTTGCCTTCAGAAGTTGTGGGTGCTCCATCATTGGAGGCTTTCAAGAAGAGACTGGGCAACCATTTGCTCACTAAATGAATGGTTCTAAGTTGAGGACAATCTGTATAGGGCACTCCTCTGCTTCGGTCAGCTGCTGAAAGGAAATCAAATTAAATGAGGTTTAAATATTAATAAATTGGGTTCTCTTTCATCATTCTATACCAATCCCATTCAGCCTTTCTTTTTCCCATTTTCACTCTGGAAATGTTCACAATGTGAACAGCCTCTTCCTGGCCAGGTATTCTTTCCATTCCAACAGCAACTGTCAAGTGCAGGAAATCAGGAATCCAGGCAGCTCAGTTGAATGTAGGTTTAATGAATGTTAACGCTCTCTACAAGAATCTGAACTACTAACGGTCAAAGCGAGTTGGCAGTAGATAAGAGTCAATGGACTAGATATCTTGTGGGCACAAAGAGATTCAAGACTGATGACACATTTGACCCCTCCCTCGGGCTACGCCTGGTTATCAACATTAGGGTTAGCAACATTTCTTGATGATAGCTGCAGCAAGAAATGGCTAGGAAGCCTTTTAAATTTCCTGCAATGCTATATTGAATGCCCCAGGTGGTGCAGTGATTAGAATGCAGTATTGCAGGGTTACCCTGCCCACAGCCTGGAGTTTGATCCTGACCCAGTTCAAGGTTGACTCAGCCTTCTGAGGTCAGTAAAATGAAGACCCAGATTGTTGGGGGCAATATGCTGAGATTGTAAACTGCCCAGAGAGGGCTGTAAAGCACTATGGGGTGGTATACAAGTCTAAGTGCTATTGCTATTGTGTTATGAGGAATGAACAACAGCAGAGTGGAATGGGGCTATCAGGACAAATGGTCTATGCTGCAGCAGCTGCATTTCAACAGTTGCCCAAATATAACAGACCCCCTTCCTATCTTGCTGAAGGAAGTGGCTATCCAGTTTATGACCTGCCAGAGACTCCCATTGCGGCCCGCATGCTAAAATCCTTGAGTTGTGGCCACATTCTGCTCCCATTCCTACACATAAAAAAAAAAAAAACCCTCTGCAAAACCTCTGTCTTTGTTTGATCTGCTAACAGGATTCTTCCCCTCCCTTTTGAATGGCCTTTGACTGTGTATTGACATGAGAATGTCAATTTTTTCTTGTCCTGTATTCGTGCAGGTGAAAAGAATTACCAGAAACGTTTGTCTAGTAAAATCCTCTCTCATCAGGTGATTGTTTCCCTTTATTTGCAAAGCAAGGTTGGAGGTACAGATCCGCCCTAGGTCCTCTACACACACCTTATTAAAAATGATACATGGATCAGGAAGTATCACCGGTTGCTTTAATCAAAGGAGATTAAAGAGCTGTAAGGGCACCTGCGAGCAATGAATAGAAGACCTGTTGGAAAAGGTACTTAGGATGTTTGGCCCTGTGGCTTAAGCTGTAGAAGAAAGTCTTTTGCAGATCAGATTTATTGAGCATCTTCTATGCCCAATGGAAGAAGTAGAAGTTGATCAGAAAAACAAGAGCTGCTGTTCTCCTATATTACCAGGTGTGTGGTGGTACCAAGGTATCTGAAGAAACATCTGTCCCTGGGTGAGCCTTACCATTTTCTAATATTGTCTTCAGAGGTCCAGCCTTCCTAAGCTACATGAGAAGTAGATACATGAAAGTCACTTTTTCAGTGGGAAACTGCAGATCTGGGAACACTTTCTCCACAGTATTTTTTTACCTCTGATTTGATTGTAATTTCCTTGTTTAATTGTCGTGAGCCTCCCAAAGTCATTGACAGTTGGGTACCATATAAGTTTAATAAATTATTGTTATTACACTACCATCTTGAGTATCTTCTATTTATTTTATTTGTTAATCAATGACACCCAGAAATAAGCAAACAATAACCATATGAAAATATAAGATGATAACACAACTAAAATTCTCCACACATGATACCAAGTCTATAATGTCTTCCAGAAAAACTCTGGCTTCAACTTTTTCCAGAAGGTGGATAATATTGGAGACAAACTAAACTCCAAGAGGAACCCATTCCAGAGGTCTCGCCCATCACTGAAAAACTATACTTTGGGGGTTTGTTTCCTCTGATCTCCTGGAAGTGGGAGACAACCAGCTGGTATAATTGGTCGAGTGATCGTGCTTTTGTCTGGCAAGATTCCTGTCTATAGGTGAACAACCTTAAAGAAACTACTCTGAATTAACTCCTCATGTCATTCTTGATTCCTTGGTTTGCCTCTGTCTGCATGAATGCCTGAGTTCCATATTCTCGGTTTAAGTTCTGCCTGGCTTTTTGATAGGCCCAAAGCAAGTAGGACTGGCATTAACAATCCACACTGTCTCAGATCCTGGTCAGTTTGTTTTTGCAGAGTAGATTGATGTCTTTCATACTATATAGAATGAGATGGACCAATGAGGCTCCCCAAATGATCTGTTTCGTCAAGCATCAGCTTAGAAGACATAATAAAGGAGGGGTCTTCAAACTTGGCCCTTTTATGACTTGTGGACTTCAACTCCCAGAATTCCTCAGCCAGGCACACGTGCCTGGCTGAGGAATTCTGAGAGTTGAAGTCCACAAGTCATAAAAGGGCCAAGTTTGAAGACCCCTATAATAAAAGAGACCTAAGTGTCTTTGTTTATGTGTAATATTAAATTAGAGGTCAGTAATCCTTGGAGAAATAGTTGCTAAAATCAGTGAAGTAATCCAAAACCACCAACAGTCCTATGTAAGCATGATTAAATATGGTTCTAATGCCCCCAAAGCTTATTTTTCTTCATATATTGCCTTTGGTTAACAATTGGTTAACCTACCATATCATACAATTAATTGATTGAAATGCCTTTACTCTCATTTACAGTGACTGTATCATACTATGGCTATCATATAATGAAACACGCAGAACATCTTAAAAAAAAAAAAGTCCAGGCTACCTAGTTAGCTATCTATAATCTAATAAATATAATCTAATTGGGAATGCTTCTTTTCTTTATTTTACAAAATTTGTAAACCACTGCAAATCATACTGACGTTCAGCAATGGATATGAAAGCAAGGCAGGTCAAATATTACAATAATAAAACACTGGCCAAGACAACTAACCAAGAGTGAAAGGCACACATACATAACCTGTATTGGTGTCATCACATTTCTATTATTTTGATTAGCATTTTCTAGCCATCAATTTTTCAGGAAAAAAAATAATAATATGATTGCACTCCATTTTTTTTTTCCGCCATTGGGAGCAGGAAAAAAAAAATCCCTCTTACTTTTATCAAGTATCTTGTCATTCAAAGCAACGGAGGCTTTCATGGCATCACAAGAGAGAGAAAGTGAGATCTTTATATTTCATTCATTCCGAAGCATTAATAGCATTTGACAAGAAAGAATTAAGTAAACTAGATAATAATCACACACGGTGAATAAATAACGCCCGGATCCTGGATTAAAACGACGTGACAAAAGTAATCAAGAATCCAAGCGCTAGAACTTTGGCAATAAGAGCAGTACACAAAAGACTGCCAATGGGGTGTTTTCGGAAACTGGCACAACACACAGTTATTGAACCTGTCAGGCACTGTTGACAAGCGGTTAGAGACAAAAGGCCCAAACCAGAAGAAACTTTTCCTGCACAATTCGTGTTGAAATCAAGATGATATGTGCACAAGAACAGCTTCCTCGTTTCCTACACAGCTCATGTTTCACTCAGGACAAGCATTAGGAGCCGAAGAGAAATTCGTAATGGGAATGGAAGGTGAATGGGTGGGTTGAATCAATGGCCATTCAAGCAGGGAATCTCTAGGGAAGAAAATGGAGTGGGAAAGGAAAGGAAAGGAAAGGAAAGGAAAGGAAAGGAAAGGAAAGGAAAGGAAAGGAAAGGAAAGGAAAGGAAAGGAAAAAGGAAAGGAAAGGAAAGGAAAGGAAAGGAAAGGAAAGGAGTCTGTTATTTTTAGTAAGAAGAGGAGCAGGTTTTCTTTTCTTTTCTTTTTGTCCTTTCCAAGAGAAAGTTGGAAAAAATGTAATTATGCAAAGGGACTCCAACTGTCTATCTTTCTGCCTTCAGCATGATCCCCCAACAAACAGAACAGAACAAGATCCAACTTGGTGGGGATGGAAAAGTTATAGCAGAATAACTTTTGGAAGGGACCTTGAAGGTCTTCTAGTCCAACCCCCTGCTCAGGCAGGAAAACCTTTACCATGTCTTCTTAAACACCTCCAGTGTTGGAGCACCTACAACTTATGAAGGCAAGCCGTTCCACTGATTAATTGTTCTAATTGTTACAGTAGGGAATTTCTCCTTAGTTCCAGGTTGCTTCTCTCCTTGATTACTTTCCATCCATTGCTTCTTGCCCTGCCTTCAGATGCTTTGGAGAATAGTGTTGACCCCCTTCTTTGTGACAGCCTCTTAGATATTGGAACACTGCTATCATATCAGCCCTAGTCCTTCTTTTCATTAAACTAGACATACCCAATTCCTGCAACCGTTCTTTATATGTTTAAGCCTTCAGTCCCCCAGTCAGTTGGCAAAAAGTTTGAACGTTCAGTTGGCTTTGAATGATCCATCCAGGAATAGGGAAGGTTAAAAAGAAAATCCAGAGAAATGTCGTCCATATGTCCCTATAGGAAAGACAATTGAGCAGAGGCTGAGAATATTGTTAATGGCTCTGTTTATAAGTCTCCTCCCAATTTATACTAAAAAACTTCCTTTTTTAATTGATTTACTTGATTTTGATTTGGGGGAAAAGTAGGGTAATAAAGTGTTGCTTGTGCTTGATGAAATACTCTAAACAAGAGAATGTTTTTGTTTTCATCATCAGTTAAACCCTGGATTCCTCCACCTCTTGCCTTGCCCTACTCACCACCCAATTTTGGCTAAGAGCACAGGTACATGGCGTGTTCACCCACTATTAAGCCATGCCCTATCCCAGTTTTACCCAAGGGAATGGTGGATACAGCAGTGGAACTCTGAAGTTTCGATCAAAAGAGGTCTACTCTGCAAGGGATTTGATGGACAAGAAGCATTTCATAATAAAAATCAGAATCTGCTGGTGAGTTGGGAAACTTTTTCATGGCTGATGCTGCAATTAACATTTGGAGGGGGAAAGACCTAAGGCTACACGGTGAAGCATAATGATGCAAAAGCAGACCGTATTATCTATCTATTTAGGCCTTGGCAACTTTGAGCTGTGTGGACTTCAACTCCCAGAATTCATCTAGGCATTTATAGTTCTTCTCCTTGAAAGCCCAGGGTGGCAGGTATGGAGGTCATCTCTCATTGTAGTCCTCAAGTAACAAATCTCTAAGGCTATATGCTGGTGAAGAGATATGAATCTGTATCTCCCCACTCTTTGTCCAACACCATGCATACATTACCACACTGACACAACAGGTTACATCTCCAGGATTTTCCTTTTTTTTTTTTTTAAGGAGGATGAAGAACAATTTTTACCTTTATTTTCTAATTATGTTCAAGCAATTTTCGAGGGTCTACTTCAGTCCTCAGTTGTTTATGGCTGCAACATGGCTGGAAACCATGTTTCCCATTTTTACCATAGAGTAGGATTCTAGGGCCACAGGTAATCCTGTCCTGAGATTTGGGGCCTGGTATGGCTGTACTCAAACAGGACACAAAGCCACCATTTTTACCATAGTTTACTAATTAAGCTCCAGCGACATTCATTCAACAATAGCAATAGCATTTAGACTTATATACCGCTTCACAGTGCTTTTCAGCCCTCTCTAAGCGGTTTACATATAGCCCCCAACAATCTGGGTCCTCATTTTACTGACCTCAGAAGGACGGAAGGCTGAGTCAACCTTGAGCCGGTTAGAATTGAATTCCTGGCAGTCGGCAGAGTTAGCCTGCAATACTGCATTCTAACCACTGCACCCTCATGGCCCTTACAAAAAAGAGATTTCAACAGGACCTCCTGGAACACGGCTTTCCCCTTACATTGACGTAGTAACACAAACCATTTCTAATATTTACTCCACCTTCCCTCTGTTCCAGTTGCTAAGAAGCATTTCTGAAAGTGGGGTATCTCTACCTAATTTGTGCGTTTAGGGTATACAGGTGGTCCGCAACTTACAACCATCCGTTTAGTGACTATTGAAAGTTACAACAGCACTGAAAAAAGTGTTTGACGATATGACCGTTTTTCACACTTATGACCGATGGTCAGGTGATCAAAATTCAGACGCTTGACATCTGGTTCATATTTATGATGTTTGCAGCATCCTGGGGTCATGTGATCCCCTTTAGTGACCTTCTGATAAGCAAAGTCCATGGGGAAGCCAGATTCACTTAACAGCCGTATGACTAACTTACCAACTACAGTGATTCACTTAACAACCGTGGCAAGAAAATTCATAAAATGAGGCAAAACTCTCTTAACAACTGCCTTACTTAGCAACGGAAATTTTGAGCTCAGTTGTGTATATCTGTATGCACAACTGTATATCACTGACCCAGAATGTTAGAAAGCAGACTTTGCATTAACCTAGCAGAGTTTTTCTTAACATTTGTTTGTTTGTTTGTTTGTTTAAAACATTTATATACTGTAGCCCCCTATCTTTCAACCAACTCTAAGCAGCTCCTTAACTTCTTAACTTTGTTTCATAACTTCTTAAGAGTTACGTCCTTAAGATAATCATTGTGTTCCACTTTCACACCTTCCAAGTTATATCGCTGCTAGAAAAGTGAATACTGTTTGAGAAGAGATACTGTTCTACAGTATTTGTATATACCAGTGGAGTTAACATAATAGACTTGCTTATTCCCTTTGTTCCCATCGTCTGCCCTTAACCTTGACATATACAAATATTTATCAGCCCAAGATGTTTGTGAGCAGTGTCCCTAGTGTGCCTTCTCTCAATTGTTACACTACAACACCAAGTAAGCAAAACTCCAAAGTCTATGAAAGTTGGAGGGGAAGAAAATTGGCTAGTAAACCCAACTCGTTGCACTATTTCTACATATATATTTTTTTCAGAAATAGTAATTTTTCCAGGCTGCACAATTCCAGAGCACAGAGGTGGGCTGTATCTTTCTTGGGGGGAAAAACTCCAGGAAGCTTTTTTTTAGAAGAGAAATGATAGTTATACAAACTTGGTTGACTTATGCTGATCAGCTGATCTTTATTGAAAGAGAACCTAAATTAAAAACTAGAGTTGGAAAAGGAAGATTATATTTGTCAGTAATTTACCTATGCGCAGTTGGCAGAAAGATTTAAACTGGGTAAAAAGAATTTGTTTTTGCAAATTTTGTTTGTGACAATGGTAGTTATTTGCACAGAGGTGGAAAGGTTTACAAATTCCCAGAACTGAAGAGCAAATTCTGAATTTATGGAATTGGCAGAGATGGCAAAACTGACTACTTTGATCAAAAACAAAAAAGAGCCCATCTATCTTTATTTCTACTTGGACACCAGTTTTGGACTTCTTGCTTGAGAAAGATATAAAGTTTTGATTTTAGGATGTGAGGATTGGATAAGTTATAATTACAGAAATATTGAGTATTCTTATTATTAGATATGTATATTGTATTATGTTTATGTTTAAACAGAGAAAGTGGCTATTTTGTTATACAATTCTAATATTATTTTGATTGTTAAATTTGTATGTTTATATGATGTTTTTGTGTTTTTGTTTTAACTTTGAGTAAGAGGTTATTTTAATATATGTTTATTTCTCTACTGAACAGTCTTTTTTTGGCCCTTTTTAACTTTCAACTTTTTCTCCTTTCTGATCTTCTCGCAACCCCTCCCTCATTTTTCCTTTTCTGATGTTTTGTACTTTTTATGTGAAACTTAATAAAGTTGGATTTAAAAACAGCAACAACAAGGTTTTCTTTTCTCTGTCCATATTAAAGTCACATTTCAGAGAAATAATCTACATTCTTTTTCAGCCTACTAGTTTTCCCAAAGTTTAGACTCAGGAAATCCCTGCCTATTTTCTGAAAAATTGCTAGTACGTTTGGCCATTCAAATATTAAAATACCGTGATCTTTGATCTCCCAAAGACAATTTCCATGTGGCAAATTAAAACTGAAAGCAAACCCAGAGTCTGGAAGGTTTAAAACTATAGCTTTTATATTAAACTCCCCGTAGTCATGTGATCATACTTTAGATCAGGGGTCTTCAAACTTGGCCCTTTTATGACTTGTGGACTTCAACTCCCAGAATTCCTCAGCCAGGCAATTCTGGGAGTTGAAGTCCACAAGTCATAAAAAGGCCAAGTTTGAAGACCCCTGCTTTAGATGCTTGACAAATGGCATGTATTCATGACGATTACAATATCCGGGGATCATATGATCACTTTTGACTTTCTGACAAGCAAAGTCAATGGGGAAGCCAGATTCACTTAATAACCCTATTACTAACTTAACAACTGCAGTGATTCACTTAACAACTATCACAAGAAAGGTCATAAAATGGGTCA
This sequence comes from Azemiops feae, assembly GCA_023970755.1. Classification (NCBI taxonomy): domain Eukaryota; kingdom Metazoa; phylum Chordata; class Lepidosauria; order Squamata; family Viperidae; genus Azemiops; species Azemiops feae. Next base: position 1,880,051 of record JALGBA010000475.1, on the reverse strand, counting down.
AAACTCACTTAACAACTGTCTTGCTTAGCAGTGGAAATTTTCAACTCAGTTGTGGTCCTACGTTGAGGACTGCCTGCAGGCCTGAGAGAGGCTTCACACATTTGACCACTTTGCTTCCTGCTTAAATAATACAGCTGTGAGAAAATGCCAGTCTCTGTTTTTGCTCCAAGGGGGGGGGGGTGTCATCATCTGAAAAGTTTTCACCATAGGCATTAGGTTTGAAACTGCAAAATGTAGGCGTCCTTTAATTACGAAAGAAAAATGTACACTCCTTTCAGCCTGTTATAATCAAGGCAAAATGTTGGCTTCTGATCATAGTGTGCAACAAAACCTAAGTAGAAACAGCGATTACACCCTGCCACCTTTTGGCTGAATGGAGTTAAGAAAAACTTCCTATTAAGCCCGCTTCTATATCCATGTGCATGTTTGTATGTACATGCAGTATGTGTACACAGGAAGAAGGGAAAAAAAAACAGCCCATTTCTAGCAGAATTCTTGCTAACCACATTTCCAAGCTACTTCCAAATCTACTTGGGGGAACTGCACATGGAAGCTTGCTTCAAAAATTGCTGAAAGCCAAATGTTATGCAGGTAATCCTCAACTTACAACCATTTGTTTAGTGGCTGTTCAAAGTTATTCAAAAAAGTGACTTGTGACTGTTTTTTCACTTATGACCATTGTAGCACCCTAATGGTCATGTGATGGAACATTGGGATGCCCGGCAACCGGTTCACATTTATGACAGTTGCCGTGTCCTAGGGCGGGGGTTCCACTACCTGGCCGTGGCCTGTTCAGAATCGGACCACAGAAGCGGCAGGTGAGCGAGTGCCTGCAGCTCCATTTGTGCGAGTGGCAGGTGCTCGTGCCCATCGCTCGTGTGAATAGAGCTGCGTGGGCGAGCTTGACTGCTGCTCATGCGGAACCATCCCCTCTTGGCCCCCTCGCCGGTCTGCAAAGCCGAAAAGGTAGGGCTTTTCGGCTTTGTCAGAAGGGTCATGTGACCCCAGGGTCATGTGATTCCTTTTTGTGACCTTCTGACAGGCAAAGTAATACGGAAGCCAGATTCACTTATCAACCCTGTTACTCACTTAACAACTGCAGTGATTCACTTAATAACTGTGGCATAGAATGTCATAAAATGGGGCAAAATTCAGTTTTGTCTTGCTTAGCAACAGAAATTTTGAGCTCAGTTGTGATCGTATGTTGAGGACATTTGTCTGAGATGGTATAGGTCAGTGATGGCGAACCTTTTAGAGACCGAGTGCCCAAACTTCAACCCAAAACCCACTTATGTATGGTCAGGTGCCAGGTGGGCGTGGCCCATTGGGCGTGTGTGGCCAATTGGGTGGGCGTGGCTGCAGTGGTAATAGCAGACTGGGTGGGACTAAAAAGTTCAATCAATCAATTCCAACTTTGCGAGGTCTTTTTTTTCGCGCGAGAAGTTGAAATTGATTGATTGAACCTTTTTTTTTTTTTTTTGAACATGGTGGCGGAGGCCTAAAGGGAAAAGGTTTTATAAAACCCAGCTGAAGGCCTAGGGCTGGGGCGACGGCGCATGTGCCCACAGGGAGGCACGTGCCATAGGTTCGCCACCACGGGTATAGGTTCTCCTGCTTGAGCAGGGGGCTGAACTAGAAGATCTCCAAGGTCCCTTCCAGCTCTATTTCTATTTCTATTATTTCTATTTCTATTTCTATTCTAATTCTAATTCTAATTCTAATTCTAATTCTAATTCCATTCCTATTCTATTCTATTCTATTCTATTCTATTCTATTCTATTCTATTCTATTCTATTCTATTCTATTCTATTCTATTCTATTCTATTCCATTCCATTCCATTCCATTCCATTCCATTCCATTCTATTCCATTCTTCATTCCATTTCTATTCTATTCTATTCTATTCCATTCTGTATTTCTATTCTATTCTAGTGACTACCTGTATTCATTGCCAGACTGTGTCTTGTCCTTCTGCATCAATTCCTGACCCATCCACACCATTCCATATGGAGATGCCTCTGAAGGTCACCCAGAAGCTGCAATTGTACAAAATGCAGTGGTCCATTTACTCACTGGCGGTCTGTTTTCATTTCACCTGTGCAGAAATAGGCTTCTGGGCATAATTCAGAATTGTGGGTTTTAAAAACCAGACTTTTTCTCATCGGGACTAGTGGACAGAGAATTAGAAAAGATTATGGAAGGTTTGGTTTTGTACATGATAACCACCATGCAATTATTAAATGCACAAAGATGAAAAACTCTGAAATACCCACAATGGAGAAATGGTTGGTGAAGATGACAGTATTTGCAGAGATGGTAAAATTGACTTGTCTGAGTAGAGAAAAGACAGTAACTAGATTTGTGATTGACTGGAAACCCTTTATGAAGCTTTTGCTGAAAATAGGGGGGGGAAAGAACTTGTCATTTATGAGTTTGAGAGTTAGAAAGGACAGAACATAGAAAAGCAGCCACCATACAAGATAAAATATGCATGCATTTATAACTGGTGTGAAGATCGGAAGCCACTGTTTTGCATCTTTTTTCTTTTTTATTCTTACTTATTGTGGTTTGTCACACAGTCAGCCAGATGTTTAGACTGGATTTGGCATTTTTGTCTACCTATCAAGTCCTTCCCAAGGACCTTGGATCGGTAAAGGTTGATGCTTGATGTTGTTAAAGGTATTAAGCTCCTCTGAATAAAACTGCTTTTGCAATTGACTGATGGTGAATTCGTCATTGCCAATGCTGTTGAAGTGATACTCCAGCTGTTTTGGGATGGCACCAACTATTGGGACCATCTTTGCTTTCTTTTGCCACAGTTTATATTTGCAGGTCTTTACAATTTGTTTTCTTCTCCAGTTCTCTTTTATCCTGCTTTATTTATGTCAAATGCAGTTAAAATTTCGTCTTATCGACGATTGTTAAGTCTGGGGTATTATGTGGCAGGTGCCCGTCTGTTGAATTCTAAAATCCCAGAGCAATTTATGTTCTTCATTTTCTACGACTTCCTCTATTTTATGGTCCCACCAATACTTGCTTGCAGGAAAATTGTATTTCTTGCAGATCTTCCAATGCACCGCCGTTGCTAATTTGTCATGCGCTTATTTTTATTACTTATTTAACACTTTTCTTTCATTTTTTTTAAATTTTACTTTCCTTTCCCTTTCCATTTGTATTTTTATTCTGAAAAAAAAAAATTAAATAAAATGGTGGTTTTGAGCAATGACAGCCTATATAGCTTGGCAAATGCTGACATGCAAAATGATCTTTCTGATCACAACCAACTTGGTTACCCCAGGAAAAACTGTTGCTCATGAAAGGAGCCAAGACAGGAACATGCTTTTTGCTGACAATGCCAGCCCTTTGAAATAACCTCACAGTTGAAATCAGGCAGGCCCCCCCCCCCCGTCTTGATTCCATCTAAAAATAAGCAGAGAATTCAGTTTTCATCAGCAGAGCAATTTGCAAATTGAGTAGATCTGGGGTGTCCAAGTATGGCTGGCTGGGGGATTCTGGAAGTTGAAGTCCACAAGTCTTAAAAAGTTGCCCAGGTTGGACAGCCCTGGACTAGATTCTCTAGGATGAATGCATGGCTAAAGCATCTTCTACCGGGGTCTGCTACTTAACTTTGAAATGTATTTTTATTGTGCGTAGTTTGCGTTATTCCTACTGTGTATGTTTTATTACCTGTATGAGTCAACCACCTGAAGTTCTGCACTGTTTGGTAGTATAGAAACTGAAGAGCTGAATGAATGAATTTCCCTCTGCATTTAAGAAACAGGTTTATTAGCCCAGATTCAACTCCTATTGCCCCATAATACGTTAAAAGAACAAGAATGCCATCACCACCGTGGTTGACACCAGAAAGATCTTGCAGGATAGGGCAGATTCCTCACAAGTAAACATTGTGAGATTCCAATACTTAGTGATAAAATGATCTAGAGTGGAGTTCTTGGGTTACATTACCAACTAGGTACATTATTACTCAACAAGGTAACATCATCATCATGTTATCTAGCTGGGTAATGAAACATTCACAAACCAGCAACCAAGTTCAGAGAACTCCAGGGTTTAACCCTTAGCAACAAATATTCTTTTCGATTGGAATCTTGAGCGTTACTGTTCCTTCAATGAGATTGACAATCTGACTCAACTACACACACATACCCTTTTGCAATTTTTGGAGCCCCCTCTGTGATGACACAACTTCTTGCAGTTCTAAGGCAGAGCATACCCAATGTTGTGATCATGGTGCAATATGCAAAACAAGCCAGCTTTTGAAGCTTCTGGAGACCTTCCAAAAGGCCAGGAGACAATGGAACATCTTAAGATGCTCCTCCAGGCTTTGTTAGACTGGGTCATGGCTTGGGTACAAACGATGAGCCTCAAACTGTTAAAAATTCCCCATCCTTACCATAAAATATGAAATGCTCAGCCAAGTCAAAGGGAAAATGTGCTTCCTGTCTTTTTCTAATCTACCGATGCCACTTGAGAATTAAACCTTAGTAAAGACGTGAGAGAATAAGAGGATAGATATCCAGGCTCCATTGTCTAGCTCTGTCAAAGTCATCTTCCTTATTCTCTAAGTATGTTCAGTCATCCTCACAAGGTCCTCTTTCTGGTTCTGGAAAATTAAACGCAGAAATACATGCAAATACCATCAGCTCCTGTTAAATGGAGAAAGGAAAACCTAGACCCACTACAATAATGGCCCCAAGAAACATTTTTAGTCAATGAGCATTTTAGCAGCCGATAAATCAGCTTTTGGAAAAAAAGAAAAAAAACACGATCTTGCTAATAAATTAAACACACCTTTTTTATTACTTTAATGAGCCCAGTGTTTTAACTGTAGCAGCCTTTCAAAACATATTTTCTTCTGCTGGGTATAGGTGTGTGTGTGTGTGTTTGTGTGTGCGCATGCCCACAAGCATGATTGTATATACACATACAAATATTCCTTGTAAAAGTCTACATTGGTACATTTGTAAGAAGGCAATTTTCACACGACAAATGTCAGCGCTTAAAAATAAAAATCACTTTAAAAAATGTGCGTCTGTAGCATACAAAGCAGCAGGGCTGGTGCTTCCACATTGGCAGAGTCTTGTTTCCCTTTTTTCCAGGCCTTTGCTTGGAGCTGCTAATAGGCATCACGTCTTAGTAGAGAATTCTAACCCAGCACATACAGTGGGGCTTAATTCAGCAGAAAAGGATGATTTTAAGAACTACAGGTAGTCCTCAACTTATGACCACAATTGAGCCCAAAGATTCTGTTGTTGAGACATTTAATTGAGTTTTGCCCCATGTTACGACCTTTCTTGCCACAGTTTTTAAGTGAAACCACTGCAGTTGCTAAGCTAGTAACACGGTTGTTAAGTGAATCTGGCTTCCCCCCGATGACTTTGCTTGTCAGAAGGTGGCAAAAGGGGATCTCAGGAGCCCGGGGAACACCGCAACTGCCATAAATATGAACCAGTTGCCAAGCCTCTGAATTTTGGTGACATGATCGTGGGATGCTGCAGAGGTCGTAATTGCGAAAAAAAGGTCGTAAGTCAGTTTTTTTCAGTGCCGTTGCAACTTTGAACGGTCACTAAACGAACTGTGGTACGTCAAGGACTACCTGTATTGTGTATTCAGTTGTGCATCAGAATTCAGATAGGCCTTGTTGTCACCCATTGGGAATTTTCCCTGCAAATACTTCCAATTCCAACATACTTCAGGGTGACTCTTGCACATTCAGATTTAACTTATAAGTACATATTTGTAAAAAATTCAGGGAATTCATTCAAGACATTGATTCCAAATTAGTTCCTCTTTACCGGGGGAAAAGCTAACAGGTTGCATTCTGAACAGGTCAGACTGTGCTGAATCCCAGTTCTGTCCCCATAAAGTAATCAAATGATGAGTAAGATTTAGAAGAAAATAAAAAATGAAAAAGATGGGAGAGCAATTGAACTATCTCCTATTCCTTCTACCACTAACTCATATTCACTGCCATTACATACCACCATGTATGTTCTCCTTCAATCCAGCCCACTTTTAGGATGGGAACTCCATGTAAGAATCTTGGTGGGTACATTACTTGGGGAGTATTTTTAAGACCCAAAGGGGAAAAAAGGAATTGTTCCAGAAGCCCATCTCTCCATGATTCTTTTGCGTTTTAAAGTTAGACCTTTCAATTTGACACTGTTGAAGAACAGTTCTATTTAACAACACCGGTTTGCTATAGTCACATGTACAGAACAATCAGAACAATCAGCCAGCAATTCAACCTACTTTTGTTTTTCTTGAACAAACTGGAAGTCGATTCTTAAGTTCAGTCTTACTTTTAAAACCAGTGTTTCTTCAAACAGCAACTTCAAAGTGTGTGGACTTCTGGAAGTTGGTCCCCTCATCTTACAATTGCCAAATTTGAAAAACACCGATTTAAACCTGGTTCCTATGATTTTTTTTAACCTTTCAAAGCCTGCAAATATGATGCAATGACTTAAAAACAATTTATTGGCATTTGTAAATTCTCTATTTGAAACAAAACATAGCTTTATGAAGTTATGAAGGCGTGCACCTTCAGATTTTTTTTTTTTCCTCCCAAGGCTGGCTGGGAATTCTCCATTGCAATCCTCACGCTGTCGGGGGGGAAAAGCCCAGTTGGAAAATATTGATGTCAATCTTTACAATATTTACTACAAGCAATAGTATTTCCTGAAGTCACCAAGGAAATACCTCTTGAGCTATTGCTTTGTTTCATTTCCATCGGGGCTGGGAAACTACATTCTCTGAAAGCATCCTGATCTAAGTAGTCAACATTTATAATTAAAGCTTTAAAACTAAGTTTCTGCTCTATACACAAAAGGAGATTAGCGACTCATCATAGAATAAGCCTTGACAGCATTCCCATTAAATGCACGGCGTCTGCAAGGCCAGGTTATTTGTAAAAATCTTTGCCTTAGAATATTAGTTAGCAAGTAAACTGAGGACATGATGTCCAGTCGCAATCTGTTTCCACACAATACTCTTTAGATAAGAAGGAAAAAAACATTCATTTAGGACTCCATACCTTTTTACAGTGGCACACCCAAATTTGTCCCAAGTGCTAAAATGACTCTATGCATCTTCATTTTAATAGATCAAGTACCTGAAAAACAATGCTCACAGATGCAACATGTCACCCTCATTTTTCTTTTTCTTAACTTTGGAGTTCAGTTGGACTTGAAACCCTTCCTTTGCTAAGGGTTTTCAGTGCCAAAATGGAACACCAGTGAGTGGCTGCCTTCGTCTGTCAGTGTTTTTAGAGAAGCAAAGTCAAGGCAGGTTGTATTGCAGAAATGTAAACCTGATGCCCCAATTCCTGAGCAGGTTTGTTGAGTGTTCATTTACGTATGAGTGCAATATACTTGTGTGTCATAGTATTAAGTCTGGGCTCAGGGCCAGAGAGAAGAGAAGCCGAAGAGAAGCAGAGCTTTGATGAGAAGCAGAAATAAATTGAAGACCGACAATGACAATCCAAAAATGAGATGCAATTCATTGGAGTACCTTCAGAAGTTTAAACACCTGCTAAAGCGTCACCAAAGAAAAGGGGTTTGAATGGTTATTATCAGAAGCAGTTCAGACATGCTTAAGAAGGAAAAGATGTAACATAAATCCTTGGGATTTCCAGAGTCTGAAACAAGAGCATCTGGAGGGAGTTTTGCGTTTGTGTGTGTGTGAGAGAGAGAGAGAGACAAAAGTCAAAGTGACATCCATAGCTGTGGCCACACGAACAAAACCAAGCTTTTTTTTTTTTTTTTGGTATATCAGCATCACACGCCTCCCCAAGACTGGTCTTTGCTCATAAGAGCCATAATCTGAATATTTTGACCCCCTTCCCCCCCCCTCACAGACACCCCTGGTCTGAAATCCCTTCAAGTATGTTGGAAGGAAAATAAAACCATTAACAGCCTGCATAGTGTCAGACCAGATGTGCCTGATGCTATTCTAGCTTAGCAGGAAAATACGCTTCTTAGCAATGGAACAACAAAAAGTAAAGCCCTTTAAAATTCACAAAGCAGTCACCCTGGCACGATTTTTTTTCCCTTAAAAAAATAATAGAAAAATAAAGGATAAACATTATCCATCTATTTTATCCATCGCATAATGTCTCTATGTAGAACTTTGCTTGGTTTAAAGCAGGAGTCTCCAACCTTCGCAGCTTTACGACTTGTGGACTTCAACTCCCGAGGAATTCTGGGAGTTGAAGTCCACAATTCGTAAAGTTGCTAAGGTTGGAGACCCCTGGTTTAAAGGCATCGGCTTTTTGGAAAAGCTGCCCAAAGCACAAGTATACGTCTCCCCCCACCCCCCAGCAACCCTCCCCAGGTTAGGCCCCTCCCCCAAGCATTCCAGTGAAAAAATAAGTACAAACTTGTACAAATCTTATCACACTTATCAACACCCTAGAAAACTATAAATACACGTCTAAAAGAATAAACATTTTGGTTTAGCAAAAGCAGGAGAAAGGCTAGAGAACCACCTCCTCTCCAAAAGACACACTTTGGTGTGCGCGCACACACAAACACACACACACAGATATAATCCAGTCAGGGATCCACCAGCTATCTTTACAAATGGCCGTAAGGAACCTGGTGAAGTTTACACAGAGAGAGGCCAACAGCTTCCTCAGATATTTTGTCTGCAGTTGCTAGGGATGATCCGTCAACAAGGAGCGCCTTTCTTTAACTGGCGTTTGGTAAGGATATACTTGAAAAATTCATAGACAGACCACGCGATGGCAGTTGAAGGCATCTGGTAGATCACACGTGCTTGGACTCCCTTAAAATACCCGGGGATCCCTCCCAGTTGATAGACCGTTCTAAAAGCGTTGGCCATGCCAGAGAGGTGCCCGCTAATATTCACGGAACTCAACACCACGTTCTCCTGAGTGTTGAGCAAGGTCTTGCAAACGTCCAAGGGGGTGGTAGCAGCGGCCGCCACTGCTCCTGCCACGGCCCCCGAAATGATGTGCGAGTAAGGGTTGTATTGTCGCTGGGGGTTGAGTTGCTCTTGCGTGAACTCATAGGTGATAAAATGGATGGCTTGGAAAGGGATGTTCATGGTGAGCTGGGTGGTGTAGCTCCGGTAAAAGGCACCCAAGCCTTCAGTCCGATGCACTGTCCTGATGCAATCCATGACTGTCTTGTGCGGAGAATTGTACATCTGCATGCGCTGCTTCACCACTGGCAATCAGGAGTTCGGACATTGGAGGTGTTCCCGGACAGAAAAGGAAAACAGAGCGAAGGAACAACACAGAGACAACAAAACAACAAAACAAATCCAAGTTAGATCAAGGTCACACACCTGAGCGGAAGATACCCACTCACGAAGGGGAACTGGGAGCAGGGCAGGAAGGTTAAGTTGCAGCAATGCGATTTATCGCTCGCCTAATCGTGCCGCCCCCAATTCAAATCCTTTCCAAGCAAAATAGAGAGAATATTGTCTCTTTTTAGGGCCGCATCCTGATTAGCAGGGATGTTTCTCCCACTGCCGTATTGCAAGGACATTGTAGGCCTCCTTTCATTGAGCAAAGAGTTGTCCTTGGAAAGGACGAGGAGAAAACATTGGCTCAAATGTTCTCTTCATAATTAGATCAGAGCTACCAGTAGAAGAGAATATTTGTAGCTCAGGGTTGAACTGTGGGGTCCTTGGTGCTCTCCGAGCTTTGCTTGCAGAGGTTTCATTACCCAACTACGGTAGACAACCTCATCAACCTCATCTGCTGATCTTACCCTGTTGAGTAATGAAATGTCTGCAAGAAAACAACCAAGCTTGGAGATTACCTAGGACTCCACTATACCAGAAATCTCTAGAAAGGATTTCTTTTGCTATACACTTCTTATAACCCTACGATGTTAAGAGACAGTCTGTCTATCTCAGAATCTTCTGACATCTGATATGGAACCTTGAAGAGCAACGTAAAGCATAAATCGGATAATTTTTAAATGACCCTTCCCTTCTCTCAGCCTCACTGGACCACTTGCCCCAAACAGCATTACCTTCTGCAGGATTCATGACACCATCATGAAGAAGAGTAGCCATACTTCCAGCCATACCTGCAAAAGAAGAAATGAAGACAGGCCCCTTTCACAAAGCAAGTTTTGACAAACCATCCTCGGTTCTGGGCACAAAACGGACTACTCTTAATGGGTAGCACTCAACACATCAGCCTCCAGACGCATTATGCATCTTGGAAACCAACCTAATGTGTTGCAGATCATTTGCAAAAGAACATGCAGCATCACAGATGTACATATACTAAGAGTCACATACAAAAGGAATATAAATTGCGTTTAACAGCTGTGAAACACTTTTTTAAAAAAATCTGAAGGTACCAAATGAAAACCTCCACAATAACTAATTTTCCATGAACTTACCAACAGCATAGCTGGGAAGAATGAAAAGTTTTGTTTCTAATTTTTTTAAAAAAAAGAAAATGTTGCCCAGATTTACAGACGCTAGAAATATACAACCAGGAGATACGTTATGGCTGGCAGCCAATCAGAACTCCTTCAAAAGTTACCATTAAATAAGAACTTTCAATGTGATAGAAAGGAAGAATATTAGCTGGCATTATTTTTTCCCCTAACCTCACCAACTCCAGCATCCATGAAAGCAGCACTCAGCAAGTTATTCAAAGGGCACAAGTTAACTAAAAAAAACTTTGCTATATATAACCAGAAATATAACCATTTGAACTCAATATCAGTCATAACATGTGACAAAATATTTCCTTTATGGTTGCAGAGAACATTCAGAATTGCCTTAATAATGACAGCAAAACCATATTGGAAGTAAGATTCTCTTAGCTATTACTGTAGATCAAGGGTGTCCAATCTTGTCTACTATAGGATTTGTGGACTTCAACTCCCATGCTGACTGAAAATTCTGGGAGTTGAAGTCAACAAGTCTTAAATGTTACCAAGGTTGGACATCTCTGCTGTAGATTAATGCACTGAGAAATAATTAACAAATGCTAACATAATCTTAATTAATGGAAAATATTTTAAGTGTGTATCTCAAGGATTCATAGGGCAATTGTTTCTTCCTCAAGGACAGGGAAGAGATATACTATATCCTTTTCCCCCCCTCAATCTAACGAACACTCTATATATGAAAAAAACTTAAATGACTATTGAAATAAAATGTCAACTACCCACGTCTTTTAAAATACACAATTCCACTTGTGCACCTTTAAATCAAGCTAAGCATGAGAATAGCACTCAGCACCATTCATTAAAATTATATTGAACTTCATGACCAATTCTAAAAATGATCAATTCTAAAAATGTTCTATCTCAGTCAGAAAAAGAACTTTACTTGAAATTATTTCTCTTGGGAATAAAGCAATTATCTCTTTTCCTCTCTTTCCCAAATTCCAAAGTTAGGCCATGGAGGATTACCCACTAATTACTCCTATCTTGGTATACTTCTTGGAGGGCAAAATTAAAAAAAAAAATCAATCTGAAACTCTATTCTGATCAGTTAGAATGTTCTCTCTCTTATTCACACACCAACACTACTACAAAAGATGCATTCAGACACCTTGCAGGCATCTAGCGACTTTTTAAGATAAATCATTGTACAATGAAACCTTTGGGAATGTCACATTATTGTGTGCTATTCATTGTTCTTAAACAAAGAGAAACAGGCATCGTCTTTAAAAATACATATGATTAATATTGATGGATGCTAAGAAAATTACGAACAACTTCTTAAGACTATGCAAGTTTAAGTACCATAATTATAATCCCAGGTTAAGCCAGTAACATTGAAGAACACTTTTGGTGTGAGACAAGGAGTGTCTTCTTGTTGCCTTGTTTATTACCATCTCAGCCTGAAATAATCTCCAGAAAAATCACTAATCCAGGCTAACCTCCAGGGACTCTACCAGTGAGGCAACTATTGTGAAGATCAGCACCATCCTGGTCCAAAAAGAGCACCTTCAAAAAATGGGAGTGATTCCCTCAAACTGAAGATGGTGCTTTGCTGACGCTCCACATTCTTAATATGCCTAAACATAACACATTACCTATTCCAGACACATAATTCAAACTTTAGGTCCTAACATCCTACCAGGGCAGGGGGGCAAGGAATCCTCCTCCATGGTAGCAGAAATAAGATTGGCCTCCATTTTGACACTCGTTCACAAGGCCCTGAAGACCTGGGTTTTCCAACGGGCCTGGGGAATTCAGTGTGGGATGGAGTCCATCAACCTTGACGTATTGATTGACAGATTGTTATCACCAAGGGGATGGGGGCTTATGACTTTTTATTGTTTTTTTATATGAGATTTTTTTATCTTTGTAAGGTGCCCAAAGTTATGAGAGAGAGAGTTGAGTGCCCATATACATTTTCTTAAATAACTAAATACACATTTTACCACCGAGATATCCAACATGGATACATTCATGGACATCTCAATGCTACCAGTTTCTTTATCCCATCTTTCTTAATGACAAAGCTGGGCAGTTAGCATGTCACAAATCAAAGGGACCACCACCAGCGCCACCCTGAATTCCAAAAAAGACTCTTGGCACTAAACAAGGACAAAGAGGTAACCCACCACTTTCACTGAAGGATCCGTCTCTGGGCATTATAAAAGAGAGCCATGAGCCAGGACGGCAAGGAACATTCTGTCAAGCAGATGCTTTGTAATTGGCTTATGTCCTTCTTGCCAACCATTTTGTGAATGAGCAAGTCCCCTCAGAAGTTATCTTGTGAGAGGACCGTCAACATTTTCTCAAAATTCCAAATGTGCTTGTCAGCCCTGCCAAACTTGAGACCTTCTAAAGATAAAGATAAAAGATAAATAACCTTTATTGTCATTTTTATATTGTGGGCACAATGGCACACATAAAAAATGAAATTTAGTTGCCCGCTCTCAAAGTGAAACATATACATGACACATAGAGCTGAATGCTGAATAAGCCTTCTGGGACTAGCTGGACTCTTTTTATTTCATAAAAGGTGAAGGAAGTGGGATCCAAAAAGAGGAAGGAATAGGGTAGCAACTGCACAAACCCATTTTAGGTTAGGAGGAACTCTTGCAAGTCAGTATAAATAACTTGATTTTTCCTTGGTACTATCGCAGGCTGAGATGATACTAAAAGCCAAATTCTAAGGCCCTTTTCCATATTGCTTTCTTCCATCAGTGTCACTCTAAATCAAAAACCACATTCCAACATTGAAAAGCAATGAATGCTTCAACGTTGTACTGATAGAATCTGACTGCAGACATCAGCAGAAAAAAAAATGCAAGACCAAACCTCACAATGGGATAAACATTACCTAAGTTTAGCCATTGTGAATAAATTGTGAATAAATCTCCCAACTCCCCCCTTACAACAGAGAAGGGGAAACACTTTCTCCCATCAGGAAAGTCAGATTTCAGAGGTTTTGAGCTCCAGAGTTTGCAAAGCACTTGGCAATGCCAGCCCAGAGAGCTGAGAGAGAATTGAGGTTTGGGGGCAGTTTGAGTGTTTTCTCCCCCCACTTCTATAGAAGCGTGTTAAGCCTTAACCCTCCTATTTTATTGCTTACTTTTGAAGGAAAGGGAGAACAAGCTTGCTATCATAATTTGGTGAGACAATCAAAGCAGGATTAATTGCAACCAGGGCAATTAATGCAGCCCATTGGGTAGCCACACTTGATGTCAACTCTTGTAGGGAATTAAAAGGGCCAAGCTGGAATGCAAATCTAATTTTCATCATCAGCTATGAAGGTTTGCATTACAAATCTAGTTTTAGATGGGCCACACAGTCCGAATATGCCAATGTTTCTTAGAAATTGCCACAATACACCGCTCTGTAATGCTTTACAGAAATTTACAGTGTTAGCATATTGCCCCCAACAATCTGGGTCTTTATTTTACTGACCACGGAAGGATGGAAGGTTACGTTAACCTTGAGCCTGTCAAAATCGAACTGTGGGCAGAGTTAGCCTGCAATATTGCATTCTAACCACTATGCCATCACGGCTCAATTATCTCTTTAACTGCATATTTAAGGGGATCACAAATCTGTATCTCTTGTATATCAAGACAGGTGCACCATTTTCGATTTCACTGTCTACCAAGAATTTAGAGGCATACATTTAAATATTAGCAACATACAGATTCTTCCTTTCAGCGCCAAGAAGTTCTAAATAAAACAAACAAAAATCAGTGAAAAGCTATTCATGTTAAGTGGAGAATAATCGAAATGCAATTAGATGCAAATTTGTGAACTGCTGATTAAGAGACTTATAGGATTTGTTCTGGCACACAAGCATTCAATGTAGATCCTAAAAGCAGAAATTCCAATTAAAGAACCAGTATGCCTCTGAGTGTCATATGCTGGAGAGAAAGATCGGTAAATTTTTAGAGACAGCTGGCTGATTATTATGGGGAATAAAAATGTCGGACTAGAGGTGGCGATTGGAGTGATCCAGCCGGCTTGTAACTTTACATTCTTTACCGCACAGCCAAATTTGGTAAGATTTAGCAGTGATAAAATAAGACTTTCTGGAGAGAAGCCAAACCCAAAATCTAAGAACCAAATTTTCCTAGAAAGCTGCCCAGGTCAGACTGAAAGCCGTTTCAGACAACTCGTTCCCAGAGAGAGCCCCATCAGAGGTATTTAGGATCAAAACACTTTAACATCTAACTTTTAGAGGAACTGGAGCACTACGTATCTTCGGGATTCTTCATACATGCGTGCCTCTAAAAAGGAGCAGGTGCCTGTAGAAAATAGACAAGAGGTTGAAGGTAGCAAGAACGCCCAGGTGGCCAAACATGGGAGTTTTCCAAGCGTCTTGTTTTTTGTCTCTCCAGAAGCAGAAATTGCATGCTGAAGATGTCAGACCACATGAAAAAGTACGCAAGTTGAGTCAAAGCACCCAGATGGCACACCCATTGGGTTATGTCAATATACCGTTGGCCAGGTGGCTGTTGCCTCCATGTTGGATAATGTCACTTAAAGTGCGTTTCATTTTTTCGTAGCAGGCAAAATACAACGCATGGGCCGGGCCGGCTCCAAGGACGGTGACGTTAATTCCTCGCAGCGGCCGCCAGATGCCTTCCGTGCGGACAATCTTCCTCAAGGCCTCAAAGACGCTTCGGTACTGGGCTTTGGGGTCAGGTTGCAAACTCTGCATCCGAGTCTACAAGAAGAAAAAAGAAGAGGGATGATGTAAAGGAGAAGAGAGAGGCTCTAGGGCTGCTTGGGGGGGGGGGAGAGAGACACAACTTTGGAGGGGAGGGGCATACCTAGACTTGGAACAGCCTGCAGGTAGCCCTCAATTCACAACAATTCATTCAGTGACCTAGACAAGACACCCAGTTTGTGTCTGGGTGTTTTATCCCTGGGGTGGACACGCTTCTGCCTTAGTGTATTCTTGGGTTTAAAGCAGGGGTCTTCAAACTTGGCTCTTTTATGACTTGTGGACTTCAACTCCCAGAATTCCTCAGCCAGGCAAGCTGGCTCAGGAATTCTGGGACTTGAAGTCCACAAGTCATAAAAGGGCCAAGTTTGAAGACCCCTGGTTTAAAGTGTACGTGTATGTTGTGTTGGTTGAAAATCCTCCTGAGCTTTTCAGATATTCCTGCAACGTATGGAAGGACAATGTTGCTACATTCGTTGTTCTCTTCTTCGTCTGTAATGGAGGAGCCCTTGCTGGGACTATTCTTGGATTTGATGAAAGCCCAGTTAGGATAACCACAAGTTCAAGATGTCTCCACAGACATCTAAAACGATTGGGAAATAATCAAATCCAAAAGAGGGAGGGAGGTCGCTTCCTCTACCTTCTGTCTGGCTTCTTCCTTGAGTGAGGAGCGTCAACAGGAAGCGAGCAATATTCTTCAAAAGGCCAGAATTAGCCCTGAAGTGTGTTGTTGCTAACCTGCACAGTTGGTAATGTACAGGTAGTCCTCAACTTACAACGTTTTGTTTAGCAATTGTTCGAAGTTACAACAGCACTGGAAAAAAAGCGACTAATGACCATTTTTCACACTTAACGACCGTTGCAGCATCTTCACGGTCACGTGATCAAAACTCAGATGCTTGGCAACTGACTCGTACTTGTGACGGTTGCAACGATCCCCTTTTGCGACCTTCTGACAAGCAAAGTCAACGGGGAGGGCAGATTCATTTAATAACCGTGTCCCTCACATAACACCTGCAGCGATTCACTTAACAGCAGTGGCAGTAAAAGTCGTAACATGGGGCAAATCTCACTTAACAAATGTCTCACTTTGGGTTCAGTTGCGGTCATAAGACGAGGACTACCTATACCGGCATAGAAAAAGTCGAGAGGGCAAAGGAAAAATGTGGATCCAGATGAAACAAAATGTTATTTAATCAAATTTGCAGTTAAGCACAATATTTTTTTTAAAAAAAAAAATCATGAGTTAAATATGGGGAATGTGATTATTTCCCACAATGCAATGGGGTGTATGTGAAATGCCTCTAAAAAGCCAAGCATTTAAGCACATACTTTTGGAAGATACCAGAAGAGGGCGCTACAAGCCTGCCCAGCGTGGCACGGCCCTCTCCAGCTAAGTGGTTGCAAGGCCTTTTGCAGTCAATGTGTCAACTTCACTGGAAATGCCAGAGAAGGAACATTATACATGCTTTGGGCACAGATCTCAGCAATGGATACCCATCTTAAGCTAATATATAGTGGCCAGAAGTTGTAATATCTCTAATGCAAACTTCTAACATGAGAAGCTCTGTTAGATAGCCACTGGTGACTGGACTGGACTAGACTAGACTAGACTAGACTAGACTAGACTAGACTAGGACTAGGACTAGGACTAGGACTAGGACTAAACTAGTCTAGACTAGACTAGACTAGACTAGACTAGAATAGAATTATAGAAAATGAATGGAATGGAATAAGAATGGGAATAAGAGTAGAGTAGAGTAGAGTAGAGTAGAGTAGAGTAGAGTAGAGTAGAGTAGAGTAGAGTAGAGTAGAATAATCTTTATTGTCATTGTGTAACTCACAACGAAATTAAGTGCTGTCCACAGCACTACACACAAGTAAAAACCACAAATAAGAACATACATTATATACACACATCCTTCACATTCTATTCACCATTGCGCTACCCCTAATATTACATTTCAATGTTGCATTATACCGTGGTATTTAATACGGTTACAGCTCTGGGATTAAAAACTATTTTTCAGCCTATTTGTCTTTGTTTTTATTGTCCTGTACCGTCTGCCAGATGGTAATAGTTCAAAAAAAGAATGTAAGTTAGTAGTTAAGCAGTTAATGATTTAGAACATAGAAAATTGAATAATAGGGTTGGAAGGGACCTTAAAGGTCTTCTAATCCAATCCTCTGCTCAAGCAGGGGACCCTACACCAGTACACCATTCCAGACAAATGACTGCCCAGTCACTTCTTGACAACCTTCAGTGATGGAGCACCCACAACTTCTGGAAACAAGCCATTCCACTGATTAATTGTTCTCAATTTCATGAAATTTCTCCCTAAGTCCAGGTTGGATCCCTCTTTAATGATCTTCTACCCATTACTTCTTATCCTGCCCTCAAGTGCTTTGGAGAATAAGTCGACATCTTCTCTGTGACAGCCCCTCAAATATCAGAAGACTGCTATCATGTCACCTCTTGTCCTTCTCTTTGTTAGACTAAACATACCTGGTTCCCTCAATCGTTCATTATATGATTTAGCCCCCACACCCCTTATCATCTTTGTTGCTTTATGTTGCTTTGTTGATATGTAATTCACATTGTGCCTTTCTAGCAGAAACTCCTCCAGAAGCATTCTCTCCTCCAATGTTCTTTCACCACCATATATGCAGAAGGTTGAGTTCAAAGGTGCCCATTGGCCAAAACTTACCCATGAGTTTCCAAAATTAAGGATAGAGCTAAACCTGACTCTCTGGGGTGCAGAGTGCAACCCATGAAATACTACCCAAGCATCTTAGATGGGAGCCTATCTAGGAAGCTGTATCCCACAAGCGGTAGGAAAGAGAGGCCAGTAAGTGAAAAGCCACAAATTAAACTATGCAATGAAACTCAGATACCTCTTATGCATGAATAGTTGACAAAGACGAACGTGCAGTTACTACTTTTTTTAACAACAATAAAAACAACAAAACAAGCAACCTTGATTCAAATTAACCACATCTCCAAGAGATGAAGAATGTAAATCTAAAAACGTTGGGGGCAGAAGTGACCAGAATTTATTGGCCCACGAATTTAAATTTCATCTCTACAATAAGTAGAAAGTATGTTGAACTCTCCTAGTGAAAAAGCAGCCTCACTGTAGGTTTTACAAGAAGAAAAAATTACTTTACCAATGTTTTTATACTTTTTCTTTATTTTTTTAAGTATCTCAAAGCACACATTGATAAACACTAAGAGCATTCCTCAGAATTCACTACCACGGGCTTTTGAAGAAACAGAATTAGCAGCCGCTGCTAAAGAAGAGGAAACCCAGTGCGAGAACAGACACTCTTCCAAATAGAAGGATAGAAGGTTGAGACACACATTATTTGATATGTAATCTAAATAAGGAGTTTCATCCTGAGGTATTCAACCACAGCATCCATCTGCTCAGTCCACCTGGCCTCTGCTGTGGGATAATTAATGTTTTATCCAGCAATTACTGAACTGCCAATAGGATGAAGAAAGTTACCTACTATACAGCCAGAGTGGGGATGTGAGGTTAGTAAATACTTCAGAATAAGTCCTTGGTGCTCTTTGAGCTTGGTTGTTTTCCTACAGACATTCTGTTACCCAAACTAGGTAACCTCATCAGTGCTAGTAAGAAGTGGGGCTTGCTCTCAATTTATATCCCAGCGGCTTGTCCTGTCACTGTTGGTGGGGAGTGGTCTTACAGATTCCTTGGTTGGGCTGTTAGGAATGGGGGCAACGTCCTTGTTGCAGCTAAGGGTTACCGCCTTGTGTTGGTGGAAGAGCGGAGCAGCTTCAGAGATCCTGAGGCCAAATGTTGGGCTGATTACTGTTGGCTTGTAAATATCCCAACCAAGGAACCTCTAAGACCACCCCCACTTCTGACAGGACAAGCCACTACAATATAAACTGAGAGCAAACCCCACTCCTGACTAGCACTGATGAGGTTACCTAGTTTGGCTAATGAAAGATCTGCAAGAAAACAACCAAGCTCAGAAAAGCACGAAGGAGTCCTCGTTTCAACCCTGAGTTACAAATATTCTCCTTTATTGGTATTTCAAGATAATCGTTATCAGAATCATTCCAAAATGCCACTCCACTTGGAAGGAGATAAAGGAAAATCAGCCTAAAATTAAAACATAAAATGATGTCCTTTGGAGGATTCAGACCCAGGCACATGTACTTACACAAGCTGGCACTCGCTAACCATGAATTTATATCCTTGAATATAGTCCTTTTACGTTAAAATAAACAGCCAACTTTCATGTGAGTTGTACCACCACAAGTCAGGAATGGGGCAACTTCTTGTTGCAGCTAAGTTATGCCGGCTTATGTTGGTGGAAGAGCTGAGCAGCTTCAGAGATCCTGAGGCCAAATATTAAGAGAAGCATGAGGAGCAGAGGGCCACGTCTGGCTGTTCTTATGTTCCTGGGCCTTGGTTGTAAACTCTTGTGTTGCAAAACAAATGCAGAAGGTACTGACAAAAGAGTGGAAAGTATAGGAAAGGAGAGTTTCAAGGACTTGATGGAACTGGATGGATTTATTGTGGGGAGTAAGAATGGGGCTGGGGACTAAGACAGCTTCACACAAGTGTTATCCTTTACAACAGGCGTCCTTAACCTCCGAGCCACGGACCAATACCCATCCGTGGCTTGTTAGGAAACAGGCCGCACAGCTGGAGGTGAGCTGCAGGCGAGTGAGTGAAACTGAAACCATCCCCACCACCCCAGGTGTGTGGGAAAATGGTCTTCCATGAAACCAGTCCCCGGTGCTAAAAATGTTGGGGACTGCTGCTTTACAATACAACCTAGATGCCTCTTCTCCTGCCACCAAGCGTAAGATGCATTCTAAAAGTCTTAAACATAGGGGTAGATTTCAGCTGGATATCAGGAGGAAGTCTAAGGGTAGTTTTAATAATATACAGAGATTAAACTATTTTTTCTTTCAAGCAGAAACAGAACCATCACCCATCACAGGTGCTGTGGCCCTATGCTTCCTGCCTCAAGCAACGACTGAGATTTAAGATAGTCCTTTCTCCACCTCTTGCTGATTCCAAAGGAGTGCAGGAGTGCAGGATGACACAGGACGAATGACTGGCATGATTTAAATCCAAGCTGAATGACTGCAAAACTCCAGGTGTCTGACTGGACATGTCCCAACAGCCTAATATCAACCTGACTAATGCAGGATGATTGTAATGCTGTTAAAAAGGTGCTGCTTCTCTGCTCGTTACACATGTCTGAAAATGTACAGCTCTGAACGTTTTCTCTTCCGCAGGCATTAACAGAAGAATCCAACCTACCTCTTGGGCCATATACCATAACCAAGACATCCCATTTTCCTGGGCATCACAGTTCTTAGGTAAAACACAAGAGAGAAACAGATGTCTATGGAGATTCTTAAACATCCAGGTCATGGTTGTCCCAAAGGTGCTTTCTTCAGAACTGAAGAAGCTTCTTGGATGAGAAGCGAAACGTTTTCAAGGAAAAAAATAAATAAGAAAGTCCAGTTGCCTCTTGAAAAAGCACCTTTGGGAGAAAGACATAGCTTCTTAGCTAGTTCCAAGTTTCTGACTTCTAATCTTACCCTTTTCTTGGATGGCTGTTTAATAATCATGTTAGTTATTTAGCAACCCAGCAGACTTGGACTGCTGAACTTGTAAAATTCAAGGGAAATCCAGCAGGCCTACTCAGCATGGTGGAATTCCTTCAGCTTCTCTGTGGATGGAGTGGTTGTCAGTTCATGCACGCTCAAGAGCAGTTCTTCTCAAGAAAAGAAGAATTATTCCTCTTATCTCATAATACTTTGCTGAGAGAAACAGCAAGGCCTAAGTCCCAGGCTTCTCACTTACCCAAGCCTAGCAAATCCCACTTCAACATAACCATTTATTTGAAAAGCCTAAACAACACGCAAATCTAATCCCCAAAATCGTTTTGTCAGCTCTAAATCCTCAGAAAATGCAGTGGAGGAATTATAGCGAATAAATGCCAATTTGCCAGCTGCCAAAATTCTTGACTTTGGCAAATCCCATTTAAAATAGCTTGTGCTAATAACGGCGGCAAGAATTTTGTTTGCCCAAAATTGGAAAACAAATGAAGTGCCTAGTGGAGATGCGTTAATAAGGAAAATTTTGTACTGCGCAGAATTGGATAAGATGACTAAAGAATTAAAAAATCAGGAGGAAACAGAATACTATTTAAGCTGGAATAAATTTTACAAATGGAAGGGAAAAAAAGAAGGAAGGTCATTAGAAGGGATGTAAATAGAGGAAGAATATCTGAAATGTATAAAGTATATGTATAATACGGAATGTTTAGACAAAGATGTATGTCAAAGATGATACACTATGTTCAATGTTTTTTAATCTTTTTTTTTCTTTTTTTGTATTCAATAAAAATTATTTTAAAAAAAAAATAGCTTGTGCCTATGTGTTTGTGTAGACACAGACCTACAATAATATCAATTTTAAATCATTAGTGTAAAGCAAATTAAAGAACCGCGTCAAGGGCAGTATACAGTCTGGTTTTTATACGCTGTCTATATAATTTATTCTAATAAAAGATGAGCAACCCCATAAATATCTCAACAGACACACTTAAAAAACCCCTTCCTTCCTTAATTTCTGGTCCTAACAATTTGGGGACAAGCGGAAACATATATGGATGCCCAGCAGGAGCTTCCTAATCATATGAAGGAGATGATGACTTGGTATTACTGGATGACAGAGATGGGTTAGTAAAGCTAAAGAAAAAGGAACTGAAGATGTTTGCTGTTTAAACTACGAAAGTATGTCATTAATGCAATGTCTCATATATAATCCAAGTATGCTTCCTATTCTCCAATTGTCCTAACTGATCAAAATCATGTCAGAGCTAGAATCTCAACCCAAGAACTTTCAAATGGTGGCTTTCAAGATCCAACTGATATCTATCTATCTCCGTTTAACTTCTACATGCAAACTGGGATAACTTTGGAGTGGAGTGGAGTGGAGTGGAGTGGAGTGGGAGAGGAGTGGGAGAGGAGAGGAGAGGAGAGGAGAGGAGAGGAGAGACTACATTACAGCAAGGTCAACCTCATCAGTAGTTGCCACCCAAAGCCCACCAAATGCATTTTTTTTACTTGCTCTCAAAATTCCAAGCAAGCATGGCTTTAAGCAAAGTTGAAAATTATGGCAGTGATCATTCAGCAGATTGAAAGACCTCAGGATATGAGTCCCCCAACCTCTTTGCTCTTTTTCTTTTAAATCTCCCTTCTCATCCTCTCTTATGAATAACTTTGTTCCCGATTGAAATATATGCCTTGCAATAAAAGAAAAGAAGATGCTGGAGAAGCGTAATCTTGGTAGTAGTATTGTGTGTGCATAGGTCCACAACAGGAAGGAAGGAAGGAAGGAAGGAAGGAAGGAAGGAAGGAAGGAAGGAAGGAAGGAAGGAAGGAGGAAGGAAGGAAGGAAGGAAAGGAAGGAAGGAGGAAGGAAGGGAAGGGGGAGGAGAGGGGAGGGAAGGGAAGGAAGAGGAAGGAAGGGGAAGAAGGAAGGGAAGGGGGAGGGAGAGGAGAGGGGAGGAAGGGAAGGGGAAGAAGGAGGAAGGAAGGAAGGAAGGAAGGGAGGGAAGGAAGGGGAGTGGGAGGGAGAGGGAGGAGGGGAAGGGAAGGGAAGGGGAAGAAGGAAGGAAGGAAAGAAGGGGGAGGGAGAGGGGAGAGGGGAGGGAGGGAGGGAGGGAGGGGAAGGGAAGGGAAGGGGAAGAAGGAAGAAAGGAAGGAAGGAAGGAAGGAAGGAAGGAAGGAAGGAAGGAAGGGTGTTATGAGTTCTTGATCTTAGTTGAACTTTAAATCTCTCTTCTGTCACAGTAATTTTCCTAACAGTGTAAACAAACCAAATAACTTATTTTATGTAAAAGTCCTTGTGACTAAATAGGGTGTGGTGCTCAAATATTTCAGAAAAACATCCCTGATATATCTTTTTTTCCTTTTCATCCTTGCAACAAGCTGCCCCTGGAAATGAAGCTGCCTTTGTGTGGCGTTGTTAGCTAATGGATCGGTTTGGAGGAAACAGAACAAAGAATGTAGGCCTTAAGCTCCAGTTATCCTCAAATCGAGGGTGGGACAGGAAAACCCAATCATCTCACATAACACCCTGGGTTGTTGTTGTCTATTTTGCATCTGTCCAGTGATGATAAGTTCTACAGCCAAGAAGTTATCCAAAACCCCTTTACCAACTTTTTAAAACTCTGCACATACTAGCAATACAGTATCTGATCCTCTAGCATCTCTGTGTGCCTATGCGTCTGTTTTAAAGCCTTACCTATAACTTTTTTGCATAAAAAGGGGTGAAAGGGACAGTAGCTCTCTTCTGTGAAGCCTAAATAGGTCACTTGTCCTTTTTCTTCCCTCCCCTGTTCAATTTCCCCTTCCCATCACCTTCCCTGTAACCTTGCAGGATAGAGAAATGGGTGTGGGTGGGTGTTTGTGCCAGTGCGATGTCATTCTGCATGTGCAGGTGGTTTGCTTAAGAACAAGAGAATAGTTACTAAATGCAGATGAGAGATCAATTCATTTCATACACCAGGCACCTTATTTCACAGGCAATTAATTTTAATTAATGGGTTTGAGCACAATGCTTATCATGGTCTTTTTGGGCGGGTATGATTTCCAGTAGGTGCACGCATGTGCGTGCATACACATACACACACATCAACAAGTATGTCACTTGCATAATTGTGGGGAGAGGGGAAATCTCCAAGATTGGTTTCAGTTGGAAGTCACCATCCTAAGTAGGAATTTCAACGCTGTGTAGAATTCTTGACCGTGTTTACAATATGTTTGTACCTATTTGGGGAGTAGGCAGAGTTCAGAGTTGCTTTGCTTTCAAGAAAATTGTTCTAAGTGGAAAGGAGTTGCTTCATTTGGGTGTCACAAAAAATCTGATCACGCCTGCTTGATTTGTTATAATACATGGCAGGAACATATAATAAAAAGCGAAGAATTCCATGCGAACTATAAATACTGTTGATCACTATTTACAAACCAAGAACTGGATTTTGTTCTCCTTTGCACAAGCTAGTCAGCAGCTACAGTCTTTTTTTGTGGTGGTATGGTTTTGTCTGGTTTGGAGAAGACCCAGAATTCTTGGTTCCTGTGAAAATCCTGCAACCTTCCAGATATTGCCGAAGTAAACAGCCCAGTGGCCATGTTGCTTAATCTGTTTGTTGTGTATCCTGCTTTATTATTTTTACAAGTAACTCAAGGCAGTGAACATGTGCAACACACACCTTCCTCCTCCCATTTTTCCCCACAGCAACAACCCTGTGAGGTGAATTGGGCTGAGAATGGATGACTGGTCCAAAGTCACCCAGCCGGCTTTCATGCCTAAAGCAGGACTAGAACTTACCATCTCCTGGTGATTGGCCCAAAGTCACCCAGCTGGCTTTCACGCCTAAGGTGGGGCTAGAATTCATCGTCGCCTGGTGATTTGCTCCAAACCATCCAGCTGGTTTTCATGCCTAAGGCAGGACTAGAATTCACTGTCTCCTGGTGACTGGCCCAAAGTCACCCAGCTAGCTTTCATACCTAAAGCAGGACTAGAATTCCCAGTCTCCCAGTCACTAGCCTCGTGCCTTAACCATTAGACCAGATTGGCTTTCTAGACAAAACTGACTCTAGTTATGGAAAGCTGTAGAGTAGCAATATCTAATTTTGTTCACGGTTGCAAAAAAGAAATGGCAAATCCTCTGAGCATCCCCATGAACATCACACTCCCTACTCTTGAGCCAATGAATCGCTCGCACGTCTAGTTCTAGCACATTAGCTCTATAAGCTCCTTATGCAAGAAGCTACTGACTGAGCATATCTGTAGTGATAGCCCTTATATTCAGAACAGCTACTCTGCGTTTTGTATCTGGGTTCAAATAACACGACAATAAATTCTAGGGGCCAAGGATTTTTTTATATTATCAAAAGATCTGTACATTAGACCAAGTTCAAAAATGACTCTCGGTAGAGGCTGTCCAGCTTTCAGATAGCTCGTCTGGCATTAAATTCAACAAGAAAGGTTATTAAACCCAAGAAAAATCAACTCATTACAGGGAGTCCTTGACTTGTGACCACAATTGAGCCCAAAATTTATGTTGCTAAGTGAGACAGTTGGTTAAGAGAGCTTTGCCCCATTTTATGAAATTTCTTGCCGCAGTTGTTAAGTGAATCACTGCAGTTGTTAAGTTAGTAACATGGTTGCTAAGTGAATCTGGCTTCCTCATTGACTTTACTTGTCGGAAGGTCGCAAAAGCGGATCACGTGACCCCGAGACGCTGCAACCGTCATAAATATGAGTCAGTCGCCAAATGCCTGAATTTTGATCACCTGACCGTGGAGATGCTGCGAAGATTGTAACTACCGGTATGAAAAACAGCCTTTAGTCCATTTTTCCCAGTGCTGTTGTAACTTCAAACGGTCACTAAACGAACTGTTGTAAATTAAGGACTACCTGTACACATTACATTAGCAAAACATATGAATCCGAGGGCACTTATGAAAGCTAATTCCAAGGTGCCAATTTAGGCCACTCAAAACTATGGAAGTTGCACACCCTTAATCCTATTTTCAACACAACTTTAGATTTTATTCATCTGGCTGGGGTTTTTATCAATGGGGGGGGGGAATTGGCGTTTTGCTTTTTATTTTTATTTGCTTTCATCAAAGGGACATTTCAAAACATATTGCAGTATAATGTTGGGAGGTTAAAGCAAAGCAAGATCTTGTTCAAACAATAAACATCTCTTCATGAATCTGAATTCACTGCTTAAAATGAAGAAAGCCCGCAACTCTCGACATTGCTACCCTCATAGAGAGATAAATGCAGCATCTAAAGGCCGCAAATTAGACCTGCATTTAAACATAAGCGACACACCTATTTCTTAATTTCCCCCAGCAAAACTCACATACCAGTTTGCCAATGAAGTACAAGAAAATGCCGTAATTCATACTGCACTAAAATCTGTTGTCTTGATTTTTTTAAAGATACAACCGGTAAATAGATTTATAGAATCCTGGTTAAAGTCTATTGGATTTTCTTCCATTTTTAAATTTATTACACAATATTTTATTTTGTTTGGTTTTATTGTACACTGCCCAAAATCAGTGTGGAGTCAGGCGGTGCCTAAACTGAATCAATTAAATTAAAATGTTCTGTTCCAGATTAGACACAAGTAACACAGTGTGGAATTAATAGCTGATTTTCTGCTTTAAAAATCTCAAGAGCATTTTGACATAACTGAGAGATTTCTGCTACTTTCTAACGAAGTAGAAAAAATACTCAAAGTAGTGATGGGTTCTAGAAAAACTTTCAGCTGGAATGTTTCCTTATGCAACTGAAGTCAATCTGCATCAAAACATGTTTCTTTTGCAAAATTATTATATGCCAACTCTCATCATTTATTTCACAAATGGACTCAATTTCATAAATGGACTCATATTTCATAAATGGACTCTATAAGGTTCATTTTGAGCTTAAAACTCTTCTAAAATGATCCTGGCCATTTCAAATACAAGACATGTGCTTTACTCTTGACATCACTGCTTCAAAATGAAAACAAGGGATGTTTTGTAATGCAAGATGGTTGGAATATGAAACAATTTCACACACTACCCGCCTAAAACTTTTAAAAGTCAGGTTGCAAGATATCATGGCTGAGGCACATCTTGCAATTTGTACATTTAAGCCAATATTTCAAACTCTGGAGTAACAAGCCAACGGTCTGGATTCTGACTTATAAAACAGTGATTCTTAACTGAAGCGATGCATGCCTTAGATGGGATTCTGTAGTAGACTAAATGGGACATGGAGAAAGTCACTGAAACGTTAATTTATCCTTTAAAACGTATCATAAATGGCAAATATAGCAAGACTGTTGGGGGCGAAATAATGACAAGAAATATATGGCATGGTCATGCAAAAGGGCACCACTTAAATAACTACATCAAATTTGGGGATATAAATGCATACTAGTTAACATTTACATGATGGTGTCATTGTGGTAGGTCAATGTTCTGATTCAACAGCAGTGTGCTGTAGATTCCAATGAAAATGCCTATACTTGTATAAATGTCCTTCTTCTAAAAAAAAATGAGTATTTTATTTTAACGATAGAGGGACTCCAGTTGGTGAAAAGAATAATGATTCTGGTAACATCTCCGCTCCCTCTATGATGCCTGTTCATAACTATTTAGGAAGCACTGAGGATGACAACATAAAAAATACATTAAAAAATTAAAAATTAAAAAGCAGAGGTCTTTGAGATAATAATAATAATAAAGTTGGAAGGGACCTTGGAGGTCATCTAGTCCAACCCCCTGCTCAGGCAGGAAACCCTATACCATTTCGGACAAATGGCTGTCCAGTCTCTTCTTAAAAACTTCCAGTGTTGGAGCATTCACCGCTTCTGGAGGCAGGTGGTTCCACTGGTTAATTGTTCTAACTGTCAGGAAGTTTCTCCTCAGTTCCAGGTTGCTTCTCTCCTTGACTAGTTTCCATCCATTACTTCTTGTCCTGTCCTCAGGCGCCTTGGAAAATAGCTTGACTCCCTCTTCTTTGTGGCAACCCCTGAGATATTGGAAAACTGCTATCATGTCACCCCTAGTCCTTCTTTTCATTAAACTAGACATACCCAATTCCAGCAAACGTTCTTGATGTCAGTCTCCTTTCTGATGTTTGGGTCTTTTCATGTCATCAGAGAACCAGACAGGGATTCTAATTCCATATCTAATTTGTTTCTGTTGGGTGATGTAAAATCAGAGGAAATGACGAGAGCCACTGTGGTCTAGTGGATAAGGTGCTGGCCTACAAACCAGGAGACCATGAGTTCTAGTTCCACCTTAACCATGAAAGCCAGCTGGGTGACTTTGGGCCAGTGCCTCTCCCTCAGCCCAACCCATCTCACAGGGTTGTTGTGGGGACAATGGGAGAAGGAAGATGTGTTGATATGTTCACCACCTTACGTTATTTGTGAAAATGATAAAGGTAGGATACAAATAAATAGATACATTTAGCAAACTGGCTAGAATCGGGTTGTGCAATTTTGCAACAATTTTATTGTGCAAAGTGGAAGCAGTTGGCCTCTGAAAAATCTCTTTCCACTTTGGAAAAATTGGAAACACAACTCTTCTGCTGACATCCCGGCACTGTGGGAGGTCAGCTGCAACAGAGACTATTTACCCCTTATCTCTTCTTTCATTCGCTTTTTTTGATCTTCTATATAAAGAGCCAGTTGGGGGCTCTTATGCCACCTGATTTCATACTTGTCTGGATTTTAATCACTATTTTGTTTTATTACGGGCTTTGCCATTTTTCTCAGGCAGCTCTCTCGACAGCCAAGACATGAGATGCTGACCACATCTCCACTCCTGCTACAATGCAAAGGAGAGAGAGACATTATTAAACTCTCACTGATAGGAAATCTAATTAGGGAAGCAAACACACCCCAAGCCCAGCCAACCAGCAGATGCAAAAATGCAAAACTGACAAGGGATGCGGAGTAATTTGCCTTTAAATTCTTAGTCCCAATTTTTTCCCGGCCAACAGTGATGGGAACTGCCCATAATCATTCTTAAGAGGCTTGCCAGAAAACATTAGTCAGGGCACACACTCAGCAATTCTGGATCACTCATTCACACACAGACACACAGAGTCACCACAAATTGTGCAAGCTGCTGGCAACTCATGCAATTAAAAAAGGAATGTTTTTCTTAATGAAATTAATCCAATCTGCCCCCACCCGCTTTGCTCCATCTGCTAAATTATGCTTGTTTTGGGACTGGCGCACATCTAGATGTTGTGGCTGCTGGTCTGCATTTTTCGTTCTTTCCTGGCTATATTTGTAGACCTTAACAATGTGGTAGAGTGGAGACATGTATGCATAATCATCAAAGGGACGGGGGAAAGATTCAATTTGAGATGTTGAGACTCTAAAAAGAGTGCAGAGAAGAGCAGCAAAAATGATTAGGGGACTGGAGGCTAAAACATATGAACAACGGTTGCAGGAAGTGGGTATGTCTATTCCAGGGGTCTTCAAACTTGGCCCTTTTATGACTTGTGGACTTCAACTCCCAGAATTCCTCAGCCAGGCACGCTAGTCCACAAGTCCACAAGTCATAAAAGGGCCAAGTTTGAAGACCCCTGGTCTAGTCTGATGAAAAGAAGGACCAGGGGTAACGTGATAGCAGTGTTCCAATATCTAAGGGGTTGCCACAAAGATGGGGGGGGGGGTTGCAACCTACTCTCCAAAGCACCTGAAGGCAGAACAAGAAGCAATGGATGGAAACTAATCAAGGAGAGAACCAACCTAGAACTAAGGAGAAATTTCCTGACACTTAGAACAATTAATCAGTAGAACGACTTGCCTCCAGAAGTTGTGGGTGCTCCAACACTGAAGGTTTTTTAAGAAGAGATTGGACAACCATTTGTCTGAAATGGTATAGGGTTTCCTGCCTGAGCAGGGGGCTGGACTAGAAGACCTCCAAGGTCCCTTCCAACTCTGTTATTCTGTTGAAAGTGCAACCAGGTTGGATTTCCCCCAAAAAAGTGATTTTTTTTGGGGGGGGGGAAATCCCTCCTACCAAATGACAGAGACAGACACAAAGGCATTCGAAGTTAAATTCCATTCTAGGTATTCCAGTTACACAACACCACCCTCAGTTACAGCTGTTGTGGCCTCCAATAAATGACCTTCTTGGCTAGAGTGCTTTTAAAGCCTTTTTATCAGGAAGACAGCGACTGCCAAGGCAGGTTTCTGATGCAACTTGGGACTTTTTCCTCTTACAGTTTATTTAATTTCAGAAAGGGGGGGAGAGAGAAGGCAACTGAGAGATGAGACCGAATAGGCCACTTTGATTGGTCATGCTGGACGCTGAAGAAAGGGAAGACCTCTCAATAACCTTGAGAAGTTTCAAACCAAGCTGTGCAGTTCAAACCTGTTTCATAATAAGGATCAGGTTATTCAATGGTTTGCAGAGTATTAGATATTAGATAACCTTTATTGTCATTTTTTCCCCGTGGGCACAACGGCACACATTAAAAATGAAATTTAGTTGCTTGCTCTCAAAGTGTACACATACATAACACACATTTAAAACATACTATATACAACCTATGCATAGACCTACACCCTTACATACATAAAAGTTACATATAAATATTAATCACTGTCCATCTTGAATACATAACGGAAGGAGGAAGCTTTATTACCAATGAATCACAGGCAGTCAATGAAAGTATATCCGGTGTTTCTTTTCCCAAGCTTATACATTTCTTTAAAAAATAGCAGCCAGGATTTACTTAGTGTGGAAGTCCTACCTATGACCCTGCTTAACTGTGGCTTAGCATGAAGTTTGAATCTGGCCAACGGGTCAAAATGCAGTGTCATGTTGTGACGTTCAAGCCAATCAATGAATTATTCCTTTGGGATAAATAACCCTTCAAGCTGAATGGTAAGTCTATGAATACACCCATGTAGAGTCTAGGCAACAAAAAAGAGATATTTTGCCAATACCTTCTTATCTCAAGGGTGTCCAACTTTGGCAACCTTAAGACTTGTGGACTTCAACTCCCAAAATGCCCCAGCAGAATTGGACACCCTTGATCTAGCTTATAGTTCAGAATAGAATAGAGCTGGAGGTCTTCTAGTCCAGCCCCCTGCTCAAGCAGGAGAACCTATATCATTTCAGACAAATGGCTGTCCAGTCTCTTCTTAAAAACCTCAAGTGATGAAGCACCCACAACTTCTGAAGGCAAGCTGTTCCACTGACTGGTTAATCATCCTTATTGTTGGGAAGTTTCTCCTTAGTTCCAGGTTGCTTCTCTCCTTGATCAGTTTCCATCCATTGTTTTTTGTCTTGCCTTCTGTGCTTTGGAAAATAAATTGACACCTCCTCCTTGTGGCAGCCTCTCAAATTCTGGAATAGTTCTGGAATTCACTACTGAATTCCCATCCCCCTAAGCCAGACCAAACTTATTTAGCTTATTGAGTTCAAAGTCAGCCGATGCTGAAAATCCTTTCCTATTTCCCATCAAGTCTGAGAGCTTTAGAAAAATCTGGGGCTCTGATAATATCTCTGGATGATGGATGATATCAATCAGGCCTGCCTATGGAGCAGTATCCATACTTGGAAATGAGAACTGGAAGGAATAGACCACATCCTACTACTCTATACTTCTTCATTGCCCCAAGAAAATGGCAATGATGTGTACCTTGACTGGGGAGGAAATTGACTAGGAGTTCATCTCAGCTAAAACGTTGACCCCAATCACTAGAACAGAGTTTCAAAAAAGCAGCACTTTAGCAGATGCACCAGTCTATGTTCAGGACACATCACTAAGCATGTGCACTGTATGCCCAAGTGTTCAATGGCCATGTACAAAGAGTCTCCTGCTCCATTCCAAGAAGTGCCACAACACACTTCAGAACTTCACTGTTACCTATCAGATTTCCTGCCCCATCAGACTTTTCCCATCTTAACCCCACTTTATTGCGTTTATCTGCATCTTTAAGACTGTAAGCCGCCTAGAGTCCCCTCGTGGCAAAACGGGTGGGAAACAAATTTAAATCAATAAAAATAAAAAAAATAAAAATTCATTAATAAATAAAACAATTTGCATTTTTAAAAATTGAAAAGTTACTACAGATAGTCCTTGACTTACAACAGTTCGTTTAGTGACCATTCAAAGTTACAGCAGCCATGGAAAAAAAGGGACTTATGACCATTTTTCAAACTTACGACCGTTACAGCATCTCCGGGGTCACGTGATCAGTCACGTGATCCCCTTTTGCGACCTTCTGGCAAGCAAAATCAATGGGGAAGCCAGATTCATTTAACTACCATGTTATTAACTTAACGACTGCAATTATTCACTTAACAACTGTAGCTAGCAAGGTCGTAAAATGGGGCAAAACTCACTTAACCAATTTCTCACTTGACCAACATAAATGTTGGGATCGATTGTGGTTGTAAGGCTAGGACTACCTTTATCCTGCAAAAGGAAACATCGTTTTCCATCATTATCATAGGTGAGTTCTTAACAACATACCAATATGTGCCAGGTTGATGATTACCTGGCACATATTATATTACTGTGATGTAATATGTGCCAGAATTGTTCTCTCAAGGCAGGAAGAGAGCTGGCCTAACAGGTTTACAGCAAAATAAAGATCTGCTGCAGGCATTTCCTGATTCATAGTATGGATTATCACTACTTTAATCTTAGCAAATACCTAAAAACATGTATTATATAGAATTTAGCTTTCCCAACCGTCTTTCACTAGGAGATTCCAAACACTACAATCAATATTTATATCACCAGTTCTTTTTCTGCAATAAAGCACCCTGCTTTCACCGAAATAAAAATGCTAATAATTTATACAAAGCAACTCTGTATAAGCTTGAAACGTCCTCCTTTTTGAAAAAGCGTTTTAAGCGGGAACTTTACTTTAAATGCATTGCACAGGTTAAGTAAGGAGTCCGTTGCAAAGACGCTCTGGTATAATGGCTTGAAGATCATAGCATTTTAAGTTGCCTTTGAATCACTCTGCTGTATTAAAGCGTCCAGACTTTTTAGCAAGTCATGGTGTAGCAAACTTTACTGGAAAAACGAGCAAGGCATGAAAAGGACGCTTCCCCACTTTTGTGATATAACAGAAAACCACGTGCATCCTGCAGCCGAGACGGCACTGCTAAATTTCACCCTGTGTGCATATTAGTGTTGTCTATTAAATAACCAGTGAATACAATTAAGCACTGTTTAAAACATAACCTAGGAAACAACGTAAAACCCACCCAGCTTGCATTCCAGTTGTCATTTAAGCCCAGCCTTTAAGCATCACCTTTGGAAGATTAGCACATCTCAGACAAGTGACAGATACGTAGCATGCTAACCCTATGTGTGCAAACAATCTGGGCCATTTCCAATGCCAAATAAGTTAATTTATTTACAGTATTAGTAGTAAGTAATTTAGATTCTTGTGATAGGTAACACGAAATAAACTTGTAGTACTTTTGAACTCTATCCTGGTCCCTGACGTCTTGCCTCTGACTGCCAAGTTGTAAACCATGACTTACAAAAAAACAGTGGCAGGGCTTTGAAACCAAAACCAAATGCATCAAATTACAGCTTAGCATTGTTCCACAGCTAATCTGCCTTGTGGATTATCCCATAAAGATAAAATGGGAAATAATTTGATATACATTTCCAAGCTCTTTAGAGAGAACAATATTGCTCCAAGAACACTGAGCCATAATCGTCATTGGTTCTGAGCAAATTCCATTAATCTAACCTCCCTACACCAAGTGTTATCCGGATAAATTCTACTTCAACTCCAATACTTCACCACGCTGGCTAGGGATAATGCAAGTTGATGCCCAACTCACACAGAATGAACTAATTTGGAGGAAGCTAATTTAGTATAGAGTTATCGTTTTCAAAATAAGCAAATCAATTGTCAAAGTGAAAAGCAGAAAGATCTGAATTCCAACTAGAAAATAAGTTTTAGGTAGAAGGTCTTGTGTACAAAAATTGGAGAAAGACTAAAGTCAACAGTGTTGATAACTGAATAATACACAATGAATGTATGCCTACAGAATACTGTGTTGCGAATGCCTACAAAATATTGTGTTAACGTATTGTTTAGAACAGGGGTCCCCAACCCCCAGTCCGTGGACCAGTACCAGGCTGCGGCAGCACACAAAACCATGCACCCTCCGGGCTGCGGAAAAACCTCTCTCCACGGAACCGGTCCCTGGTGCCCAAAAGGTTGGGGACCTCTGGTTTAGAACATATAGCAAAATAAAAAATGTGAATTGCCAATTACACCTACTGGACCACAGAGAACTTCTATGGTGGAAACTGATTTTAAAAATCACACAAGCAGCTTCATGATTTTAACTGAATGGCAGAGTCAGTTGCAGTGATGAAAACAGGAGAGATCAGGCCTCAGTTCACCGTCTAAAATCAAGGGCCTCTAGCTTAATAAAACAAAAGACACATGAAGGAGAGGACTGAGAAGTTGATTCAACATATAAGCATGAAAGCATATTCATAGGCAAAACCAATGTGAAATATGAGTCCACCCCTTCCCACTTTCAATTGTCATCTTCTTGTGTTGACGTCTGGATTTGCACACATCTTGCAGACCTCACCCTGCCACAACAACCAATCTAAGGCACCGAGTAAGGAACAAACATTTCCTGAACTATTTCCCAGGATCCCTCAATGTTAGTTGATGGGATTTGTACTTCAGCAGCATTTGGAAAAACAGGGGTCCTATCCTTACCTCTTGTAAAGAGGACGGAGACAGCCTTGAAGCAGAAATGCTGGAACTTTAAGTAAATGTTAATCTCACCTAGGAAGGAAGAGCAGGTGAGAAAGAAACTCAAGATAACCTTGCCCTATATTGTGATTTTTTTTTTCTACCCCACCTTGATTCTGCTGCTTATAATAAAGGGATTCAAAGGGAAATTCTGACAAGGTTTCAAGATTGTCTTACTATACATTTATGGAGATTTTCAATCATCAAAGTCATGGTTGTCCCGAAGGTGCTTTTTTCCAAAAAAACAACTGGACTTTCTTGTTTTTTTTCTTTGGAAATATTTTGCTTTTCATCCAAGAGAACCGAAGAAGGTTCTTGGATGAGAAGTGAAATGTTTTCAAACAAAAAGACAAAAAAAGTCCAGTTGCCTTTTAGAAAAAGCACCTTTGGGACATTGTCTTACTACAGGGCTCTTCAAACCCGGCAACTTTAAGACTTGTGGACTTCAACTCCCTCGGCTGGCTGAGGAATTCTGGGAGTTGAAGTCCACAAGTCTTAAAGTTGCCGGGTTTGAAGACCCCTGTCTTAATATATAGCCTGTATTAACAGAGTTCCGGTAGTACTTACATTGTCTGTTTCCTGACGTATCCTACCAAAGGGTTGATGACTCTACAATTCATGCTGATGGCATGCCCAACCAATTCTACTTGTCTCATCTTGCAAACATGCCCTACTACGTTTTAATTATCTGGAAATATTTCAACCAGCTATTATTCTTCAGAACATCTCTAGATCACTGTAGGACCAAACAAAGCACATGCCAAACTAAGGACAGCCACAGAAAGTATTCAGCCAGACAAAGCAATCTCTCTCAGTGATTTTGGGGTACAGGTGCAGAGAGACAAATATATTTTGCAAGCTGCCCAGGCTCATTTAGGTGTGAGCCAGAGATATATTTGCATATACAATAAAATTTAAATAGACCTACCAATGTATCAAGGTATTTCCTTTTGGGATAAGCACTGTTATACAAAGTGCGCGGGCGGAAAAATCAGTAAGCCAAATATTTTTTTTTTAAAAAGTAACCTGAGCTAAAAACATTTTCATTTATTTTCACAAGTACTGATTTCCTAACCACAGACCATGTATGTTTTATTTATATATTTATTAAACAAATTTTCAGAGATGCCCTATTCCAGGGGTAGGCAACCTGGGCTCTTTTATGACTCGTGGACTTCAACTCCCAGAATTCCTGAGCCAACCATGCTGAGGGGAAAGGGAGAGGTTTCCAAGCTGAGCCATGCTGGCTGAGGAATTCTGGGAGTTGAAGTCCACAAGTCATAAAAGAGCCAAGGTTGCCTACCCCTGCCCTCTTCTCACACGCTGCTTCTCACAGGCTGCTACCAGCATTGGCATGTCTTAAAATTTCTCCATCTTATTTTTCCCATTGAAACTAACTGGTAAAGGTACTCCTTGACTTATAATAGTTCATTTAGTGACCCTTTGAAGTTACAACAGCACTGGAAAAAGTGACTTATGACTGTTTTTCACACAACTGTTGCAGCATCCCCATGGTCACGTGATCAAAATTCAGAGGCTTGGCAACTGGCATATATTTATGGTGGCTGCAGTGTCCTGGGGTCATGTGATCCCCTTTTGCAACCTTCTGACAAACAAAGTCAATGGGGAAGCCAGATTCACTTAACAACTGTGTTACCAACTTAACAACTGCAGTGGTTCACTTAACAACTGTGGCAAGAAAGGTCATAAAATGAGGCAAAACTCACTTAATTGTCTCACTTAGCAATGGAAATTTTGGGCTCAATTGTGGTTGTAAGTCAAGGACTGCAAGGATACAAATTCATCCACTCGCTTCTAATTTCTGCTTACAATCCATCCACTCTATTTCTTTGTCAAAGAACTATTATTCTGGTCTTTGATAGGCTAATTTTCAAATCCATACTCCTCACTGTATTATGTAATCCAACTGACATCCACCACAAAGCATTGAATAACAGAGAATTACTTGCATACAAAATACGCATAGATTCCTATCCCCAATCAACACATTTCTAATGTCACCACAAACATCCCTATAAATGTATGAAAAATACTTAAACTACCGTGTAATGACAGCATACAATCTGGTCTTATTTCTTATTCAAAAGAACCCATTCAATTGACAATAGTCTCATGCATGCGTTATTTACATTCATCAGATACAATTCTTATTGCACTTAGCAAGCAAACTTTGACTCCATATTCATGTGAAAACATTTCAGACTGTAGAAATCGATTCAGTTTACTACACACTTTTTCAAAATCAACAGACAGTATACTTTTTTCATATTTGACTTTCATACCTTTCTCAATGACCTATTGAAGAGCAAAAATCTAGTCTGCATTCCCTGTGGTCAGGCCAAAACTTTACTGCCTTCCTAAATTTTTGTCATTGTCACCTCTCGTAAGTCTTTTGATCAACCTGTCCTCTTCCCACTTAATTATTATTTATTTAGTGTATGATGAGAACATGACAGAAGAGACGTCAACATATATTTAAACAGTCCACAAAATTATAAATAAAACTTTTATGGGGGTATGTCAGTGGTCTTATAACTGGATGTCCAGTTCAGCTATCCAGGTGATTGCCTCTGGCACTGCTTCATGCAGATCTTCCAGAGGACAAGAAAATGCATGTTGTGGGCAATCTTGCGCAATACGCTTAATAGTTTGCATATCATCAGCACCACAATCGCAACAAAGGGAATCGTGTCATCCCCACTGATACAAGGCAGAGGCACTTCTTCCAGAATCACACCTAATTCTGTTCAATTTCAACCAGACAGAATGAGGCAGGTCAAAATCAGGTGGTTTGGCAGAGGGATCACTAATGGTCAGGCCACAAGAAGGTACCGTGGACCATTCCTCTCTCCAGCCATTCTTGGGGATAAACTAGGTAGATATTAAGAATGGCTGTTTTCCATGTTGGCCTATGGGATTTCAATCTTGTGATGGGCTGCACATTGTCCTGGTAAATAGGGAAGGCCTTAGCGTTCAGCATCCTTGGCCATAGCCAAATGAGAGCTTGTTGATTAGTAAATTAATCCCCCTGTAATTTTCACATCCCCTCATGTTACTTTCTCTTTCTACAGGACAGCAATAAGGGAAGAAGGCACAGATGCATCCTTCACACGTATATTGCACAAGTCACACAAACACTCCACGAACAAGCTCCATCCATATTTGAACATTTTAAGACACACTTTTGTCGTCATGTCTGGGAGCCAATGGTGGTATGGAGCCTGTTGGTTGGTTGGCACTGTTAGCAGTGTATTGTCCTCTCCAGCAAAATTAGTTTTACTGTTTTAATAGCTTTTACTTTGTTTTTATTTCTAATTATTGTTGTTTTAATTGTCTAAGCCGCCCACAGTCACTTAGGTGAGGTGGGCGGTGATATAAATTAAATAATTAATATATAAATACAAGGACAACGAACAGTGTCCAAAGAAGGAAAGAGAAGAAAAACATAAATCAGCATGTAAAGAAGGCCTAAGTACATCAACTGCAGTTGGAAGGCCAATCAAATGAAAATGGCATCCTAACTTTTTAAAAAGAGGGGGGTCCTATTGTTTTCTTTTGATTTTATTGCTGTCAAACCTCAAAGAACAGACAAAACATTCTCCTTTAGTAGCCACCAGTTGGCAAGACCAACACATTGGAAAGAAAACACGTAAACCAACGCTCTGTATTCTTAAAATGTTATAGAACAGTGATGGCGAATCTTTTAGAGACCGAGTGCCCAAACTGCAACCCCAAACCCACTTATGCATCGTCGAGTGCCGGGTGGGTGTGGCCCATTGGGTGGGTGTGGCCCATTGGGCGGGTGTGGCCCATTGGCTGGGCGTGGCCCATTGGCTGGGCGTGGCTGCGGTGGTAAAGGCAGACTGGGTGGGACTAAAAAGTTCAATCAATCAATTCCAACTTTGCAAGATCTTTTTTTTTCCCGTGAGAAGTTGAAATTGACTGATTGAACCTTTTTTTTTTTTGCACACGGCGGCGGAGGCCTAAAGCGAAAAGGTTTTATAAAACCCAGCTGAAGGCCT
Organism: Azemiops feae; assembly: GCA_023970755.1. Classification (NCBI taxonomy): domain Eukaryota; kingdom Metazoa; phylum Chordata; class Lepidosauria; order Squamata; family Viperidae; genus Azemiops; species Azemiops feae. Next base: position 1,841,485 of record JALGBA010000475.1, on the reverse strand, counting down.
AGGACTGGGGCGACGGCGCGCGTGCCCTCTGAGTGCCACTTCTGGCTCTTAAAAATATACATTTGTGTTCCAAATCAGCAGATACATCATTTCAGATGATTAGTTTGCATTTATTATTTAGAATATTTTTTTGTGGATTGATTCTAGGTAGCCCCCAAATAAAAGCCTGAGTTGTTTACAGAAACCTGACGTAAGCTTTGTTAGAATTTGTTGCAATTTTAAATATTGTTTTGCAATAAAGAATTAAATAGTTGCTTTTTGCATTATTATTTATTATAAAAATGAACAGAATAAATACATTGGCAAATGTTTCACGCCCATTGACAATTAAGGTATTTAGTGTGTTAGTCACTGTATTCAAGTTAATGTTACACAAATATTTTTTGCCCCAGTTCCACTAACAATTTTTTCCTACCTACCAAACTTCCAGTCAGACTGACATCAAATGTTTGCAAATACCTGTGCAAGTATGCAGCTGGGATTTGTAATGTGAGTACACACAAAGAGAATTTCTCCAACCTCAAGTAGTTTTCTATTTTACAGAACTCTAATCTGTTAAGCCTGCCTAATCACCATATTGGAAAAATTAAAGGGTATGCTTAAAATGGTTTATGTTGTTTCATGATCCCCTTGGCAATGCTTCTTGGATTTTCAAGAAAACCATTTAACTTTGCTAATAGGGGGAAATACTATCAATATTTGGATATTGCCCAATTTTGTAGATGTTGTTTACAGTGTTTTGAATACTCCCTTTAAAACATATACCATCATTGGCTACAATTAGTTAGCACAATGATTTATTGTGAGAGCAAAAATAATATCCATCCCCACTCTCTTACACTCATTGTTCTACTTTTTTTCTTTTGTACATGAATTAAAATTTCATTCTCCATTCTGGATTTACTACTTTTCCATAACATCTGACCCTAAAATGTGGTTAATCCAACTATGGTTCTGCAAAATAAGCCTATCTTGTACTAATAATCTAGATCGGAGTATCCAACCTTGGCAATTTTAAAGACTTGTGGACTTCAACTTCAAGCATGGCTAGCTGGGAAATTCTGGGAGTTGAAGTCCAAAATCTTAAAAGTTGGACATTACTGAACTAGAACTAGCAGGTTTCAAACCAGTCATAGTTAAAAGTAGGCTGGCCTGGGAGGGAATAAAAAAAAATGGAGCAACATTTAAAAATCTCAGCAAAGGACCAGAAAGTCAGTTAAATTAATTCCCGGGTTATGCCAACATCAAATCTCATGCACTATCATCATTCAGTGTTTTTAGACCTGCCTCTGACAGCTAATATGAAATCCTTCCACCTAAAGCAGCAACCTGCTTTTGTATAATGGAAACCATGGGTTGTTGAATCATAGCTTATGTTAGGGGTCTTCAAACTTGGCCCTTTTATGACTTGTGGACTTCAGCTCCCAGAATTCCTCAGCCAGGCATGCTGGCTGAGGATTTCTGGGAGTTGATGTCCACAAGTCATGAAAGAGCCAAGTTTGAAGACCCCTGGCTTATGTAATGGTATGTGACCTTGGGAGACAAGAGGAAGAGACACAGACTAGACAACAGTCAGATAAGAAACAGCCGAGTCCAAAGAAGGAATGAGGATGTAGCAAACATCTCGGAACGACCCTCCATAGTTTCTCGGACGTTAAAGACAAGGGGTGGGGGGAGAGATGGGCTTTCAGACTTACAAGATTCTGTTAATGTAACCTTACTATAGCATTAAAGCTAGTACTTCTGGTGGTGCTTCTTGTCTGGACTCCTTGCAAGGCTGGCTGGCAATAAGCCATAACTAGGTGGATTCACACAACACATCTGATCCCAAACCAACAAAGTGTGACTCAGCTCATAGGGGGATGAGATCTTAAACTCTCAGTGGTGAAGGGGGGGAAAGACCCTCAACACATGTTCAATAGTCCAGCTTATGCACAAATGCAATTTCTGTACCCAGACTGTTACCCCCAAGTTTGCGGTTGCATTCCAGCACTCTCCCACTTCCTGCTCAATTTGTCACCCTGACAAGACTGAAATGGTGTCAGCAATTTTAACAGCAAAGCAGAGCCCTGTTTTTTCCGCCAATTAGGTCCCTCTCACCACAAAGGTGTTCACAGGCTTAATCCACAGGTTTGCTACCCAACTGAACAAGCTTCGCTATTAACTTGATACTTGAAGAGAGAAACAGGCTGTTCCTGTTAACAAGAGACACCGCAATAAGCAGATAAACGGACTCTGACCTCAGGGCAAGACTGCACATTCAATATGCCAACTGCTTTTCCTAATTGAGAAGAAGGGGCAGAGCACAGAATTACTGGAAGAACATACTCCCCCCCCTCCTTAACTAGGAGCAAATTCCAAGGGGTCCCGGGTGTCATGTCATTAAGAGGAGAACCCAAGAGTCAAAATACTTTTAAAGTGTCCTAAATTTCCCAAGTTCCGATCAACGGCAGGAAGAATCCAGATCGGATTCTACGTGAAGAGTTATGAATGCAGAATTCAACCGCCCAAGCTACGTAACCTGTTTTTTAGATGAAGGACGCAACTGCTTCAGGCACATGTCTTGTGGCACAGTGGCTAATGTACAACGAACTCACCTTGCTGAGAACACAACCCCGGGAACAACCTGCTCTAACAGCTACTCCAGAATTAGCTGGTGTGAAGAAAGGAATTCTTAAAGCCAGCACTGATATTCACACTACTGGACTCACCACACACTACACCGCACAGTCGGGGGAGGAGGGGGGGGGAAATGTCATCGACTTCCTGTTCCCATCCCTGTCCTGAGCTACAGGTGAAATCCACCTGCAAACCTCAAGGCCTTTCCTGATGCAACGTAGCAGCACATTGCCACATTTTTCTTAATGAAAGTTGTAGTACTGGACCCACACCCATGGTGTTATCAGGCTCAACGCTGTTGCCCATCCATGCAAGGCAATTCCGTGGTAGAAGCTAAGCTGTTTCTCATGCCACATTTTACTGGAGGAGTTATAAATATGTAAACACCTAACTGCCACCTGGTGCAAAAAATCAGCTAGATGAAGAAAGCATTGATTTTTTTGGAGGGAAACACAATTGCTAGGCAATTCAGCCCAAGTTAAGCAATTCAAAAATCTACGCAGTTTTGCTCAAGCCTGATTGCAAACAGCAGCAGTAAAGTTACTTATTTGATGGGTTTTCTTTTCACAAATTTGGGCTGTTAAGTCCTTAAAAGTCATCTGACTATATATCAGATCACCTTTCCCCAACCTGATGGCCGGCAGATGGGCTGGGACAGCAGTTTACAGAATTCAACACACCAAAATTTGAAGTTGCATTCTCAGCCCATCTGCGCTTTATTCAAAAAGAAAATACATTTATGGGGTGTAGAGCCATAAACAGTTCCTTGGGAATAAGCTCCGATCAATCAACCTGCTCAAGGCTATGCTGACAAGGCCTAAAACGCACACACACATAAGTGTACGGGCCAAAACACAGGACAGGCAACGCACAAAGTTCAGCAATATTTTGAAAGAACAGTTGGTGCCAGATGAGTAAAATGGTCTATATGTAGAAATAGTTTTTGTGTGTGTGTGTGTGTGTGTGTGTGTGTGAGATCAGCCCTATTAGAAATGACAAGGTAGGAAAGATGATTAAGCAATTTGTGCCACCAAAAAAGGGATCACTTCCAAATAAGTGAAAGGAGGACCATCGGGAATTAATGACCACACACAGTTATTCCAAATTTGGGGCCCAGTTCAACACATAGATGCTACTCAGGGACATCTACACAAAGTATTCTAGGTATTGTCCCAGCTTCTTACAAATCTACTTCAGTTGCAGATTAAAGCAGAGTCTTTGCTGGCCTTCTAATCAGGTTAATTCTTAATGCAAGGGATTAATAATGCCCAATTAATTAGGCTGAAGCTGATGCTCCTCTCCACGCACTTGTCAAAGAGCTGCCGTACAACCAGTCAGCATCTCTTAAGTGTGTTTCCAGATGAAGGGCTCTTTGCGATTACGAGCCAAATCTCCCTCTCTCTGACCGAGAAAGGCCAGCATCACATCACACCAAACCTGTCTGATATATGAAGCCGCCGAAGGGCTGCAGAGTTACCTGTCACATCTGGAAACACCCCAATTTCCAACCCCATAATTAGCAATACATGTGGTTATTATACCAGTTCAAGGCCCAGGGCCAATTTGTGTACCTTTTTTAACCAGAGGCAGCTGTGAGAGGACACTCAAGGCAGATTTGCTGACAATGATCAATGCAAGAAAACTGATCCAGCAGATCTCTTTTGGGGGGGAGAGAGCCAGCCTGGAGCAGCTCAGCAATGACCCAAAGACAGGTTGTCCCAAATCCAGCTGCCAGAGCGATTTCGCAATCCTTAGCTGCAATTTGAAGAAAGCTGTTGCGCAGACCCGGGTTTTTAAAAAGTTATATTTTACAGGAACTCTACGCTTAAACTGAATTCTTGCACCCCTGGTAGGAATGTCAAAGGGGAACTCCAGGACTGGTGCAAGAAAAAAAAAAAAGGGGGGGGGCAGAAAAGAAAAGAGAATACCCAGGAGTGGGTCCCCTCTTTCTCTAGCCAAAAGCAGCTGCTCCCGGCAGGAGGGATGGGCTTTGTAGTCCGGCAAGATCTGCAGGGAGCCAGGAGAAAGGGGTCGCTCTCCCCCCCCTCCGCTCGACCCCCCGACCCACCTTGACGGAGTCCATGGGATACATGACCGTGTGCTCCAGGATGCCGGCCACCGCCCCGGCCGTCATGTGCGTGTAGAGGGAGGCGCTGGTGGGCAGGCTCTCATAGTCCTCTTCGCAGGGACTCTCGCCGTCCATCAGGAGCCCCACGGCCGCCGTTTGCCCGCCGCTGCTGCCGCCGCTGCCGCTGCTGCCGCCGGTGGTGGAGCCTCCTCCGCCACCGCCGCTCTCCCTCCCCGCGACGCTGCAGCTCAGTTCCATCCGCGCGCAAACAAGGAGAAGCGGCCGCTGCGGGAGGGGAGACACCGTGGAGGGAGGGAGGGAAGGAGGGAGGGAGGAGACATGGGGGGGGAGAAAGTTCACTTCGGAAAGTAACGCTCCCCCCGCCCCCGACACGCCCTCCCCGCTCGCCAGCCGCCGGCCAATGGCGGCGCGTAAAAGCGCAGCGCCCAGTGCGCCATTGGCACAAGCGCGGTTCCTTTTGCGCCGCGGCTTCCTGGCAGCCAGCCGCTGGGGCTGGGAGCTGGAGATGACTTACAGTCCCGCCAGCAAATCCTGGGGAAGGCAAAGGGCCGTGCTTGCGCCCGCTAGGCGGGATCCAGGGCCGTGCCTTCCTTGCCTGCCCTCCCTCCCTCCCTCCCTCCCTGGCAAGACGGCGAAGCGCAAACGCCAGCCGAAGGAGCCGGGTGGTGTCTGGACGGGAACGCGGTGGCATCGGGCTTGGCGTCCGGGAAGCGCAATGGAGCTGGGGGATTTTTTGTTGTTGTTAGTTTACAAGTTGGAAAAAGGCGCGGTGGGGCGATAGTGAGTTGAGGCATGCGTGAGTCTGGCCGGCCTTGCAATGCCTGGTGGGGATGACCAGGGCCTGGATTTTCCCCGAGGTGATTTCCAGATCCACTCGATCCGGGATCCACTCGGCTCTATTCTGCTTTTCTACTGTGGTTTTTTTTTTTTTGCAAAGTGCCTTGCAAAATAAAAAGGCGTTTTGAGTCGAATAAACGAGGGTGAACGGTTGAATTGGAGATGTTCAAATAACATCGCCTGCACAGCCCGTTCGCAGGCTAGCGGAGAAGAAATGGAATCGTGGTTTGTTGAACAAACCACAACTGGGTAGCTTTTGCTCTGTGAACTATAGCTGGCAAGTCACAGAAGCTGACGTGATTGTTTATGATCTGACAATTTATTGCAACCTTTTTATACTGCTTTCACTTTTCACCACTCAAGGCAGCATTTCAGATGTAACACAAGAGATACAATAAAAATTACGAAAACAATCCAGGGCCCATCTTCTTCCCCCAAAGCGTTTTGGAATACACTAATTTATTTTTTACATACCACAGTTTGGCTTGCTTGATTTGAAACAAAAATGTTCAAATTGTTCTTTGTTTTCTTTGCATGTTACGTGAACTCGGTCAGTTGTAGTTCATTCAACAAACTGGTTTGTGATGTGTGACTCCAAATAAAAGCTAGCAGTCACAACCTAAACAATTCTGGAACACGTAAGTTTTCCGGTCAGCTTAGTCACCACCCACCAAGGCGAAAGTGACAGGAACTAAAAGTCAACATGTCTATGGAGATTCTCAGTCGTCCAGGTCATGGTTGTCCCAAAAGTGCTTTTTCAGGAGGCAACTTGGACTTTCTTTGTTTTTCCTTGAAGATGTTTCACTTCTTATCCAAGAAGCTTCTTCAGCTCTGGATGGTGTTTTCTTCAAAGAAAAACAAGAAAGTCCAGTTGCCTCCTGAAAAAGCACCTTTGGGATTAAAGTCAGCATATTTATGGTGTCCGCTTGGCAAGGCTGCTTTAAAATGGGTGGGCCGCCAGTAAACCTCCCGAATCTTTATTTTATATACAGGCAGTCCTCAACTTACAACCGTTCATTTAGTGACCGTTCAAAGTTACAACGGCACAAAAAAGTGACTCACGACACGTCCTCGCACTTACAATCGACCCAACATCCTCGTGATCAGTATTTCCAACAGCTGCAACATCCTGGGGTCATATGGGATCCCCACTTGCAACCTTCCCAGCCGGCTTCCCGCAAGCCAAGTCAATGGGGGTAGCCAATTCATTTAATGACCGCATGATTCACTTCACCACTGCAGTGACTTCCTTAACAACCAATGGCAAAAAAAAAAGCTCATAAAATTAGGCCCAACTTACTTAACAACCGCCTTGCTTAATAACGGAAATTCTGGTCTCCATTGTGTTCCTGAGTTGCAGGCTGCCTGTAGATCAGAGATATAATTTTTATTAAAACTGTGAAATATGAAGATAAAAACTAGCACAAAATAATATTAAGTAGGGAAAAGAAAGGGAAAGTAACCCCCCCCAAGAATAAAGTTGGAAAAGAAAAAAAATATAAAGAAATCACTTCCAATGTTCTTCGCGGCAGTTATAAGTTCAAATATGTTGTAACCTTGTCTCTAAATGAGCAGGTTAAAATATTGTGGGATTTTTGAATATAGATTGATAGAGTCTTATTAGCTCATAATGCATAAGGTATAACTGATTGAAAAAAAGAACCTGTGGACTGTTGAGGTGGCAATGCCAATGGATACCAGGCAAAGAATTAGAAAAGATCCCAAAGTATCAAGAACCAAAAATCGAAATAGACTATGGCATAAACGGGTTGTGGGGGGTCCCAGTGGGTGCCGTACCAAAAAATCTTGGTTGGAACTTAGAAAATTTGTGCATTCACAAGAATGTCCATCTGCCAATGACAAAATGCCACACTGCTTGGATCTGTACGTATGCTAAGCTGATGCACTAGGGTTCTTGGGAAGAATTCAGTATGAATTAAAGTCAACCCCAGCTAAAGAACTGGCAGCTGTGATTTCACACTTTCTGTACATAACAACAAATCTTCCCCAATACAGAGACGCCATGCCTTTAGAAATTCCACTGTCTCTATGGCTATGCCAACTAGAACTAAATGGAGAGTCAAAATAATCTGAAGAGCATACTGCTCGTATTTTTCATTGGGGTAAGGAAGGGCAACCAATTCAAATTGTCTGGATTCCTAAAGTTTACTTTTGCAAGCAAATTGCAGTTAGGAGAAATGGACTGAGAAAATGTTCTGTCTCACCCGCTTCCACACTTCCCCAGCGTGTACTGGCAGAGAAGAAGTAAACTTTAAGGTTCAACTCATGCTCCGCCCACTGTAAGCCAAGAGGCAACTCAGCATGACTTGCTGAATGATTCAAGACCCAATTCAAACTGAAAATCCACAACTGCATGGCTGCTACCCAACAAGATACTTCAGTGTGGCTTCCCAAAGGACCTCCATCTGTCTGTGCTTTTAACCAAATGCCATATATTTAGTTTTCAACTGAATGCAGTTTATGTTAATGACCTTCAACTGTATTGCACCACAAATCTCTTTAACCTTGTAGCTCAAAAAAGATGGGAGTAGTTCAACACATATCTGAACAGCTGTCGTTCAGTGTTCAATAGCTCAGGTTGCTGCATTTCATTATGCTATTTATTTATTTGTGAATTTATATACTGCCCTTTAAAAAGAAAGAACAGTAGAACACTGAAAAAGAGTTTGGAAATTTTTATTCTCAAGTCCTACACAATCAGCACATTAAAAAAAGAAGCTTTCAGAATGCCTTACAATTAAAAAAAAAAAAGTAAGGTTTAAGACAAGAATAGCAACAAGTGACAAAAATAAGTCCGATGTTAGATCAAATGAGCAGTCTTGGAAAAGTTTTAGAAAGTTGTCCATTGGCACCAATGAATAAATTTCAGTTAAAAGCCAGATGAGTTAGGATGCTTTTGCAAGCAGAATTTTTGATGCGCCGCTTCTCCATCCTCTCAGGGTGAAGGATAGTAAAGGACAGAAAAGGACTGTCAAACGGTTACTAATCTAACTATTGTAAGTGAAGGACTACTTGTTTTGTTTCACTTTTTCCCCCCAAAGGTCATGGTTCTTGCTAGCAAATTTAGTTTTTTAAGAGCTAGTTTTTAGCACAGAAAGAGGCCCCCATTAATTTGGAGTTGAAGGGGCACCTTCAAGAAAGAGAAAAGGGGGGGGGATAAGTGGAAAAACCAGGAAAACATTTGTTGTTGTTAGTTGCGAAGTCGTATCCGACCCATCGCGACCCCATGGACAACGTTCCTCCAGACCTTCCTGTCCTCTACCATCTTCTGGAGTCCATTTAAACTCAGGCCTACTGCTTCAGTGACTCCATCCAGCCACCTCATTCTGTGTCGTCCCCTTTTTCTGTTGCCCTCCATCTTTCCCAGCATTAGGCTCTTCTCCAGTGAGTCCTTCCTTCTCATTAGATGGCCAAAGTACTTGAGTTTCAACTTCAGGATCTGGCCTTCTAAAGAGCAGTCAGGGTTGATCTCCTCTAGGACTGACCAGTTTGATTGCTTGCAGTCCAGGGGACTCGCAGGAGTCTTCTCCAGCACCATAGTTCAAAGGCCTCAGTTCTTTTGCGTTCAGCCTTTCTTATGGTCCAACTTTCACAGCCATCCATTGCAACTGGGAAAACCATGGCCTTGACTATACGTACTTCTGTTGGCAGGGTGATGTCTCTGCTTTTTAGTATGCTGTCTAAATTTGCCATAGCTTTCCTCCCCAGGAGCAAGCGTCTTTTAATTTCTTGGCTGCAGTCCCCATCTGTGGTGATCTTGGAGCCCAGGAAGATAAAATCTGTCACTACCTCCATTTCTTCCCCATCTATTTGCCAGGAATAGGAAAACACTATCCCCATCCATAACCTAATTGAAAAATAATGTGGGCAACCTCTCATCTAATCTGACCAGAATTGAGGACCCTTAGCAATCACAGATGCTGGTTGACTGTTCATAGGGAAGCTGGAAGACAGATGAGGAAGGGAAGTAGAAATGTCTGGACAGAATCACCAGCCTCGTGCTGCAACATCTTATCATGTAATTAAACCAACGCTCTTCAGCATTGCTGTTGTGCAACCGATGAGTTTCAAACGTACAATGAAGCACTTGCACAATCTCCAGAGTGGCAACTTGAGATGGCTGTAGGGGGGGGTGTTGATTTATTTATTTTTTTAATATAAAATTTTATTAAGAGTTTCTAAAAAAAAAAAAAAAGATAAAAACGAACAAAACCTATAAATATAAAACAAATAAAACAATATAAAACAAAGAAAGGAAAAGAAAAAAGACGAACAGAACAAGAAAGAAAAAAAAGAAAAAAATGAAAACACAAGTAGCTTCTGATTTCCTTTGCAGCAGTGATAAGTATAATTACAAAACTGGTTTTTTGATTCCAACTTAGTGGTATTTAGAGTTGATTTTTTTGGGGGGGGGGTCACATGACTGGGGTTTGTTTATTTAACAAAACTGTAAATACATTATGACTAATTGTTGAATGACCTCTTACTACTGTATTTTTTCTCATCATCAAAACCATAAGTTTCTTTTTTTTTTTTTCTGTTTCATGCAAAATGACAGCATGAGGAGAATATCCAGAAGGCGTTTAATGGAACTTGTAGGATCACATTCCACAGATGACAACAATAACACTGAGGAGAAACGTAAAAAAACTTCTAGATGCAGATAGAATTTGGAGTTAATTATACTTTGTGACTTGGGGTTGATAGTTCTGGCCATGTAGCTCCTTGTGTGCATTTGATTCATATAAGTTCAACTGCTGCCATTCAATTAGAAACAGATACACTTATTTTGAACCTTCATCTCTCCCATTAAGAGGGAAAGAAAAATACCAGTTATAAATCTGCCTGCGTGTTTCCGTAAATGGATTTGATAGAAGTATAGGAAAGTGGACTTAAAATTATATTTTATTTATTTATTTTAATCCTGCCTTTATTCTTTTTTATATAAATAACTCAAGCCAGCGAACATACCTAATATTCCTTCCTCCTCTGATTTTCCCCACAGCAACCTGAAGTCACCCAGCTGGTTTGTCATGCCTAAGACAAGACTAGAACTCACAGGTCTCCTGGTTTCTAGGCCAGCACCTTAGCCACTATGCCAAACTGGCTCTACAAATACTACAAAGGATAGTATGTCAGTCATATGCATACATACAATGTACTATTTGCTAAAACCGAGGTGCATTCTTGTATAGCCAAAAGTAAATCATGAATGCACATGAAAGACGAATCTGTACATTTGTGTGTGTGTGTGTCTGTGTGTCTGTGTGTGTGTGTAAGAAGACAAAACTGCAGAGGTATAAAAAAAGATCTTTAGAACCTTGTAAAAAGTAAAGGGAAAACCATGGCAATTAATCATTTTTAAATGCATGGAAACCTGACTTACTGTCAGGAAAGGAAAGAAATCACATTTTACTTTGTGTGTTTGAGTCCGAGTTAGTTTTTTTATTCCAACTTAATGGTATTTAGAGTTGATTTTTTGGGGGGTGGGGTGACATGACTGGGGTTTGTTTATTTAACAAAACTGTAAATACATTCTGACTAATTGTTGAATGACCATTGGGATTGTTTCATATATATTTTAAGTTCCTGTTGTCACAAGGTGTCCAGTTTACCAGACTGATTTTGGCATGAAGCTTTACGAGATTAGAAATTCGGCATTAATTTCAATCCGAACCTACAGTTATACTTGATTTTTTTTTTAGGTACTATTTGGCAGAAAGGAGCTGGTGAAGACCCTGATGCCCATTCTCCAAAGCACCTGGCAGGTGCTTCAATTAGTTAGTTGAAAAAGGTGCTCTCGGACTTTTGACTATTTACTCTCATACACTTACATGGTTCTCTTCCTGCAAGGTAAGCTTGGTGCTGCAATGTCTTTCCAGGTGTCCTCACTTAAATGTAAGTAGATCTGGAGCAAGGCCAAAATTTGGCGCCAGAGAAATGTGTAAATTTGCCAAGAGGACATGCAATTGCTACTGCTCTCTGGAATGCGGTTGCGCAAGTTGCCTAACAACCTTTTCCCTGGTAAAATATTTCTGTGATTCTTGGCCTAAGTCAATATCCCTGTCTTCCTTCCTCTTCATTGGAGAGGGAATTTATATAAGTAGGGTGGGACAGCAAAGGCCTTAGGTCTTTCTACTGATCTGTGCAATCTATATCAGTCCTTGGTACACCTCCTGCCTGCCATAGTGACGTTGTGAGACTTGCATGAGCCTTGAGAAGTCGATCCAATAAACTTATGGATTGGATTCTCAGTCTTGTGGGACTGTTGGGTTCACACTGGTCCAATTCTTGCTTCATTCTACTTTCTGACTCCTGGAAGGATACCTATCATGGCCCCATTACCAAGCTCCCGTCCTCGATAAATGATCGGAGGGTTGACTTTGCTGCTTCTCCTCCACTGTGGGAAGATGGGGGTGGGGGTTAAACCATTTCCCCATAATAAACCACAGTGTGGGGCTGAAAGAGTGCAGTGAATGTGCTTCAGTTGGCATTCTTTCTTTGCATCCTTGTCTACTTGCATTGCTTTATGAAGACTCAAAACGCTGGGGCAATATTGCTGAAGGGGGTAGGCCAGTGGCTATGGGGAGTCAGAACATGCCATGTAGCAGGAGAAGTGACCTAATTCTTTCCAGATGTCTAAAGGTAACAGAATTCTTACATTCCCATGCTCTCAGCATGCTAGCTGACTCTAAAAGAGGTTGCCTACTTTCTTCCTGTGAGATGATATGGATAAGTTGATTCAGATAAGTTGATATGGATAATTGCATTCCTTTCCTCCTAACACACCTAAATGTTCAGAAATACAAATAATCTAGGCAGAGTGGTTTAGATTATGAAAAGAAGCAGTGGAAAGTCCTCTATCCCCATGTGCCATAGATCTCCAGATCCATGTGAGTTTGACCTTGGTAAGACCACACTTCAAATACTGCATCCAGTTTTGGTTGCCATAATGTAAAAAAAGATGTTGAGACTCTAGAAAGAATACAGAGAAGAGCAACAAAGATGATTAGGGACTGGAGGCTAAAACATATGAACAACAGCTGCAGAAATTGGGTATGTCTAGTTTAATGAAAAGAAGAACTAGGGGTCACATGATAGCAGTGTTCCAATATTTCAGGTGCTGTCACAGAGAAGAGGGGGTCATCTCATTCTCCAAAGCACCTGAAGGCAAGACAAGAAACAATGGATGGAAACTAATCAAGGAAAGAACCAACCTAGAACTAAGGAGGCATTTCCTGACAGTTAGAACAATTCATCAGTGGAACAGCTTATCTCCAGAAGTTGTGGATGCTCCAACATTGGAAGTTTTAAAGAAGAGATTGGAGAATCATTTGTCAGAAATGGTATAAGGTTTCCTTCCTGAGCAGGGGGTTGGACTAGAAGACCTCCAAGGTCCCTTCCAACTCTGTTATTCTGGTCTTCAGTTGTAATCAAACTACAATCCCCAAAGAGGATGGATAAATTCCTCTTGCAGGACTGTTGGACTGACATGGGGATACCCTTGAAGAGCATCCAAAAGTTGCAGCTGGTACAAAATGCAGCAGTGTGAGCAATTATGTCTTCTGCTCAATCAGTGCATGTACACCATTGTACATTGTGAGTTGCTACTCTGCTTCTGGATTCAATTCAAGGTGCTGGTTATGATCTATAAAGCTCTATATGGCATTAGATCAAGTTATTTGAAGGACCGTCTCTCCATGCTTAGATCTTATCCATCCCATCAGGAGAGGCATGTTATGGATCCAACCTATGAAAGTGTGTCATCTGGCAGGATCCAGGAAGAGAGCCTTTCCTGCCATGGCACCTGCCCTGTGGAACATCATCGCTCTGGATCTAGATTGGCCCCAACTCTCCTGATCTTTAGGAAGGTCCTGGAAACATGGCTCTGCCACTGCGCCTGGGGATCTGGCAAAGGTGGGGAGCTCTTACAAGGTGAGCTGTTAAGCTGATGGAGGATGATCATGATGATTACCCTGAGTATGGATGGTTTTTGTATGTTTGTATATTGGCTTTTAACTTGTTTTTAATTGGACTGTTGTGAGCCTCCAAGTGTTGCTTAGATGAGATAGGTGGCCATACAAATAAAATAATAAATAAATAGAACTCTAGGATAATAGGAAGCAGGAGACCCAAGTAAGGTCAACAAAGTCAGCTTTTGCTGGCTGTCATTAAAGTTAACCTAACTTGCTGAGAGTTCAAATTTTCCACTATCATGGATGTCCAAAAGAGAATAAATGTAACGGTTATTTGACAATAGCGATATATTACCCAATACAATCTATTTACATCCAAAAGCAACAAACCAAAAGATAAAATGCTATTTCTACAAAATTAAATCGGTTTGGTCAGGAGCTTCATTGTGGTACCTTCCATCAGTATCAGGTCCATATTGGACCTGACATTTAGACACGAGGTGTCTGGGGTTGTTGTTTTTTCTTCTCATAAATGGCCTGGAGCAATGTTGATATTTGGGGCACGGTGATATAAAGGAGATTCCAACTTTGCAATAGTGGTGAATATTCATCTTTTTCTGCAAAAGCCAGAGTCCTTAAGAAGCATTTGAGAGCCAGGGTGGCCCTTCCAGGAGAGTTTGTACCTTGGCAGTTTCCTAAAGGTACCACATGCTAATCTGGATGTCTGGGTGATAAATGTTGTGGGGTAACTGGCCTAGGAAATATCCATGCCAGTCTGAGATCTTGGAGAGCTAATGCCAGTCTGGATAGAAAATAGGTTAGAGGAACTGGTTGTCTGTCTGCTATAAGACAACATTTTCAGCTAGGGGTGGAGAATGGAATGGGAAAGCCCCCCCTCCGCTAATTGATATAATTTTACACAGTAGTCATTCTACCTAGAGATGGAATTATACAACCAAAATGTCTCTTAGAAGTAAAGCTGTAATTCAAGACAGTTGACTAGGTAATACGTCTCCGACCAACTCAGTGGAAGCCTCTGTTTCCTCTTCTTTGCTCAAATTTCTGTCCCAAGCAGGGTGGAGCTGGACTTTCAGCTTCCACCACCCCAAATGGCAGTTTCTTCTCAGCTGATTAGAAGGCTAAAGCCAACGTTATCTTAAGCTACTTTCTAAATGGGCAGGAGACATGCGAGTTGCTGGTTCTTAAAGCAGGCCGTGGATTAGGTCTGATAAAGGAGGTGTGGTTGGTTTGAAGCACCCTGGAGGGAGGACATTTTTTCTGAGAAATAAGACCTGCCCTCTTTATCTTCCAGATCCAGTAGGATTCACAAAGGTGCCCTCCCTAGAGGAGAGGTGTGCAGTCCATTTTCATCTTTCCTGATCAACCAGCACTCGTTTCTCTTGCAACACCCCCAAAGTGGAACATGTTCATGCTACTCTTCTTATGAGTCCAATAAAATCTGCAGTTTAATCTCTCCTGCTATATACTACGTTGTGCTAAACAGGCAACCATGGTTGGTGGGAGGGGTGTGACATAACATGCTAAGCCAAAACCAACCCTCTTATGGCTTAGGATTTTGGTGCCTTTCATCTCTGTGTGTGGACAAACGTTATGTAACAAATTCAGAATTAAGAGCAGAATGAAAAGTTTATTAGATCAAACCCTACCAAAGTATTTCCTCCATCTTTCTTTACATGTTAGCGGTCCCATCAGCAGAATCTTTGGAGAACAAGTCCAGGATTGCACTCAGCAGAATGGGCAGTAGAATATGTCTGATTTTCCACATAGTCAGGTAAGTAAAATATTATACAATGTTGTTTAAACCCTGTTCCACACATCACTCTAAATAAATCATTGACTTAATCAGGGTTTGTCCATTAAGCCACCATTGGTTGGATTCACAATTTATACCAGTATATATACTGAGACATTAGAGTCTAACATTATTTTATGAAACCATTGAAATTATTCTTTAAGCAAAGAAAGAAAAGGAAAATAATTCACCTGGCTTGTGGCTTAGACCAACAATTATAAATCAGTTGTGTCTTCTTCTGAGTAGGCCTGAAGATTATTCTCCTACATTCCAGAATCTTCTAGAATTCCTTGTGTGCTTGTTCATCAGCCACAGTAGATCTTCAAATGGCCAGCAAAAGTTCCATACAGAATCAAAGAGGGACCTCTGTACTATTCGGTGAAATACAAGAAATAAGCAATCACATATACTGTTTTGCTAGTGAAGGTAAATATACATGTCCCAGGATAATGTTGCAGGATCCAATCTGAGTCAATCACCAGGACCAAAGGTTTATTCTTCCAAGCTTTGGGGCTTGTTAATGTTTGCTTCAAGGCAGGGAAAGAGAATGCCCAATATAATTAGCATTAGATCTGCATGTGGACAGCGAATCTGAAGCTCCATGCATTAGTTTCATTGGCCATTTTACATGTGGACACCCTCTTGAGCAACTTCCTGTAGATTTTGCTATAAATTTCCCTGGGAAGGTATTCCACTTCAACCTTCTCTTTCCTCCTGTTCATGGAACAGGGAGAGGTTGCATTTAGCAGAGTAAAGAACACCTTTTGTGTTCCTCTGTTGACCCAGTCTCTTCAACAACTTGTCTTTCCAGTTTGCAGGCCCTCAGGTTACACAGATGAAGCTGCTGCTTTGAAAACCACTGCCAGGGGTCCCGCAGCCTGCTGGCAGGGTGGGGAACATAAAAAAGTCACCAAGAAGTTGCTGTCCCTTCGACTTTCGTGTCAAAGAAAGGACGAGGGGTGACATGATAGCAGTCTTCCAATATCTAAGGGGCTGCCACAAAGAAGAGGGGTCAACCTATTCTCCAAACCACCTGAAGGCAGGACAAGAAACTAATCAAGGAGAAAAGCAACCTAGAACTAAGGAGACATTGCCTGACAGTGAGAACAATTCATCAGTAGAACAGCTTGTCTCCAGAAGTTGTGGGTGATCCAACACTGGAGGTTTTTAAGGAGAGACTGAATAGCCATTTGTCAGGAATGGTATAAGGCTTTCTGCTTGAGCAGGGAGTTGGACTAGAAGATCTCCAAGGTCCCTTCCAACTCTGTTGTTCTATTATGTGTCCCCCTTCTCCCATTTCATGTGCTTGTTTTGTCCCATTGGGGCAAAAATTCTTCATATCTCTTGACCCCAATGAGTGAGGGATAAATATCTGAGTATCGAATATGTAATGGTGAGAGCAGCAATAAGATATCAGACTAGATTGATGCATTGCATTAAACTGTGGTTTTTCCTGAACTATAAATCCCTTCACAGTATAATGAACTAACTGCAAGGATATTATATGCTACTTACTGGAAAAGCTGTTTGATTCCATCTTTGGCAGAAGGGCTGATCATGGTTCAATCTCCAGAGTAACTCTGATGCTGAATTAAATTAGTGATGTATCTCACTAAGCTATGTTTTTACCATGGTTAATTACACATTTAGAGCTGGCTGCTCTAAAATATGATCACTTTGTAACTGCTGGTAATTAGATAATTTAAATAATTAAGGAACAGTATCTTAGCTCCTAGAAAACGTATACTAAGGTATAGATGAGTACACAGGAAAAACATTGGTAGTAATATGTGGTGTAATGGTAGGCTGAGAGTCAGATTGGTGTAGTGGTTAGGGCACTGACCTAGAAACCAGTCCAGACGTAGACACAGAACCTAGCTAGAGGAGTCTAGGCCAGTCCCTTTCTCTTGGCCCTAAAAAGAAGACAATGGCAAACGTCTGAAAATATTGCCAAAGAAAACTGCAGGGACTAGTCCAGGCAGTCTCCAGGAATCAAGACTGGCTCAAAGGAAACACACCAAAAAAAGAAAGTTAGCTTAAACTTGCAGAACAACATTCCCCACCAGTGTCTGCCAGATGTGAATGGACTTCATCTCCCAGAATGGGAGCCAGCATGGTCCTGCTGTTTAGGGTTTCTGAGAGCTGATGTCCTATTTTTTTGGAGGGCACCAAATTGGGGGAGGTTAATGTAGGTAGTGTAAAGAAACACTGAAATAATTGCCCGTATTCTTATGAATTTTATATCTGCCAATTGCAGCCTTTCCATGTTGTCCGCAGATACATGGAAAAAGAGGGGAGTATCTACAGATGTTCTTCTACCAGATATGAGCTCTCCGGTTCTGAAGGCCACATCCCCTATGTTGATGATTAGTTTCTTGGCATGTAGTTTCAGTTGGCTCAAGAACCACACCACACTTTACATGACATATTGAGGGTTGCAGTCCCAAAACAAGTGTTAACACCCACAAGGGAAGGTTGAAGCACTTCTTTTGGCACGGAAAGACCTTCAGACCTGGGGAACTTAATGCAATCTGCAGGTCCCTGGCTTAGAAGAACTGTGTGGGCAGAAAGATACTTTTTCAAGATGCCTCATAATTTCAAACACAAAAGGGACAGAGGTTACCTGTGTGAAGGCCAGTAATTCAGAACATCCAATGATAGGCAACTTGGTATCTTGTAGATGTTCTGCCCTTTAAGTTCATTGATCCCACTGAGTAATGTCCAAGGCACCAGGAGAACAATAGGCTATTTATACAAATATGACCCACTTGGCCCATTGCAAGGCAGAATGCTATACTCTTTTTCAAAACATTCTCTTCTCCATTCCTATGTTCCTCTTCCGGTGGTCCATGATCAACTTCACCACTGAGATTCTGGGTTCTCATATTCTGTTAAAGGCATGAGATGTTGACTAAGCCAGAATTGGTTCCAATCATACATTGTCCTAATAAACCATAAATCTTAGTTCACAAACCACAAGGGTAGGATGCACCTAATATCTAAAGCTAATCCAAACTAATCACATTATGTCTTTATGTGATGTATGAACCCGGTCTCAGCACTGTTAGGATGCTTTAGTAGGCTTTCTCTCATGATAATGATTTCCTCCTAAATATATTTATTTATTTATAGTCCTTCAATTGCAAAAATTACAGTTCTGCTAAAACTTCATATATCTTGCTAAGGGTACAGAATAATTTATCATTTGATAAAGGAATTTGCTGTTTAGATAAACTGCAGACTTGCTGGATGGAAATGATGAATATGCTATCACATCTGGGAAATACCAGGTTGAAAGGACTAATATATTAGATTTATAGCCCCTTTTTCCAGCAATGTTGCAGTTAAAAACCAGATGCATTGAAATTAAAGATTAACTGTGTATATATGAATGTCTCCTGGTATATGGTAATTGGTGATAATGCAGGGGAAGGCTATTTCCATGTAGCAGAAGGTTGTAGAGACTGATAATAACAGAAGGGACCTTGGAGGTCTTCTTGTCCAACCCCCTGATCAAATAGAAAACCCTGTAACATTTCAGACAAATGGCTGCCCAATCTATTCCTAAAAAAGCTCCAGTGTTGGAGTACCCACAACTTCTGGAGGCAAGTCATTCCACTGATGAATTGTTCTAACTGTCAGGAAACGTCTCCTTAATTCTAGATTGCTTCTCTCCTTGATTAGTTTCCATCGATTGCTTCTTCTTCTGCCTTCAGGTGCTTTGGAGAACAGATTGAGCCCCTCTTCTTTGTGGCAGCTCCTTAAATATTGGAACACTGCTATCGTGTCAACCCTTGTTTTTCTTTTCTTTAAACTGGACAGACCCAATTCCTGCAACTGTTCTTCCTATGTTTTGTATGAAGACAATCCAACTCCCCAAACTCATTTTCTATACATTTGCAGTCTTCTCAATCTCTTCAGTTGGTGACAGAGTTCCAGTCTTAGACCAAGGATGAACTAGTGGCTGTTCACATGTTACTGATAGTTAACTTATTCAGTGGTATCCAAACATAGGGGTTCTGAATATATATCTGTGCACTGCATAAACTACATAGTTCAACACTATGAAACCAGAATGAATCTGGTTTCCCCGTTGACTTGGCTTGTCAGAAGGTTGAAAAAGGTGAACACATGACCTTGGGACACTACAACCGTCATAAACATGAACCAGTTGCCAAGCATCCGAATTTTAATCAGGTGACCATGGGGATGCTGCAACGGTCATAAGTGTGAAAAACAGTCATAAGCCACCTTTTTCCAGTGGTCCAATGACACTGAAAAAAGTGACATGACCGTTTTTCACACTTATGACCGTTACAGCATGTGATCCCCTTTTTGCGACCTTCTGAGAAGCAAAGTCAATGGGGAAGCCAAATCCACTTATCAACCGTGTTACTAAGTTAACAACTGCAGTGATTCACCAACTGTGACAATGAAGGTCGTAAAATGGGACAAAACGCACTTAACAACTGTCTCGCTTAGCAGTGGAAATTTGGGGCTCAGTTGTGGTCCTTAGTCAAGGACTAACGGTATTATGGCATTGATATTTTCAGCCGACATGCACAAGCATCGAGGAGTACTCCAACAGCAAAAATGTATAGCCTGTGACAAGATAAAGACTATAAAGCTCTCTCCGTAATTGACAACACAGGACTTGTAGCACTGTTAAATCAACGTGTACCTGTCATAGGAACAATTAATTCTGTAACTCAGAGCCAAATAAAAACATCAAGCATCTTGTTTTCTCCCTTTTTCCAACATCAAATGAGAATTCCAGACAAGCCATGAAATTGTATTTTTTTTTGTCGCTGATACTCTTTAACATGCTCATCCTGAAGTGGTTTTTTTTTTTGTACCTCTGCAAACTTTAGGTTTCCCACCAGCAAAAACGTGCCTCCTGAAATTGAATGATGCAATTTTTGGCTGCGGAAAGGAGCGCATCGCTCTACCGCTAATCGTATCATAGCATTTATCCCAGAAGTGTCTTCAGTGAATGACAGATGACTGAATGAATGGTTTAGCAATTGTAAAAAGCAACGGAGACACCAATGACAGAAATTGCTTCTGTGATCTTTGAAAATTGCCCAATTTACTGGCAATCACATGTCTTGTGGCTGCAAATTCCATAGTTCATTGACAGTTGTAGTTTTATCTGTCCTGATTCGGCTAATGTTTAGTTGCTTGGGTGACCTCTGGGTTCTGGTATGAGAGAGGAAGCTGCAAAGCACAGCCTCCAATTCCTGACACTTTCTTCAATCCATAGTCGCTCTACCACCCAATCATTTTGGTTGACATAGCTCTACAAAATCTGTTTCAAAGCACCTTGCTCAGAATGTTCAAGGCATACTAGCATTGGCAGTTTAATTTTTCATTGCTGTCCTATTGATTCCCCAAGATAGATTTTGTACCTTGGGTTATTGAGGTGCCCACCATGCTGACATGTGCATTAGGACACCTCCTAGAAATCAGCATCTCTCCTGTTTTGGCCAACTCAGAACCCATCATTGCAATCAGAATGTTTTCCCAACATCCATCAGTTTACCCCATCTTACTTATGCTGAATCTCATTTCTCAACTGTTCCAGTCCATTCCTCTTCTCTTTCTCTTCCTTTGTTTTTAGCAAAAGAAAAAGAAAAGAAAAAAGAAGGGAAGGGAAGGGAAGGGAAGGGAAGGAAAGGAAAGGAAAGGAAAGGTAATAGGGAAGGGAAGGAAAGGAAAGGAAAGGAAAGGAAAGGTAATAGGGAAGTGAAGGTAATAGGGAAGGGAAGGTAATAGGGAAGGAAAGGAAAGGAAAGGAAAGGTAATAGGGAAGGGAAGGTAATAGGGAAGGGAAGGGAAGGAAAGGAAAGGAAAGGAGAAAGGAAAGGAAAGGAAAGGAAAGGAAAGGAAAGGAAAGGAAATAGGGAAGGGAAGGTAATAGGGAAGGAAAGGAAAGGAAAGGAAAGGAGGGAGGGAGGAAGAAGAAAGAAAAAGAAAGAGAAAGAAAGAAAGAAAAAGAAAGAAAGAAAGAAAGAAAGAAAGAAAGAAAGAAAGAAAGAAAGAAAGAAAGAAAGACTAAATTCTGCAGAATCTGCTCTCGTGTCCTCAACAGGACTGATTGTTTTATATAATTATAGATTTCATCCAAAGCAATAATAGATGGAAACCTGTCATTCCATACGTGAGAGCAGGTACCAGTAATACACAGTAATAAGCATTCCCCCGCAAAAACAACAAGAACAACAAGAAGACCCTTCATACAGCAAGTGAAAATACAAAATAACAGAAATGGAGCCATGGTCATTGCTGATTCTGTTTGGAGAGGTGGGGACACCACACTGAAAGAAACCTGGGCAACTCAACATACAGGACACGCTCCGTAAATTTGGGGAACATGCGAGTCTGATGACATCACTCAACAGCCCAGCTCAAAATGGGGGTTTAGCCTATAGAGGCGTGCTATCAGAGATTCCAAGGGGGTCATGTGCCCTATGACATGGACTCACCCAAAGTTGATCATCACAGAAGTTCAGATTGAGGTTTTTAGCAATAGCAATAGCACTTAGACTCATATATCGCCCCATCATGCTTTACAGCACTCTCTATTGCTCCCCAACGATCTGGGCCTTCATTTTACTGACCTCGGAAGGATGGAAGGCTGTGTCAACCTTCAGCCTCACCAGGTTCGAACTCCTGGCAGTGGGGAGAGTCAGCCTGCAATACTGCATTCTAACCACTGCGCCACCATGGCTCTTCATTTTGATGCATGGCTGGCTTGTGAGAATGAATTAATGCACTGAAGAGGCTTGCACTGTGGAGGTGATGGGGGTTTTTTTTCTCCAGGCATACGGTACTTGCAAAGGTCCGTTTTTTGTAAATGCTGGATGAGGAAAGCAACAGCAAGTCCCAGAGCTGGTTTAGTCTTTAAAATGAGGGGGCTACCTTGCCTTGCACAGAAAGATCAAATAAGCTGCAACAGTCCTCCATCTCTACTGATGGAAGAGCAAGATGAGAGCCAGTAGCAGCTCGCTGAAACTTGCCTGGGTGCCTCAAAATGTTTCCAAGATATTGGCAGCATCTTTGGGCAATTATCTGGCAACTGAACCCTACCCTACGCTTCTCAGCCAATGGATTCTTCTTTTAAGCTGCATATCCAAAGTTAACTAGAATTTCTCTTTGCACAAGGAAGTTGGAAGTTGATTTGGGTGGACGTATTTGAAATATTTCTGTGAAAAAAAGGCATGAAAGGACTTTGAGTTTCCCTGGGGAATCTGATGTTTCCTTGTTAATTGAAGAATTGGGTGTTTTTTTTCCTCTGCTGTTAAAGGATAGTAATCATTAATCTGAACTGCAAAACTGATATTCGGATTTTTAAAAAAAATCAGAGTGACAGTGCAAGTAGTAACCTTTGCCCTGGCACTGGTAAAATTGAGATTGCATTTTTGAAAAGTACATTGTGGATATAGCAGAATAACAGCATTGGAAGGGACCTGGGAGATCTTCTAGTCCAATCCCCATTGGGAAATATTCTGAGGAGGAACTAGGTTAATTGGTGGTGGCAAACACATGCACACACACAAATACACAAACACCACACACACATGCACACGACACAGAGTCTTGCAATATATTAAAGCCTAAAGTCATTATTACGACATACGGCATTGGACCCAGTTCATCAAATGCTTCAAGAGAATTGCTACCTTGATTCTTCAAGAGAGGCTCCATATGTACAGGTATCCATTTAGTCTGTCCTGTTGTTGTTCTGACCTAAATGTTTTAATACATTTATATGTTCACCATCTTTTCCCAGGAAGGCTTTCAAAGTAAAATGCAAATGAAAAATAGAAGGCAAACAAAAAACACACAGTAAAGTGATATAAATGAATGAACTCTGCTTATTCTATGCAGAACAGTTGACATCTGCACGACTAGTCTTAGACAAACTGTGCAAGCATTTGTCTCTGTGTGAAAAAGAAAAAAGAAGACAGTATACTATATGCATACTGAGAGAAAGAGAGACAGAATGTGCATATGGAAACCAAACTTGATTATATGTGTGTGTGTATGTATATCTGTATGTTTGTGTGTGTGTGTGTGTGTATACATACATACACACATATTCACACACATGTGTATGTAAGCAAGAAGAAACAAAAAGTATGAGATTCTGTATTCTGCAGTTCTAATAACTTTTCTGCCCCAGCTCCTGCCAATCTAGCGGTTCGAAAACATGCAAATGTGAGTAGATAAATAGGAACCATTTTGATGGGAAAGTAACAGCATTCTGTATAGTCACTGAGACCACATGACGACGGAAGCATCTTTGGACAATGCTGGCCAGGAAATGGAGATGAGCACCATCCCCTAGAAGTGGACATGACTGGACAAGGAAAAACCTTTACCTTTTAAAAAATAACTTAAATGATTTTGATTAGCTTGTGCTTCCAGGGACTATAGAATTCTGTGATTTCTCAATACCAAGGCAGGCTAAGCAGTAATTTGGACTTTAAAGCAAGGATAACTAGTTCCAAAGGTTTTTTTTTTTTTTTCTGCTAAGGTTCAGTGGCATTTGAACTGTGGGGAAGTCAAGTAGGGTTTCATTTTAGAACAGAAAAGGGAGGAAGGGAGAGGCTGGGAACTGCTAGTCCGTTGTAGCTAAAGTCCACTTTTCTGCAACTGCTATGCCTCAGATCTCCTGCAATGCAACTCCCATTTTCATGACTGTCGGCCAAAAATTAAACAAGGCAAAAAGCCTACTAGCTGGGAATGGCCAATGCATTTCTATTACTCAGTAGTCCTTGGATTATTCATTTCGTGTCCATTCAAAGTTACAAAGGTGCTGAAAAAAGCGGCTTACAGCTGGTCCTCACAGTTCATCCCAGCAAGTAAAAGCAGTTTTAATATCTTATCCATCTCTTGATACAACGTGTACTCTTTCACTCCATAACTCATCTCTTAAACTAAAATAAATTAACAGATAAATCCAAAGTCTCATCGTTTGTTTTCTATCAGCAAAGATCCAGCAAGGGAAATCAGATATGGCTGGTTTTCTATTTTAATCTTTATCAAATAAGCCAGTCCTATATTCCTCCCGCAAATGTTTAACAAGCTTAACTTTTAACACCATCAAACAGTCCCCGAGCTTATTTTCTATTCACCTTTTATTTATTTATTTTGACCCAAGAATTTTCCAAAACTTTAACAGACCTCAGCTGGATGAGTTTGGACCAGTTAGTCTCTCTCAGTCCAACAAAGTTATTGTTCTATGAAAAGCAGGAACAAAATAATGGCGAGATCTAAATTAATAATAAACAAGTAGAAAGCATTTTTCAAGGCTATATTTTGGCACATTTTTCTACCTGTTCTCTAGGACAGGGCTTTTCAACCTTTTCACTGATTGTACCACTTTTAGGATATGGCAATGTTCGAGTACCACCTAGCAAGGTGTCAAAAACTTGATGACCAAAAAAAAAAAACATGTTCAAAGTTGCAATTGCACTGAAATGACTTATGACCATTTTTCACACTTATGACCATTGCACCATGCCCAGGGTCATGTGATTTATATTTGGATGCTTGGCAACTGATTCATATTTATGATGGTCACAGTGTCCCAGGGTCATGTGATCCCCTTTTGCAACCTTTTGACAAGTAAAGTCAATGGCAGGGCTGCTGGTGGCCAAGTGCTAAGGCAGGACTTCCCTCCCTCCCTCCTTCCCTGCCTCCCTCTTTCTCATGCCTACCTCCTTCTGAAGGAAGAATTTGACCCCCCCCCCCATATTTTTTTCTCTTCCATATATTCATCAAACAAGGAAAAGCCTCCAGAAACAGAACAGACAAACTGCTGAGTGAACTAGCTTAAAAAGGCACATTTCCCTTTAAGAATTAGCTACTGGCTAGAAAGGGAAGTAAGGAAGAAAAAAAAATGTAGTAAGTATTGGCTGCCTTAGCCGGCAGCCTCCCCAAATAGCTCCATTCATAAGTAAAAGAATCTACAGGTAAAATCCATTCAGGAGAAAAATACTTCAAAATCCCTTGCAGCAAAACTTACAGCTAACAATAGCAGAGCAATAGAAGCTAACACGAGACATCAGCCATCAGCCAAATAGAAATTGCCAAACACTCCTTAAGAACACAAAGCCCACATTGCACAAATCCCAGAACTTCAAAGTCACAAAAGCACATAAGAATCCTTCCACTCTCCATCTCCTCCCTCTTTCTCATGGGGGAGGGTGAGCCAGAAGGGAGCCTGGGCCCTTTGTCTCTCCCCAGCCACTGCAGCTCCAGAGGACTCTCTCACTGTAAGTCCTTGCCTGCGCTGGCTCTTTCCCTCCCCCACTACACTTGGCTAGGCAGGGCTGCGTACCACCTGCCACTTGTTAATGTACCACAAGTGGTACGCGTACCACAGGTTGAAAAGCCCTGCTCTAGGATCTTTCTCACGAGATAGGATCAGCAACTTCCTTCAACTTTCACACTATTCTTTGCAAGTTTATTATGTCGAGTGCTCAATTATTATTTGTATTCCTATTAATTTTCTCTCATTTAGTGTTTGGTTTTCTGTATTAACTATAGTGTTAATTTTTAAGATATATCTGAATGGATTTGTGCATCACCCTGAAGAATTGCACTCCAAAAGTGTGATAGAAAGAGACTTGAGGAGCTTCAGTCCTCATCCAAGCTCATAAATTCTTAATTTAAGATAAAATAACAAAGGAAGGTGAGGGTGGAGAGCATTGCAAGAAAGCACCAAACAGGACTGAGCATGTTTAGCTTCACTCTCACAAAATTCAGCCCTCTTTTGTCATCATTTCCATGCTTAAGAGTAGCATTTGGTACGGAGGGAGAAAAAACGTACCCTTTGAGAATTATTTTTTATAAAGCATCTAAATCTGAAATCATGGTGATTTTTATGACACACCCCCCCCCCGTTTCTAACTTAAGTTGGAGTTATTTTTCTTTTCTATTCGTTTCAGTACCTCTTCAGTCCAAATGTCTAGTAATATGCAGAACGTGGGTAATGTCACCTCAAAAAGGCCCTTTTCTTTAATTTATTTAAAGAAAATTAATTAATTCAATCATTTATTAATGAATTAAGTAAATAATAATTAATATGTGTTTGTTTGTTTATGAAAAATTATAAGGCCGCTCAATTTACTGTCAGTGACTCCGGGCAGCCTACAAAGGTAAATAAATAAATATTTATTTATTTATAGTGACCCTTAATGGAAATCGCCATAGGGAGAGGGCTGAGAAATTCCTTGTCCCGAAAGGAATGCATCCACGTGACTTAGGAGATACAGCAAAAGTGTTTGCAAACCACTTGCGCAGCCTTAATTTTTAATAATCCAAAAAATCTTTTTCATTTATTTCTTTGGCTTGTTTTGTCCTCAGCTACCCGCCCCTTAAAGTGAAATTAAATCAGAATACACAGTGATCCTCTCTGATCAATTACAAGCATGACCTGATTTACAATGGACTCTTAGAGAAATCTCTCTTCTGTTCCACTATTCCTAAGTTCTATGCTCACAATTATATGTATGATCCAGATAGCAATAACTAAATAAGTTCTAGTTAATGACATTCTTGAAGAAGAGCCATCTCTGTAGCTGTGGTAATGCACACAGCATAATTGTTACACAATTCAGAATTGAAGATGATTTTTTTTTAAGACAACAGCAAGTCCCACTTCAAAGAATCCATAATTGTTACACAGTTCGGAATTGAAGATGAATTTTTTTTTTAAGACAACAGCAAGTCCCACTTCAAAGAATCCTTACTGTACTCTATTCAAGTACGGACTTTCCAAAACGTTTCCCAAAAACCCGTGGGGTGAGGATTTTATGTTTCGTAACCCTTTTCTGAGAATAGTAATTTGAGTGAAGGAAAACCAGTTGAAGGCAATCGTTCATTTGCAAGTGCTTTATGAAATATACAACCCAGGCACTGCAGTTTTACAACATTAAAATTATATTTTAAAAAATAAACAAGAGAAAAGCTTAATGAGCAGACATCCTACATATGACACAATTACTCAGCAAAAAATCCCAATGAGTTCATTACAGCTTGCTGGCATGTTCTGATTGATTAATTCATTTATCAGAGACCAGAACAATCAATCAGTAGAACGGCTTGCCTGCAAAAGGGGTGGGTGCTCCATCACTGGAGGTTTTTAAGAAGAAATTGGACAATCATTTGTCTGAAATGGTATATACTAGGGCCTCCTGCTTGAGCAGGGGTTGGACTAGAAGACCTCAAAGGTCCCTTCCAACTCTGCTATTCCGTATTCTGTATTCTAAGTCTATAGTGTGTACGGCATCCTACACACTTGTAAAAATATTTCTCATTGCAATATGTATAGGATATCTGTGGAAGGAAGAAACGTGAAGAGCAAAGAGTAGCATGCAGTTATTTCCTTTGGATAGAGTAGCCCAATTCTCAGGGATCCACAATGGCCCTTGAGATCAACTTTCTATAACCAGATCCCTAGGATCCCTCTACAAAACAAAGACCTCTACGACACTACCTTTTAAGAGTATTCTAATAAAGCAGAATATAGTTTGTTTATCTTTGGTTGAAGGGTAAAGGTTGGACCCACTAGCTATGAGTGGTAAACCCTACTTTACAACAGAGCTGTACGGATAGTCCACGACTTACAACAGTTCCTTTAATGACCATTTATAGTTATAGCGGCAGAGAAAAAAGTGACTAATGGCCATTTTTCACACTTATGACCATTGCAGCATCCCCATGGACAAGGTGACCAAAATCCACACTCTTGGCAACTGACACATATTTATGATGCTTGCAGTACCCCGGGGTCATGTGATCCCCTTTTGTGGCCTTCTGACAAGCAAAGTCAATGGGGAAGCCAGATTCACTGAACAACTGTGTCGCTAACTTAACAACTGCCGTGATTCATTTAACAACTGTGGCAAGAAAGATCGTAACGTGGGGCAAAATTCACTTAACACGTGTCTCACCTAGGAGCAGAAATTTTGGGCTCAAAGTCAAGGACTACCTGTATTCTGTTTTAAGGGCTGAATGGCACACTCAGTCAATCACTTTCTTTCAATTTGATGAAAAGATTTACTGTAACTTGCCACTCAGTCCAACATATTTCCTAGAATTAAGAGCTGCACTGCCTCATACTGGTGGAAAGAAAATACTGCCAGCTGTTCATCGGAGAGCGGGGGTAAGTAACAGTGCAATCTTCTGCACACTTTTAGAGGGAGCGAGCGCTAAGAAACGCCATGGAAGGTCAGTGTAAGCGTTTGCATCGGTTCATCGGGGGAATTGTGTCAAAAGTGCCTCCTCCTTCAACAGGGTAGGATGGGGAGGTCAGACTATTTTTCCTTGCTTAAGCTGATTTCACATCACTCACTAAGGCATAATGTTTCTTTCATCTGGGCATAATCTGTGGCGTGAATCCAGGCACTTTATTAAGCTTTATTAAACAAACCATCGTTTAATGAGGCACGTGCACCCACTTTAGTGCCCTAATCCACAAGGGAGGCAGCAATGTTGACAAGTTGTACGGTATTGTCATAACAACCCTAGCTATCCAAATATGAAGCACTTTGAATAATTTAAAGGAACATACTAATACATTTTCATCATCGTCTCTATTATATATAAAGTTTAGGCCAGGAAGCTACACAGTTCCCCCCCCCTCTCTCTCTCTCACACACACACACACACAAACACCTTTCCATCACAAGACTTGGAGTCTGTTATTTATCTAACAATCAAAGACCAATTAGAATTATATCTATATAAATGCATATCTAACTTGGCCTCCGAGGGACATTTGAATTCAGATCTTTTCATTGATTGATTTCAATATTTAAACTGTGATAAAGTCAAAACCAACAGCCTGGGAACTCTGGGGTATTCTCTTGATGAATTGATAGCCTGTATCTACTCCGAAGCCCCAAAGTAATTCTTCACTTCCTTGCTTTGAAAACAAAGCCATCCTGCTTTGGGGCATGACCTTGCAAAAGTAAATGTATTTGTCAGCTCCGAGTTCACCCCATGCACTTAGCACAAATATTCACAAAAGGCAAGGAAGGGGAAAAAAGAAAAGAAAGAAAGCTGGTGACCCTAAGTGTGATTCTTAAGTATTCTGAGGAGTCGGTGGTTTTTGAGGATGATCAAGTTCTTTTGAATTATGCCAAAGGCTTGGAAAGAGGACAACAGGAATGCATATTTCTGTCATTGCAAACACCATGACATTACAAGGTTGGAAATATACCTCTCTTCTATCCTCAGTCCTTCAGTTAGATAATGGTCTGATGATTATTTAAACAAGTGTTCTACAGCTGGGAATCCCAACTAGAGGATTATTTAGAAATCTGGACTACTTGTAGCAATGTACATGCCTTGCGTCCTATGTTTTTCTATTGTTAAATAAAGTTGCTGATCACATAATTGCACGACGTAAATTTTACATGAATGTAGAACACATTTTAATTACTAGACAAAAATGTAATATTGTGGTGCGTTTTCCTTTTGTCTTTTCCTTTTTCAGAGGGGAGAAGGGGGGGGGAAACCAGGCTATGCTTGTTTCTCTAGCAGGTTAATTCATTAAAGCACTGGGGCCCCAGAATGAAATATAAGTTTCTGGCAGACAGACAAGTCCCGGTGGGATTGCTGAGAGTAGGACCTCCCATGGCATTCTAGACAACCAGCAAAATGACGGGGAGGGGACCTCTGCTATAGCAAAAAAAAAAAAAAATATGTACCAATGATTAAATACAAAAGTTTGCTTACCTTTACTGTATTGTATATGGTAGTTCTTTCATCATCAGGAACTAGACTCATGTGCTTTGTTGAAACTAATTCTCCATTTGAAGGGCCGTCAGTCCTGCATTTGAAAATATTCTCCTTTTGATGGGACTGTCAAATCCACGTCTTAAAATATCAACAAACTCTAAGAAGGAAGACCAGGACCTTGAAGGGGTTGGACCTGAGATCAGCTTTTGCTGCCTTCCTGGGGAACCCGTCCATATTTGTTTGGTTCTTCTTGGCAGTGATACAAAAGTGGATTGTTATTGTTTTTTCTCAGGATAGTTCTCTAAATTCTCAAACTAGCCACCAACTTGGGATATGTTGATCACCTCCTATTAGCCAGATCCAAACTTAGTTGGCTGATGAGGGAGGACCTGCTATTCGCTATGACAAATGAGCAATGGGCAATAAGGTGGTCTCATTTATATCACTGTGTGCAGGAGTAGAGGATAAGGAGCAGCAATCATCTTGCTAACTGGGTTTTCCTCCAACAAATCATGGTTTAGCACAAACCCTGTGAACACTGTCTTAGGGTATCCTGCAACATTTTTTTTTTAAAAGATCCTTGCTTTATCTCATTTTAGCAGGGACACATATGTTTTGTCTTTGTGTATAAATATATTTGTTAAAGGAAAAAAGAAGACAACACTGAGTCCTATCGAAAAAGTAACTACATTGTATCCGCACCAAAGAAAGTCAGAAGTTACTTTTTTCAACAGTTCATATTTCTTGTTGTCTACACGCTGTTATTTTGCTTCTTCTCCTTTTTACCTCTTTTTTCTCTTTATCCCCTTTTTCTTGTATTTTATATTTTCCTGAATTTCAATAAAGTTGTTAAAAAAAAGAAAAGAAAAAGTAACTAAATTGCTGTCCTTCAAACGGCTTTCTACGCTGGAGGTTAAGAGGTACCCCGGAGTGTTTTGACTGGTGTAACTGTGTTATTAGATCCATGACCAGGTGTGGGGAAGTCTCTGAAGAATACAGGCCAGAAAAGCAGGCTGAGGCTTCCAAAGATGTTTTGCAACGTGTGTGGAAAAGCCCCACAGCAGAGAGTTCCCACCCAGAGCCAATGTGGAGGCTGCCTTCTCAGGAACAAGCCTGCCATTCAAATGGCTTCCCTCTTCTGCCCCGGAATGACAGGCTGGGATGTGTGTATTCAGCTGGATCTCCACCTTCCTGGGACAAGAAGCTGACACAGTTGACCTCCCTCTGTTTTTCCTGCCCTTAACGTGACACCTTGGTTCTCTTCCCCTGCTCTGCCACACTGGAGGCAAATCTCTCCGATGTAGGTCAATTCCTGTCAACAGAACTCATTTCCTGCTGCTCATCATCTAAGAACATTATTTTTGAAGGGCTGCCAGTGAGGGGAGGCATACAGCCCCATTTCTGGATTAAGAGAGACCTCCAAGAAGCTCTTTTGATGGATGTTCACCTCGTAACATAATACCCCAAGCGGTTAAAAGCTCAGACGAGGTTTTTTTTCTTCTTCTCACCCAATATGGTTTTTCAATTTTTCTTTTCTGAAAGCCAACATTCCACGCTTATTGGCCATTCTTAGTGCGTTTTATTTTCTTTATCGCCCAGAGTCACTCTGTGAGTGGTTCCTAAAGGTAGTACAGGTATTCCTCGACTTACAACGGTTCATTTAGTGACCGCTGAAACAACAGCACTGAAAAAGTGACTCATGACTGCTCTTATGACCATTACAGCCTTCCCATGGTCATGTGATCAAAATTCTGACGCTTGGCAAACTGACTCGTATTTATGACGGCTGCAGTATCCCGGGGTCATGTGATCACCTTTTGCCAACTTTTGATGAGCAAAGTCAATGGGGAAGCCAGATTCACTCAACAAGCATGTTACTAACTTAGGTGATTCACTTAACAACCGTGGAAAGAGATTGTAAAATAGGACAAAACTCAGTCAATGACTGTTTTGCTTAGCAACAGAAATTTTGGGCTCAGTTGTGGTCCTAAGTTGAGGACTGCCTGTATTATTTTATTTTATTATTTTATTTGAGTAGATTCTTGTTGCTTTAGACCAGGGGTCTTCAAACGTGGCCCTTTTATGACTTGTGGACTTCAACTCCCAGAATTTCTCAGCCAGGCATGTAATTGGTATGACTGGATACCTTGTGCATGTCCAGGGAATTCTTGACTTGTGACTACAGTTGGGACCAGATTTTTCTGTTACTAAGCAAAGCGAGTCAGGACCCATTTTATTACCTTTTTTTGTCACAGTTGTTAAGCAAATCACTGAAGTTTCTAAGTGAGTCATGTGGTCATTAAGTGAATCTAGCTTCCCCCCCCCCCGTTGTCAGAAGCTGGCTGGGAAGGTCACAAATGGTGATTACATGACCGTGAGCCATCGCAATTGTCATAAATACAGGCCAGTTGCCAAGTACAGCACACGAATTTGATCATGTGATCCTGGGGACGCTATGACAGTTATAAGTGCAAGGACCAATTGTGTGAGTCACTTTTTTTTAATGCCGTTGTAACTTCAAGTGGTCAATAAACAAATGGTGGTAAGTTGAGGGCTACTTGTAGATAGTAGTACCTAGCTAACATTGATTGATCTTTAACATCTGATCAAAGACAGATCTTCTTATTACCGTGTTTCCCCGAAAATAAGATCCAACCGGAAAATAAGTCCTAGCGTGATTTTTCAGGATGCTCGTAATATAAGCCCCACCCCAAAAATAAGCCCCAGTTAAGATCGTCAGCCAGATGGATGCATTTAGTACTATATTTCCCCGAATATAAGCCCTAACCAGAAAATAAGCCCTAATGCGTCTTTTGGAGCAAAAAATAATATAAGACCCGGTCTTATTTTGAGGAAACATAGGTATTTGAATGGGAAATCGTGTGGAAATGCCAGCACTAGAAAGCTGAAAGGTCATCTCAAAAGAAAGACAATCAAACCACTTTCTGTATCGTTATCAAGAGAACCTATAGACATACCCCTCAATTTATCAGCCATCAGTAATGGAGATTTTCTTTAGTTAACAAAAAATACTTGACTATTGAAAGATGGTAAAAAGTGAGGTTGGTGCTATTGTTTGCTCTTCTAGAGTTTTGCTTGCATTTTGATCAGTTCCCTTACTTATTTCTTTAAGGTTAATTATGGCCCCTGCTGGTCATTTGAATCTGGATAGAGGAATTATCCAATGGTTCATTCAACCTTTTTATTTTTCTAAAACAGAGCTGGGCAGCTTTTCAACTGTCCACTAGGAAGTTTTCAAATTCAAAGTAGAACATCTGGTTGAAGGACTGCTCCCTGACCATCACAAAAACAGTGGCTCCAACCCTGAACATCTTGGGAGTAAAAGTCACGCTTAACTCCTAGTGACATATCCATGAATTTAGGTGAGAAAAAGTGGTTTGCCACTGCCTTCTTTTGATACTTTCTTCAATACTTTTTTTCGATACTCCGATACTTGCAATTCTTTCAAGAGAAGAGCAACAAAGATGACTAGGGGATCGAAGGCTAAAATGTAAAACGTATGAAGGAATTGGGTATGTCTAGTCCAGGGGTAGGCAACCTTGGCTCTTTTATGACTCGTGGACTTCAACTCCCAGAATTCCTGAGCCAGCATGGCTCAGCTTGGAAACTCTCCCTTTCCCCTCAGCATGGCTGGCTCAGGAATTCTGGGAGTTGAAGTCCACGAGTCATAAAAGAGCCAAGGTTGCCTACCCCTGGCCTAGTCTAATAAAAAGAAAGATTATGGGAGACATGATAGCAGTATTCCAATATTTGAGGGGCTGCCACAAAGAACCACCAGGATGAGGACAAGAAGCAATGGATGGAAAGTAACCAAGGAGAGAACCAATTTAGAACTAAGGAGAAATTTCCTGACAGTGATAGCAATCAACCAATGGAATAGCTTGCCTTCAGAAGTTGTGGGTGCTCCATCACTGGAGGCTTTTAAGAAGAAATTGGACAACCATTTGTCTGAAATGGTATAAAATCTGATGCTTGAGTAGGGGGTTGTGCTAGAAGACCTCCAAGGTCCCTTCCAACTCTGATGATGTTCTATGTTCGATACCTTTGTATTCAACCACCCAAGACTATCCTAGCTGAACCCCATCCATATCACTATCTAGATCCAACCCTGCTTAGCTTTTTGAGATGATTCTGGCACTGCCACCTAGCTGGGCATCTTGGCACAGGGAGTGAAAAAAAAACACCCCACAGAAAGTGTTCAATAACTACAGTGGCTGAGATGCTGACTGGGCAAGGGAGATTGCCCTACTCCAGTGGCAATATGTATTTCTTTCTTTATTCAATTTGTATGGCTGCCCATCTGCTACTGCATTGTGCAGATGTGTTCCCTGGGCAGCCTGCCTCCAGTTCCTCTATCTATTGCATCACAATGTTCTCTCTTTCCTCTTCCTAACCAAACATTTAGAAAAATGAGCTGCTGCCAAATGCTTTATCACTGAGCTCTATTCCCGTAGCAGGAAGTAAAACAGTTGCTTCGCCTTGCAATAAGCTCATTACTGGAAAGAGCCAGGAGGGAAGTGAGGAAAGAATACGCAGCTCTGACTAAGCCTATTAGAAAGCAGCTAAAAGGCAACTGGGGGTATAGCTCAGTGGTAGAGCATTTGACTGCAGATCAAGAGGTCCCCAGTTCAAATCTGGGTGCCCCCTCTTTTTTTTTCTCTCTCTCCTCACCTTCCTCAAAAATACAAATATGTAAAATTACCTCTTACTTAATGTGCACATGAAATATTTTTTTTCTCCCAAAGGCAAAGCTGCAGTGCATGCCAGTAAAATACAAAGCAACTTTTTTTCGTTTTCTTTCCACTGAATAAGCTTTCTTCAGGGAACTGGCATTCTCCAGGGAAATAGCTTACTTTTTTCTACACAATTTATTGATACACAATTAACTTATCTTTGGCTTAAGCTCAGCTGGTGGAACACAGCCCCAAAATCTATGTGAGCGTGTTTTCCTACCCAGTTACTCCTGTCTGCTTACAGTGGCTCTGCTGAACGTTTTCTTAGGGCCACCTTAGTTTCTCTCCCTTTCCTTTCTCAGCATGCTCCCTTTCTCCCACACTTATTCTGAGCCTTTTCTCATTTGCCATTTTATAGGGACCCCAGATTCCCTTAGTAAACTGAACTTTCCCTGGGATAATGAGATAGTGGACTTATGTCACTTTCAGTCCAGCTTCTTCTTCCTTTTTTAAATATAATTTTAATTGTATTAAATATAGTGAAATCAATATTGTAATTTAATAATTTTAATTATTAAAAAATTAAATTGAATAGTCAATAATTTAAAAATGAAAAATGTTATTTTTATTAGGGATGTTTACATGAGTAAAAGTTATGTAAAGTTTGATGTCATGGTTAAAGCAACAGGCTAGAAACCAGGAGATCATGAGTTCTAGTGCTGCCTTGGGCATGAAGCCAGCTGGTGATCTTGAGCCAGACACTTTCTCTCAGGCCTAGGAAAGGAAGGAGGCAATGGGAAACCACTTCTGAAAAAACCTTGTCAAGAAACGTGCAGGGACTTGTCCAGGCCATCTCTGGAAATCAGACATGATTGAATGGAAGGGGGGGGGGAAGCAGAAGTAAAAGATAAACATAAAAAAAAATCAAAGGAATGGAAAGAAAGGAAGAAGTTTAAGAAGTGGTTTCTGACCTTCTTTATAGACAGAGTATCACTCCACCCCTTTTAAGATTATATAGGTCAAAATTTCTGTTGTTAAGTGAGACATTTGTTAAGTGAGTTTTGCCCCATTTTACAACCTTTCTTGCCTCAGTTGTTCAGTGAACCACATTGATAAGTTAGTAACCCAGTCATTAAGTGGATATTGTCAGAAGGTCGCAAACATGACTTTGGGACACTGCAACCGTCATAAATACGGACCATTTGCCAAGCATCTGAATCTTGGTCAGGTGCCCATGGGGATGCCGCAAAGGTCCTAACTGTTTAAAAACGGTCATAAGTCATTTTTCAGTGCTTTTGTACCTTTGAAAGGTTATTAAACTGTTTTCAGTTGAGGACTACTTGTCTTATATAGTTCCCTTCCTCCCCTAGTCTCAACCATTACTTTCAACCCAGCTTCTAAGCATCCCTGTTCTTCCCTCGCTTCTATTCACAACTGAAGCCATCACAGAACTGCTATTTTTGCTTTCCACTCCTATCAAGTCCCTCCACACCTGAAGAGGAAGGAGAGGAGATTTATCACGAAGGTATGTCTTTGAAATGGTCCTGGGGAGTTTGTTCGTTTATTTATTTATTTATTTAGGTACCGATTTATCATGCAGGGCTGGGGAATTCTGAGAGTTAAAAATCCACACATCTTGGTCCTGGGGAGATCTATCTATCTATCTATCTATCTATCTATCTATCTATCTATCTATCTATCTATCTATCTATCTATCTATCTATCTATCTATCTATCTATCTATCTATCTATCTATCTATCTATCTATCATCTATCTATCTATCTATCTATCTATCATCTTATCTATCTAATTATCTATCTAATCTATCTATCTAGCAATCTATCATCTATCTATCTATCTATCATCTATCTATCATCTATCTATCTATCTAATCTATCTATCTAGCAATCTATCATCTATCTATCTATCTATCTATCTATCTATCTATCATCTATCTATCTATCATCTATCTATCTATCTATCTATCTATCATCTATCTATGTATCATCTATCTATCTATGTATCTATGTATCTATCTATCTATCTATCATCTATCTACCTCCCTCCCTCCCTAGGTAAAGATTTATCACTCAGGGTTGGGGAATTCTGAGAGTTAAAAATCCACACATCTTGGTCCTGGGGAGTTCTTTCTTTCTTTTTTCTATCATCTATCTATCTATCTATCTATCTATCTATCTATCTATCTATCTATCTATCTATCTATCTATCTAATCTATCTAATCTATCTATCTATCTATCTAATCTATCTATCTAGCAATCTATCATCTATCTATCTATCTATCTATCATCTATCTATCTATCTATCTAATCTATCTAGCAATCTATCATCTATCTATCTATCTATCTATCATCTATCTATCATCTATCTATCTATCTATCTATCTATCTATCTATCTATCTATCTATCTATCTATCTATCTATGTATCTATCTATCTATCATCTATCTACCTCCCTCCCTCCCTAGGTAAAGATTTATCACTCAGGGTTGGGGAATTCTGAGAGTTAAAAATCCACACATCTTGGTCCTGGGGAGTTCTTTCTTTCTTTCTTTCTTTCTTTCTTTCTTTCTTTCTTTCTTTCTTTCTTTCTTTCTTTCTTTCTTTCTTTCTTTCTTTCTTTCTTTCTTTCTTTCTTTCTTTCTTTCTTTCTATCTACCTACCTACCTACGTACCTACCTACCTATCTATCTTACCTACCTACGTAAAGATTTATCACTCAGGGTTGGGGAATTCTGAGAGTTAAAAATCCACACATCTTGAAGCTGCCAAGATTGAAAAACGCTGCATTAGGACTGCCAAACCTGGGCTGCAAAACTCCCAGCGGCCGACAGAGGGGGAACTACAACGAGCCATTTCTGTCTCTTTGCTGCCCTCTTGTGGCGTGGGACCCTCAGGACAACTCCGCCATCCACCTGCCGAGAGCCACGTGGAACATACAGGAAGGCGGGCGCCGCTCCCAGCGCTCTTGATTCAACCTTTTGCTCTTTACTATTTGGCACCAAAGAGATCCTGGACATAAACCTTTCTTCGCCAAAGGTTGCCTCAGGA
The DNA here is from genome assembly GCA_023970755.1 of Azemiops feae. NCBI lineage: Eukaryota > Metazoa > Chordata > Lepidosauria > Squamata > Viperidae > Azemiops > Azemiops feae. Next base: position 1,803,669 of record JALGBA010000475.1, on the reverse strand, counting down.
TCCGTCCCCTCTTAGGCCTTGTGCATTTGACCGCGGCAGCTGACGTCACAGCCCCGGCTGCTTTGGCTGAACATTGCAAGTCGTGGCAGCAAAGTTGGCTAGGACGGAGGTCAGCGTCTCGTGCGAGCCCAACTCCGCGCGTGGACTTCGCTGAGTCAAAAAGGCAGCGTGGGAGCTCCTCTCTGCACTTTTCGCAGCTCTACGGACCGGAGGGCGCGCTCCTTGCCCCCCCCCCACTCCCTTCCTTTCCTCGCCGCGTTGGCGGTTCGTCCTTTCGTCACTTCCGGCGCGCGCCCCTGCTGGGACCCGGAAGTGGAGGATGGGTGAGGTGTCGGGATGCCCCCGGCAACCGGCGATCGGCCCCGGGGAGACCGCAGAGGAGGCGAGGGAGGTAAAGAGCGGGGCGGCGGCGACCGGGGCCCGCCTTTCGCTCTCCGGCTTGGGCTCCAGGGCCGGCCTGGGCGCTCTGGTAAAAGAGGAAGAGGAGGGGTCGGAAGGCGGCAGTCGGGTCACAGAGCTGCGGGTTGCCCCGGCTCTGGCCACCGCCGTTGCCTGGGAGACGCGCCTCTGCCGACCAGAGATCAGGAGGAGCCTTCGCAGGCAAGCCCCATGGGCTTTGTGGTTGCCGGGTTTTGGACCCCTCCTTGGGACACCAAGTTGATCTGTTTTCCAGAGGAGCGTAGATTACACTTCCCATCGTCCCCGGGTTGATTTAGTTGATTTCAACGTTGGCCACTTGGAAATGGGCGGACTTCAATTCCCAGAATCCCCCTGGCTGGGGAATGCTGGGTTGGAAACCCACCCAAGAGTGGCCAAAGTTGAGAAGCACTGGGGGAAAGGCACAAAATCACCTCCTTCTTCTTCTTTCTTCTACCCAGAAAGCCAGATGTCAGTGAGAAAGGTTTAATTTAGCTTTTTTTTTTTCCCTTTCCTACCTTTATCTTCTTTCATTGTGTTTGATCTTAGGCCATAAAGACAGGTAGTCCTCCACTTACGAACCACAATTGAGCCCAGAATTTATGTTGCTAAGTGAGAAACTTGTTAAGTTAGTTTTGCCCCGTTTTATGACTTCTTGCCACCGCTGTTAAGTTAAATACTGCAGTTGTTAAGTTGGCAACACGGTTGTTAAGTGAATCTGGCTTTGCTTGTCAAAAGGTCGCAAAAGGTGATCACGTGATCCCTGGACACTGCAACTGACATGAATATGAGTCAGTTGCCAAGCATCCAAATCTTGATCACTTGACCATGAGGATGCTGCTACGGTCATAAATGTGAATAATGGTTATAAGTCCTTTTTTCAGTGGCATTGAGGAATATGTACAGCTTCTACTGAGAAAATGTCTTAATTTTATCACATTATGTTCTGAAATCTCTAGTTTCCAAATGATATGGCATCTTCCAGTGTTTCTTCCATGGAACTATTAAGGAATGCAGCTTGCATTAAACAGCTGGTGTCTTCTGTCCCAATGTTACTGTGTTTTAAAGGTAAGAAGGTATAACTTTTTAAATGTTCTTTTGTAGGTTTGAAAGCACATCCTGAAACCAACTGACGTTTCACTACGGGAATTATAAAATCTTTTTATAAATGGAAATTTCAATTCATGAAACCTTTGCCAGTTGGAAAACAACGAAAAAAAGACATATTTTCCAAATAATGCAAGGAACAAGATTTCCTGATTTTTCTGCTGTATTTTTAGAGCTTATAAATGTTAGTACTGGGAAGGTTTTTGTTTGTTTCTAAAATTCTCAGTCTAGCTGTGTTTGGAAGACAAAATTTTATAGAAAAAAAAAAGATTAAGCTTCATATCTTTACAGCAGGGGTTCCCAATGAGGGGTGCGAGACGATATTCCAGGGGGTGCGAAAACTTGGGTTTTCAAATTATAGTGTATGTGCATAATTTGTTGCCGTTATTTCAAACTTTTGTAAGGGGTGCGAAAATATATCAGAAGTGTTTTAGGGGTGTGGGGTATAGGAAAGGTTGGGAACCACTGCTCTACAGAGTACTATTCAGTCAAAGCTGATCACCATTTCCTTTTTCAGATAGAATGAAAAACGTCATGACTGCTGTATGCTAAAAGTGTATACAGTAATTGGAGAATAGATGTGAGATGCCTTGAGTTAGATATTATTTCTCAGTCTTACTTCTTGGGGGCAGAGGGAATAAAAGAAGCATAACTTTATGCATACCACCTTAAACTTCCTGGAGGAAAAGGTGGAATATAGATATGTTGGCTAACATACATTAATTTGACTTCGTGGTGTTTCTTCTGTTTTAGCTTGAGTGAAAATGCTACCTTTTAATTATTATTTTTCAGTTCCTACTTCTTCCGATGGTTACGGGGATGAATCTTGTGCCTTATGAATCTGGGCTAACCGTAAAAAGCTAGCTTTTTCTGTGGCCAAGTTATCCTGATCAGATAGTCCCAGAAATGGGTAGGTGAGTATCCAAATCTTGGATTACTAAAAACAAGAAAATTTGGTGGGATCAAATAACCGTCAAAATGTGTTTGATTTTTAAGTTTCAGTAGCCAGAAATTTAATGTTTCCTCAGGTTTGTCCCCCCAAAACTTGTGCAATTTGAGATACCAAGGTTTCTTAGTTGTCTGATGGCTTGTGTGGCTGACAGATGAGCAATACAAAAAATAGCTTTAAGAAAGAAAGAATAATTAACTTGAATTATGTATGCTAAGCACTCGTATTAGAGGATACGTTTCCTGCTTCTGCCAGTCCTGTTATGTACAACAAAGTGTGTTTTTTATCAAGAGTGGCTAAGAGTGAACAGGGCAGGGCAGTAGGGGAGCTGTCCAGCATGAGCATAACAAGAAAGCTGTCATTTTAGCAACTGTACCTTCATCTATATAATTATTGCTTCATTCCTTTTTGGCTTCTCATTGGGTCCCAATTCAGAGCATACTTTTTTTTGTCTTAGTATATAATATACTACCAGATACATTTAGAGGCACCAGTTTTGGTCATCTGTCTCGAAATGCTGGTGGCTTTTTCCTTGAGTTCTGAACTACCCCGATTGACTTGGAACAGTGAGACCTCCTGGATGGTGGTCTCAGGATAGAAGTAGACATCCCTAACCTCCCTGGACCCCTGAAAATACTGTGAGCAACCATATAATATGCCCCCACTGCCTCTCCCTGATGGTGCTGTGAAATGGTTGGTTCTAAGGCAGCACTATTAAGAAAGGGGTGGGATCCTAGCTAACTCTGTTATGGAAAACTAAAAAGGAGCTAATCAACTGATTCAAATAGGAACGGATCTCTCTAATGATATTTCACATCCTTCGTTTTAGTAGTTGTTTTGTTTTTGTCTTTTTTAAAAAAAAACACACCCTAAAATCTGCATAATTAATAAGGGACATTTGTTTAGATACACTAAATATTGGATTTTTCAAATATTCTATTCCGAATTAATTCAGTAATCCTTAAACAGCCCTATAAATTAGTACAGTTGCCTACATGTTGCAGATTTGAAGGTTGAAACTTTGTATGGCAATAACTCGGAGTTTGTTTTAGCCATAATTTGTTTTTGTGCTAAGTGGGGAAAAAATAGATCCTAGTGTGGCTTGTTTGGCTTTAGCCAAATGTGTAGACCCAGTTATTCTAAGCCATGAATTATGACTTAGCATGTTATCCAGGTCACTTTTGCTAGTTTTGCTA